>WBMV01005052.1:0-585499 GCA_013396655.1 Campylorhamphus procurvoides
CCTTCCTGCTGAACTAGGACATGCATAAAAGCACACTTCACCTGTGTAAGGGTAGATGAAGTTCTGCATTTCTTAGAAGTTCTGCAAAGACCCTTTTTTAATTTGTTCTGTTTTGTCTGAGCTTTTTGTGGTCTGAGTGTAGTGTCAGCACTGATGGCAGAAGTAGAGTTGTAATCTTTGGATGTTTTTTAAAATTTATTACAGACTTGCAGTTTAGATTAGGGATAGAAATGTGTCAAATACAGTTATCTGTGTAATGATATAAACACATGGCTCTGAGCATGTTCTATTAGCATATATAAATAATTTATAAATACAGAAAGCATAATTTATATAATGATCAAAGTAATGTGATAGAGATTTTGGTTCTTTAGGCAATTTTTAAATTGTAAATTGTTTTTATTTATGGAGTTTATTAGAGGCAAGTATGATTTAAACAGTGATGGAAAATTTAAGAGCTTTCTTACTAATATTCTCACATTTAATTCTTTTAACCTTCACAGTATAACTTTCATCATTTTACAAGAGACCAGACTAAGACTTGCGCTGCAACTTCAAATGTATGTTTAATAAATATTTGTGAGTGCTGTATTGAAACTCAATCTATACTGTCATACATTAATCTCATGACAATATAGTTTGTTAAAATTGTCACTACAGTGGATTACAATTGCATTTAGGTATAACATGCAATATAGAAATGTATTACATGTTTTATATTTGCTCTTTGAAGGAGTACTAGGTGTTTAAGTTTTTGGGTGATTAACATTTTTACTCTTTGTCTAAAAGCTGTGTGCTTCTACTGGTTTTGTTGGCAGATTTATCAGTATGAATCTGAAAATGTAGTTAAGGATCCAGCAGTGTGTGAAGACATCTCTCTTCTGTCACATATTGTAGAAAACTCCCATAGAGTGGAAAGATGCCAGAACAATTTTCATTAGACTTGGTAAAGCTCTGACAGCAACAGAGACCATGGCTAACACTTGCAATCATGGCAGTTCCAGGAAACTCCAGGATCATTCCTTGATGACTTCCCTATCACTCTCTCTCTCTCTCTCTGTCAGAATAATTTAATAACTGAGGTTAAGATTTCCAAATGAGTCTAAAGAAGTCAAGGGAACCGACTTTCAGTGAATTTCAGTAGGATTTAGATTTCAAATTTAATTTTCTTTGCAAACATAAGCCTGAAGTTTCAACAAATAGTTTATTTGTGGTAAACTGATTGAAAGCTGTGATAGTTTGCAGATTCTGTACATAAGTGTAATCTTCCAGTTGAATCTTCTTAGTTTAAATAACAAAAATCTTGTTCCCTATGAGAAGGGATGCAAATGGACAAAGATACTAGAAAAATCTAAGTCATAAAATATATTTTATTTTCATTGGTATGTAATACCTTATTTCCTAAGCCTGCTTGAGCAGTTTCTATGTGTTTAGGCATAAGTATGAGGTCCTTGGTGCTCTCAGAGTCAGGCTAGCAGAGAGGGGTGCCCAGGGGGGCTCAGGACAGCCTGGAGGTTCCTCAGCTGCCACAGTCAGTACTGAGGCCACCACCCATACTGTGATTATCTCTGCTAAATGCTCAACTGATACACCAGTGAAATAGTAAAGGGCACAGGGCCAGCTCTGCTCCTTCCCTTACCTGGGTAAGGACTTTGGAGATGTCTCTGTGCAGCATGGCCCGGGGCCAGGAAGGAAAGGTGAAGAAGCTTCTTGTCTTTTGACATCCTTCTTTGGCAAGGGTGATGGCTGTTTCTGCAAGATCTACTGTGTTAGATGTGAAAAGAGAGTTGGTAGTGTAATTTCATGCTTTATTGGGCCCCAGAAAAAGCTGTTATGTTCATTTACTGTGACATCTGTGTTGAATCAGATTTCATTACAGTGTTATCCCTATGCAAAGCTCTATTTATACAAAACCATTTAGTTTAAAATGAAGCACTCACAGTTGCACAGTCTGCCACATCCCTAGGAATATAATATAGTTAACTGTCCTGTTAAAAAAGTTACTGCTATGAAAGTGTGTCTAAATTTGGCAGAAAGTCTTTTCTATATAGCCTCTAGCCACCACACTTTTCATGTCTGTGAAAATGTCTTTTACTATTGGAGAATAAAAACGTGCTTAATAATCTGTTAATCTAAGTAGTTGAGAAACAAAGCTGTTTTATCTAATTCTACTCACAGAAGAGACAAAAAGCCAGAATGAACAATATTTTAAAAAATTGCAGACCAAATGAAAGAATATTGGCGAATTTTCCCCAAAACATGTCAAGTGAATAATTAAATTACCTAATTAGTAAAAATAACTATACCTTATTTGAAATTTTTCAGGTTTTGTAAATCAACCATATATGGTGTTTTGAAATATCTTGGAAGGATCCCTGTAATATAAATAATTTTCTTGTGGAAGTGCGAGCCCTGCAAGTTAGTAATACTTCTGTATTTTATTAACATATTAATGTATCTTATGGGAACATGGAATGAGCTGCAAGTGGAGCCCTAAATCACAATGACAATTTATACCTTAAAAAGAAAGGCAAATGTAATTATAATATTACCATTAAGAAGAACCTTTTGTAAGAGTAATGATTTTTAAAGCTACACTTAGTGTTTAAACTATGCCATTTAGTAGCACTGATAAGGATGTTGTGTTGGTTTTGATCTGGCAAATGACAATTAAATCTTTATTATAGGGATTTTTTTTGTGTAGAAACATTTTTTTTTGATCATGTTGAAATATTTAACGTATATTGGATTATTTTGACCTTTATGTAGGACTACCCTGTAGCATTAAAACAAAATAGTCAAATTTGTTTTACTCCATATAGACAAGGTCAAAACAAAAGCAAAGCAAAGCAAACCATGTAAAACATTACTTAATAATGTCAAACCAAAATATTGTAATAATTTTTATTTTATTACTGGCTTCGCATGTCAGTATCTGCTTTTCCCTGTGAGACCTACATTCAATTCTTTCAGGATGCTAGCTAGAACTGTCCAGGTATATGTATGTATAGAATCAGTTTGTTACTAATAAATGATGTCTGTGGTGGTTTTCTGTTCAAAGCAAAAATATAAATTAATTTCCTTCCTTTTGATTTCTTAGAAAACTGTATTCCCCTCTTTTTTCTGTGACTGTCTGAGTTCTTAGTTTCATTTTTTCTACATTTCTTGTATACCTCTGACAATTCATGTCTTTTTGTAGGGTTTAGCAGGGCCTTTTCAGAGATGTACAGCAGCAGCTCTGTGCTTCTGTGTCCTATTTCATGGGACTGTGTCAAGAGTGTCGGTCATTTGGGAACAATTTGTTTCTCCATGGGGCATCTCCTCTTTCATTCAAGGTGTTAAGTCCCAGGAGTGTTTTCGTTCAGTGAATACAAGTCAGGGGCTAGAAGCTCACAGTGGTCCTGGTATTTGGTGTTGCCACAGAAGCTTCTTCTGCTTTGCTGGTGCTAAGTGTGGTGGGTTGACTGTGGATGGATGCCCACCAAAGGGGCTCCTTCAGTCCCCTCCCCAGCTGGACAAGGAAGAGAAAATATAATGAAAAATTGTGGGTTGAGATAAGGACAAGGAGAGATAACTCAGCAATTACCATCATGGGCAAAACAGACTCAACTTGGGGAAATTAATTGAATGTATTACCAATCAAATTAGAGTAGGATAATGAGAAATGGGCTGCAGAGGGGCATCCTGCTTCACCATGGTCGTCACTACAGACTGCAGGGGAATCTGCTCTGGCACTTGGAGCACCCCTTCACCCTCTTTCACTGACCTGGGGGTCTGCAGAGCTGTTTCCCCACAAATTCTCATTCCTCTCTCTTCTGATTGCTGCTGGTGTTGCACAGGTTTGGGGTTTTTTTCCCCATACTTAAATATGTTATTGCAGAGGCATTACCACTGTCACTGATGGGCTTGGCCTTGGCCAATGATGAGTCTGTCTTGGAGCCAGCTAGCATTGGCTCTATAGAACATGAGGGAAACATCTAGCAGCTGTAGATCCTTCACTACCAAAACCGTGCCACGGAAACCCGGTACATAGGGCTGTGTAGTCTATGGTCAGGCTTGTGATGGTCTGGATTCCCTTCAAAGACTTTTTATTTACAAAATATCGATCTGAGATCTAAGACCAGGCTATCAAAGATCTGGCTAAGCACCATTTTCTTCTAGGTGGTTTATTTTTCCTGCCCTAATTCTATATAGAAATTGTGATTAGAGCCATTAAGAACACTTTGCCTTTGCATCAAAACCAAAGATTTTTTTGTTGTGGGCAATGGTGGAGAAGACAGGGAAAGCCTGTTGTTTTTATCACCCATCTGTTGTTGATAGGGAAACTGTGCTTGAATGGTGAACAGATTCAGTTTGGTGCTACAGCAAGAAACTCTTTTGTCCCCAAGCAGAACATGCAGTTGAATGAGCTCTCATGTCTATCTCATGATGCCTCTATGAAAAACAGAGAAGGGGAGACCCTTACCTAGAACTGAAAGCCTCAATTTTTTTTTCACAGTCAAACGTTTAAACGTAATTCCAATGGAAGTGCCCCCAAAATATTGTTCCTTTGAGGATAAAGACCACATTTTGAAGTTTTGGAGGTTTTCATGAAATGGTGATGTTGTCCTTTAGATAAAATAAATAGCCTCTGCTGTTTATAATTGTTACACATGAATGGAAGTGTTTTTCAGACTCTTTGACCTGTAATAATATTTTCAATATTGTTTCAAATGGCTCTGCATTTCACTTTGCCAGTTATCATTTAATATATTTTTTTTGTTGATGCTATTGCAGCTTTCCGCCTTTTCAGTGTAGAAAAATAACTTCTTTAGCAATACAATAAATGTTAATAAAACCAACAGGGTCATCTGCAAATTACTGGAATAATGTGCTTTTGCTTGCAGGCAGATTTTCAGTCATATATGAGTAATGAACTGTAATTCCTCTTGTTTTATTTGAAAGATGAAAATGTAAGTGCAATTTACAAAGAAAATAGGAAGAAATGCTGTTTGGCTTGCCCTTCTTTGCAGTCTGTTAGCCAGAGGTAGTGAAGGGAAAAATGATCAGCAACATTTTCGATAATTAACCTGTGCCTCCTCGGCAGAAACCAATTTTTGAGAGGAAATTAATTCTGAGAGAATTTGATTGAAGTAATTTTCCTCTTTGCTTCTTTGTTCTTTGTTGCCCTGCTGATGGTACAGAGAAAAAGTGAACATACATATAAATTTTTTGACTATTGGCACTTAACCTTCCATATCAGTAAATATTTAGTCTATCTTCACTACTTCCTCACGTTTTCCTTCCTAGGCGCAAAGGATCTGGTTTTGAATAATGATGAAGTATGCAATAATGCATGCCAAACTTGCCTCTGAAAAACAGGTATTTGTGTGCCATTAGCTGGTTTGTACATAGTAACTGGTAAAGCTCAGATCCATTGACATCATGTATTTAGTGTATATAGATTTTGCTGAGGAATTGGTTCTTATTCCTGGTTCTTCCCGTGGTGCATGATGGCATGTTTGTAATATCTGGTCCTGTGCGTGGTAAATCTCACCAGCTCTTCCCTGCTTTTCCTCCACAAGTGGGTGCATTCTCCCAGCTCAGAAAAATGAGACAACCTGAAAAATATATTCCTGTTGTCTTGCACTCTTAGACTACCTGAACATGATATAAAACAGATTACAAATAAAGCACAATACAAATTTTCTGAAATACTCTTCTGGTCTAAGTTCTTCTGGGTTTGTGGCTATGGGCATGGGCTTTATCACTGTGATTTAAAATTTGATCTGGGTTGGTTTTTTTTTTTCATTTTCTTATTTGTGTTTTACCTGGTGAGGTCTGCTTGCAGGCCAAATTTGTGCTTCACAGCGTGATATTTTGCAGTTGTGGTAGCCTAAAGAAAAGTGGATGATGTGTAGGAGAATAACCCAGCCTCACTCTAGTTTAGTTAGAAGTAGTGCTAAAGAAATTAGTTTAAAAAGTTGAGATCAACAGAGTCTGTAAGCATGTGCCTGGGGATAATCCCTAGTGAAAACTAAATGTGTATGTGTAGCCTCAACTGCCAAACCATTAAAAACCCAAAGCCAAGCAATTAAAAGGCAGAGATGAGATATTCCCATTTGACATGACTTAACGGAAAGAATGACTGTGAGTTAAGAGGCTGCTTCAGTACCTTAAGGACAGCCAACTGCTTCAATGTCCTCTTATTAGGAACATCACTGAGTAATAGCACAGAAGTGCCAAATTCTGCCTGCCTCATCAGGGTAGCCACACTGTCTTCAAGAAACTTTCTAATGTGAATGTTAAATTCACTACTATGGATTTATCTCACAGTGTTTGAATGAATGGGAAATAATACAGTGAAATGATCTAACCAGTTACTTCTTGAATTAGGATGTTAAAGTATTTTAAAATAATTTGGAGTAGTAGCTTGCTTAGGATTTAGGTTAATAGTTATATCCTGCAGATAATTTTCTGTATGGAAGTGAACACTAAGGACATTTCATTGCTTTGTTCTGTGAGGACATCAAAACTTCAGGATGCTGACAGATCAAGAATTCAAAAGGGACCGAGGAGTCACTGAGGTGTTTACATGAATGGTCAAGGTCTCTGTCTAGTTCCCTTAGTTAAAGGTATTCACAAAAGAAAACATCTTTAAGAAACATGCTCTTTTGAAAAGTCGGGGTTTGGGAACTCACACCTAGTGAACTTCTTGGGATGTGTTGTCTTGTATTTATAATGCAACAGAAGCTTGAAAAGCTTGAAGATGTGGAGCTTTTTTGAGAACTGATTTCCAGAAAAAAACAGCCAAGAGCAGAGGTTTGCCTTTTGTTGCATCTTTGGACATTCTGACTGGGTTCAGCACAAGTAATGTGTGCATCTGTTTGAGACCTAAATTTCAATAGCAGCACTTTTCTATATCAAAGTTCCTATGTATGAAAAAAAAATCTGGGGGCTTTAAGAAAGACGGTTTTGATTGCTCTGTTGTTTATGTATTTAAGCAGTCATTCACACTTCTATTTTTTAAAAAAACCCATGTCTATGTAGGGAAACAATGCCCCTGAGTCCAGGGAAAGAGTATCAGAACATCTTTGTTTTCAGTTTAGGTTCTGATCATGCAAATATAGACAAGTTTATCTTTGGTCACACAAACAGTTCACATCAGTGAGGACTTTCCATATGCTTAAAGTCAGAGATAGTTGTATGTGCATTTGGAATGCCATCACCAGAAGGTTCTTGCATTAGAATTGGGTTAAAAACTGGTAAAGCCGAGAAAACCTGATTTGCTTAATTATGCAATCTAAGAATTATCTCATGCATGGTGTCTAAATTCAGTTAATCACACTGATAGGAAATTGCATTTGGAAACCGCAACTGTTTTCATTAATCTATTAATCTATTTAATTAATCTCATTAATGTATATTTATAGGTGAATATAAACAGAGAAAAGACAGATTTTGAAGAAAACCCCCAGATAATATTTATGTGTTCCAAACAAAATAGGTGTCTCTAAATAGTGGAGCAGTCTCCAGTTGCCCCTTGGGTTTCTACTTCCATAGTTCTCAGCTTTTAGGAATAAAGAAATAAAGACTCATTTTAAGCACTGGAGGAGTTTTTCTTGGGGCCATCATTTCTTAAGCCAAGTATCTCTAAGGCTGAAATTACATGGTACAAGGGTAAGCTTTTCCTCTTTATTATTTTCAGTGTTTTCAGGGATTGGATTGGATGCACACATCTATTGGTAGTGTAACCAGAAGACAAGTACTGAGTCTGTGAAATTTTGGTGTAAATTGAATTGCTCTGTAGGCTCTGTTGCTCCATGGCATAGCAAGTGACTTGGAGCAGCATTGCAGTGACAGTGGCAAGAGGTATACTTTGGAATAAAGAACCTATTTTAGCTTGTTTTCTTTGGGCTTATTTTCCTGGGTTTTTATTGTGATATTAAAATTGGTTCCAGTGAAAATGATTGTAATGTTTTAGAATATGACCACAAATGTAGAGTACAAAGCATGAAGCAGCTTAACTGTGTAAGTCAGTGAGCAATATCTGTTTTGATCCAAATGATACCTTAGTTATAAAGCTGCAAGGAGTAAAGAAAAAATCTAATGCTTTTAATCTGGCATTGGCAAGTCTCTGGACATTTTTAATTTAATTTAGCTTCCAGCATTTTTTAATGGAGTAGTAAGCTGGACTGTTCATTTTTGTTTGCATAGTAGGCATGTAAAATTTACTTATGCTTCTCTATAAATTTGCCTTCCAGATCTGTGGAATGTGCTTGTGAAAATGATGACAAATATATTGTATATAAAGATCAAGGGAGGCTACTGAAGTAGTTTTGTTGCTCTGTTTATTGTTTTGACTGGAGCACTGGATCTGAGAGACTATTAAAGTTGTGGTAACACTAATACTTTTTGAAAGGAAGTGATTTAAAGATTTAAACTGGTCATTATTATCTGAACTTCAGTCCTGCTCAAAGCTTTGTTTTTTCCTGAGCAAATAACCATGTTAAAGAAAAAATCCTAAAGGATGTATAGATAGGCTTGGTTGTATGTTCATGAAGAAAAGAAGGAAGTGAACCAGTTTCCTGACTTAAAAGCTTTTGAGAAGTCTGCCTGACTTCTGTTCACAACTCAGTTTTATGTTCTCAGGTTCAAAAGAGTGGTTAAACCCTATGTTTTTTGGGGTAGCTTCTGTGTGGGTGAATTTAGACAGGAATGGGGTAAATATGCCTTTATGAACGGGAGCAATGCTTCTTTGAAAGCTCCTTCATGCTGGTTCCTTGTTACCCCATCACGGTGCTGGGACATGAGAGTAACAGGGGAGAGCTGAGACATTTCACCATTGAGACCTCTGACTATCAGCTGTTCAGTGTGGGGAAATAAAATCTTACTCTATACCCTAGGGAAAATACAGTGCTGCTTTTTTTCCAGTGACAGCATAGCATAACTTCCCAAGGAAATGTACTGCTCATAGGATGGTACCATAGCATGGTGGTACTTCTTTTGCTTACAAAATCCCAGCCAGCAACTCTGTGACTGTTATTTTTTAACATGTAGCCCTCTAAATTTCCTGACACATAAAGATCAGTATATATAAGATTCAATTTACATGCCTGTTAGAGTTCATCCCTCAGGTTGTAAACAGGTAACCTGTAAACACAGGGCTTTTCCTGCAAATTCACATGAATGTTTTCTTCTTGTTGTTTTTATTCTCCTTTGTGCGCTTTTTTTCAGGATGGATGTTGTTCAGCAGGTAGGGCATTGAGTTATTGCTTCAGTGAAGTAAATTATACTTCTGAACTTCCCACTCTACTTCCTGACTATAGGGGATTCATTTTGTATCCTAAAAAGTCTATTAAAATTGATGTACTATTATGACAGGAAAAAGCATACATATATATACATGTATGCATATGTATTATATACCTTCAGAATGCACACTGTAGCTTTTGCCGGATTTTGCAAATTCTAAACTTCTATTGAAAATAGAATAAAGGTCAACTTCTGCTTGCCTTACACATGTATGAAATAAACAGTTGTACTATCTTGATGTGCTGCCAGGATTTAAACAATGGGGTCTTTCAGAAACGTTCCTCCTCCAGTGATAAACTCTATGTGGTGACATGTGTGTGCACACAGAGGAGATGAGAGGGACTGAGCAATATATGCCTTTGTTTTTACTTTTTAAACCAAAGTGGATTTTTTAGAACCCAGAAGCCAGAGAGCCTATTGTAGCTCACTAACATGTAGTTTCTGTTCATCTAGGCATGATATGTGTCTTGTGACTTTAATTGGTGATAGCATGGCTACTATAAAGAGGCGCAGTCAGATGGTTAATGTATACATTTGAGGGTACCACAGCATCGTATGTTATATATTCCCATATGTAAAGCCTATTGAAATTGTCATTTGTTGGGATTAGAAGAGGAAAAGGACATTCACAGTATTTTTATGACCTCTGTCTCATTATATTTGTGTAGTGTGGGTAGATTAAAACAAAAATAAAATCTTTAGCATCAAAGTGATTTTATACATGTGATGCTAACACAAGAGATTTTTGGATCCGTAGAGGTCTCAGCCCATCTTATTGTAGTCATAAAGACTACACTCCCAATAGGTTCCATATAAATCTTTCTCCTGTTGAAGAAGAATCTCCTATGAATAAAAGCAGAAGACAATACAATAATTTTGTCAAATGTTGTTAGAATGGCAACGTTCATTGCAACATGTTGCAGGATAAACTTTTCCAGTGGAGAAGAATGACACTGTTTAATCTTATTTTTGCACTGGGAGGTAAATTCCATGTGTAATTAGGTAGCTATTTCTTTGACTCCCTTTTTCTCTTCCGTCCAGCATCTTCGCTGTGATAACAATTTGTGGGTAAGCCTGGCTAGCCACAGCCACCTGGTGTTTTGAAACTAGACAGCCTTGTTAGTTTGGTGTTGTGCCTGAGATGGTATGACATGCCAGGGACATACTCCATGAGGCAAAGAAGCTCCTCAGGTACAAAACTTCAAAAGAATTAAAATAGTCCTGGAAGGATATTATGGGGGAAAATGGACACTTAACTAACTGTGTCTGAATAAGGATATTTTTACATTCCTACAGTCAATGTCAGAGGTAGAGCTACAGTCTTAAAGACTGGGTGTGGGAGGGCTCAGAAAGGCTATCTCTCATTGCTGAGGAGAAGGTGCACCCAGAAGAAGAGGCATGCTTGGTGCTGCAAACTCCTCCCCACAACACTGAGATCTTCAGCGAAACGAGAAACTTTAAAGGATCTGCAAGGTCTTCGGTCTTTTAAATTGTTTTATTTAAGGACCGTGTAATTTTAGTAAACCAACCTGTGCTTTCCTTTGAAGACTTAGGATCCTACATCACAGTATCAGCAAGCTACAACAGAGTTCTGGCGAAAAACTTTTGCCAGGTCCAGTTTGAGCTGGTTATGTTGAATGTCATGAGTATTCTCAGATGGCTGTAAGTCAGCCTGAGATAAACTAATATTGGCTAATAATCTTGGCTAGTAATGCCAAAATTGTGGGTTTGATCTTTGTATGGGCCACTCACTCAAGAGTTGGACTCCATGATCCTTGTGGGTCCCTTCCAACCCAGAATGTTCTGTGAAGTCACTTAGGAGTGGATGACCCACAGGTATGCTTTCCTAGAGAGACCGATGTTCCCAAAGGAATGTACCCTGTGACTTGCCAGTATTGAGCATGCATGGCTAATGCAGTAACTTGGAGTGGTACAATTTTTCATTTCAATGTAAACCAATAGAAGAGAATCAGATCAGTGTTGTAGCCCCTATATCTATATTAACAATAGCTTCCTTATTTTATCTGTTGAAGATGATTTATTGTTTGGAGCAGAGCTTTTAACTCCTAGAATTTACATCACCTCTATTTATTATAATCATGGGAAAGGACGTGTTACTGGTATTTTACATCATAGGTTTTTATGACGTAAGAAATTGGAAGACAACTTGCAAATCTAAGCACCAGTCATAAAAGACAAATCCTGGATATTCTTAGGTGCAATTTAAAAAATCATCTGGATACTGTGTGTCCTGCCTCAGCATCACAGTACTCCGGCATATCCCCTGATAAAAATGTTTGTTAACTTCTGTTGAAACTTCTCAGCTGTTGAATCAGTGCAACTCCAGGATCTCAGATCACAGTCCAAAGAGGGAGGACCAGAAAGAGCTAGCTGAAATCCCAGGCAGGAGGGTGAAAGGAACATGCTTCTGCATCATTTATATATTTTAGACCCTTTTTCATCCAGAAGCTGGAGGCTTAGTGTTCTTAGTGGAAAAATTATTAAACAGTTCTCCACAGAATTTTTTATTTGTGAAGCAGGTACTGTTTTGATGATACCCTAACTCTATCTGTTTCCAGTTAATTTCCTTTCCATATCATCCAGTAATCCTGGTGGCTACTTGAGAATCAAAAACATCTTTATTCCTGAACATAGCTGTGAGGGCTGTGACCAGAATTTCAAGGGTCCAAGATGTTGGAGTAGCCTGCCAGGATGATGCGTGGAGATGGCTTTCCCTTTACTTCCACAGCAAGGTCTGGAAGGTTGTGGCAGATTTTTTCAAGTACCTAATTTTGAAATATTAAAATCTTATACTTGATATGCTCTATAGTTAATCCCATTTAGAAGTACAAATCAGTTTCTTGTGGCCGGTGTTCAATTTCTGACAGTGACCATTACTACATGCTGAGAAAGATGCAATGTAACTTAAAATGGCAATTGTGGAACTTGCCTGCTCACATTTCTTCCTGCTGTTGACCTGGAATATGGAGGCTGTGTTTTCTGAAAGATTCTGAAAGTTGCATTTTGTCTGTAAGTTATGTTTAAAAAAAAAATCTTGAAGCCTGAACAGCATACAGTAATTTAAAAATATTTCTGAAATTGGTGACAGCACTTCTTCCTCTAAAGGAGCACAGTGTACACTGTTACCTTTACTGTACAGTGTTTCTGCTTACAAAGAAAATCCTCTGAAGTATTCAGGTGTACAAAATACACTGTTTGAATAGTGCTTCGAAGCCTAAGCAGCTGCTGCATTCTGCTGGTTTCAGTGGTGGAACTAAAGCTGAAGTAATGCAGTATAAAGTATTTTTTCTGAATACTGAAATGAATGGATTAGGTCACTCTTTTTACTCCCTTTGTCTTTCCTCTGTTTTTAGAGATCTAAGCTTACTGTAGCTGTTTGAATCAATTTTCCAAGTAAACATTTGTAGAAAAAATTTATTATAGTGGATGGAGGTTGTAGGAATGTGGAGGTTGGATTTTTTTTCCCTCCTTGTGATATGAATTTTGGAAATACCAGTTATTGTGACATTTATCTAACTACTTGCCACTAAGGACCAGTGTTTCAATGTCTGATGAAGCGTTTTAGGCATACCAAGAATTGTTTACAATCAGTCCAGTAGGGAACATGGATATAATAAATAGTGAACACAGTTATGAAAATCATTATGCAGAAAGGACTTCAGCAAAATTTAATTACTCAAAATTGCAGTTTCATAAAACCCAAAAATGTGTTTACAAAAATATAGCTTAAAAGTAATGTAAAAGTGATAAGTCTGGGAGCGTTTTTTACTATAGTCAGTTTTACCTTCTGTGGTAGCTTCTGTGATCTTTTTCTCTGCAATATAGCTCTCAGCAGCCCCTTTTCACTTTTGAGAATGCTCTTCTCTTGCTTCATAAGATGAAAACATGCAAGTTACTTTGGTTTAATCAGGCAGATTTAGTGATTTCTTTTGGCTTATTTTATCCATGAGATATAATTTACTGTAATTGGTAACATGGAAACTTAAACTTTAATAAGCCAGTTATGCTTCTTCAGCTGCTGCAGACTAGGATTCAGCATGTGTGATTGAGGATGAGACCAAAAAGGATGGAGCCTGCATACTGCCATGGGCAGTGTGGTCTGCAGTGACCATGGGGACACAGAGAATTAGATAATCAGTAGTTTTTTTGTGTGCTAGTAGAAAATCTGCAGCAGCTGAGCAAGTGTTGCTATGCTGTTGCAGCTTGGGTTTCAGTGCTACAAGATACATGATTGGACAGCAGAGACCATCCCTTCTGCCCCCTCGCCTTTCATGTTTACAGCAAGACAGTATGAGAAACAGGGCAGAAGTATCTTAAAAGGGATGCAAGATGCATTAAGGAAGGGAAGAGATGGATTAGGGGAGTGGAATAGAATGCAATGGAACAGAATAGAATAGAGCAGAACAAAGCAGAATAGAATAGAGCATATCAGTTGGAAGGGACCGATAACAATCAGCTAGTCCAACTGCCTGAGCACGTTGGGGCTGATCAGTAGTTAAAGCCCCTTATTAAGGGCATTATCCAAATAACTCTTAAACACTGACAGGCCTGGGGCATCAACCACTTCCTTAGGAAGACTTTGTGAGTGTTTGACCACACACTCCATAAAGAAATCCTACTTAATGTTCAGTCTAAACTTCCCCTGGTGCAGCTTCCAACCATTCCCACGTGTCCTGTCACTGGGTACCAGAGAGAAGAGATCAGCACCTCCACTTCCCATCCTCAGGAAGCAGTGGAGAGCAATGAGGTCACCCCTCAGCCTCCATTTCTCCAAACTAGACATGCCAAATTCTTTAGGTGCTCCTCATAGGACATGCCTGCTAGCCCTTTCACCAACTTTGCCAACCCCCTCTGGAAATGTTCAAAGATCTTTATTCACATCCTTAAGTTGTGGGGCCCAGAACTGCACACAGTGCTGCAGATGAGGCTGCACCAATGCTGAATGCAGCAGGATAGTCACCTCTTTAGAGGAGCTGGTGAGGCTTTGTTTGATGGACCCCAGGATGGAGTTTGCCCTCTTGGCTTCCAGTTTACACTACCAACTCCTACTGAGCCTGCTGCGGACCAGCGCCCCCAGATCCCTTTCTGCAGGGCTGCTCTCCAGGCATTCCTCTCCTAGTTTATACTTGTGCCTGGCATTAATCTGTCCCAGGTGCAGAATCTGGTATTTCAACTTGTTAAACTTCTTGTTAAAATCACTGCCCAGTTCTCCAATTTGTCTAGATCCCTCTGCAAGGCATCCTGGCCCTCAAGAGAGTCAGCAACACCTACCACTTTGGGATCGTCATCAAACTTGGTAATGGTGAATTCAACTCCTGCCTGCAGGTTGTTGATATATATATTGAATAGAACTGGCCCTAAAATTAAGCCCTGAGGAACACCACTAGTGACTGGTCATGAGCCAGATGTAGCCCCATTCACTGCAAACCTTTGAGCTTTGCCCTTCAAGCGATTCTTTACCCACACACCCTGGAGCCACTCATCCCACACTTGTTCTGAAGGATGCTGTGAGGGACAGTATTAAANGGCCCTCAAGAGAGTCAGCAACACCTACCACTTTGGGATCGTCATCAAACTTGGTAATGGTGAATTCAACTCCTGCCTGCAGGTTGTTGATATATATATTGAATAGAACTGGCCCTAAAATTAAGCCCTGAGGAACACCACTAGTGACTGGTCATGAGCCAGATGTAGCCCCATTCACTGCAAACCTTTGAGCTTTGCCCTTCAAGCGATTCTTTACCCACACACCCTGGAGCCACTCATCCCACACTTGTTCTGAAGGATGCTGTGAGGGACAGTATTAAAAGCATTACTAAAACCCACATCCATCACCTTCCCTTCATCCACTGGGTGGGTGAGCTTGTCATAAAAGGGTATCAAATTAGTTAGATAGGACTCCCCTTTCTTAAATCCATGTTCTGTCAACCTCTGAAATAGGAGTATTTGATTTCTTAATTTCAATAATTTTTAATACACAGTATTAAACTGCTGGTAACTTAGTTGGAGTGTTGTACTTTGCTCTTTGATGCTTCAAATAATTTTTATCCTTTGCTTTTCTGTTTGTCTCCCATTAGTTAGATTTTTTCTGTTTATGTGTTGAATTTTGATTTGCTTTAAAGGAAATGTTACGAAATGTGAAAAATTTTATCCAAGTCAAATATGCTTTCCATCCAGAATACCAAAGTAGTGTATACTTCCATAATTTGACTGAAAATCCGCAGAAAGCAGAAACTTCCTTATCAGTATGTGACTTATGAAGAAGTTGCTGCCTTGTTTGCAGAAAAGATCCCTGAAGGTTTTAGGGTGCTAAGCTTCCTGCTTTAAGAATCATTGTTTATTTTTGGATTTTATGTGCAGATATTTAATGAAACATTAATTTTATTGATGTACGATTCTGACCTTTTGTTTCCTCAGCCATCATGTATGTAATGGGAGCACTCGGACCTGCAGCTGGATACTTGCTTGGAGGACTTCTTATTGGTTTCTATGTTGATCCTAGGACAACTGTTTATATTGATCAGAGTGACCCCCGATTCATTGGAAATTGGTAAGGATCAAGCATTTTTTAAAACTACCCTCTAAATTGCTGGTAGGGAATTTAGGCAGGTTGGAAAATTGTATCCCTTGAGGATTTGTCAGAGGTTGTAAAAGGAGGCCAAGAAATGTGATGTTTTTGCTGATTACAGCTAGCCTCTGACAGAGAAGAGATTGCCACAGAATTGCACAGGAACATTGCATGGAAACTGCCCTACTTTGGCTGCTCCAGGACTGTCTCTGACCACAGTGGGCGCTGACTGACAGTGCTCAGCGCCAGGAGAGCAGGAGACTAGCAAGGATCACTTGCCCAGAATCAACTGCTTCCTGCTGCAGAATGAGACACTGAGCTCTGGCTGCCCATGTGAGAAATGGGAGCCAGGAGAAGGAGATGGGGTATGGTCAGAACATGCCCTTTCCAGTCTTTGTTTCTCAGGGTGATGGCTTGTATTTAGGCAGCAGGTGATGTAAACCATCACATTGTTCTCTAGTAAAGAGTAGATTTCCAGCAGTGTGGAGGTGTAACAGCTGTAATTGTTAACCAGTGTCTTTAGGCTGACTTTGAGATGTGGCCTCCTTGGAAATGTCTCCTTGAGGAAGCAGGTCTTGAGGAGGCTTTAACTGCCTTTTTTTAGATCATTTATAAATGTGCCCTTGAAGTTTTCTTTGAAGCCCAGAAAGGACTGAAGTTCATTATCCCAGGAAGAGATCTCTACTCTGTAGGTGTAAGGTGCGGTGTCAGTTTTCATGTTCTGCGTTACTGTTTATCACTGCACCATCGCAGTCAGTCTGTATGTGTTTCTATTTATTCTGCAGCAATATCTCCTGATGGTTTGATTTGAAAAATTCTCTTTTTGGAATCTTCTTAAACCTTTGAATATTTAGTCCTGCTTTAGTTATCTTACTCAGTCCAAGAGCATTGCTGCACACGACTGTAGCTGAACGCACAGGACTATCTAGCCAAATTTTCAGTGAGAAAAAGGCAAACCTGAGTACTGAATGTGGCTTTGGGGATAATGACTCTGTGCTCTCATGTATCTACTGGCTTATCTCACTAAAAGGTTTTGTCCTGTGAATGTGCTGCAGTGTCAGAAACTTGCTTAGACTATTCTAGGATAAAAGATTTGAAATCAAAACAAAATACTATACATTCTTTGCAAAACTATTATGTTTCATGTGTTTTTAAGAACAAGTCAGAACTGGTAATCAGCATCTGATCAATACTTTTTGACAGAAATCATGAACAGGCCCATAAATGTGTTTGTTAATTGGAAGCAGTGGGACTGTATGAATCTGGGGTAAATTTTTTACTTTGTAATGCAACCACTGATATAACTGCCTTATCATGTGGCAGTGTGAGTTTTAACTCCAACAGCTCCAGCAAAAGTAAAATAGCCAAAGCGGCACAAACACATCAGTTTGCTGCTTCTCAGGCTGCATGTGCCAGGCTCTGTGCCACAGCAGATGGATGGCCAGTGCTAGTTTAAAGCTAACTTGGATTTATGTCCAATGTTGTTGTAACCACATGTGTAAGAGAGGTCAGGCCAAAAAAGGCATGTTCTTGCTCATGAATTACAAGTTTAACTGTCCTTCCTCAAAAGAGTGACAGGAATGGATGCAAAGTGCCAGAGTTGGAACCCTGGCACCCTGTGGGAGTGCTGTAACCACAAAGCTCCATGGCAGAAGTGATGATAAGTCACCCATTGCAACCATTTCTGTGGAGACATTTTGGGAACATCTACTGTACCAGGCCTTGCAAGCAAAATAGGAGAAAGAGTCTAGTTTGTGTGTTCAGAAGATTTCAGGTAAAATTGCTAAATAGATTTTATGTATCTCCAAGGTATGACATCACTTGAACAAGTATCTCAATGATTTCAACTTTGCACAGGGGTGCCAGCAGAGATGATGAAAATACAACTGAAGCAATGTCAGGAAGTCATAGGATCTCAGCAGGCTACTCATATTCTAGGCAGCATAGGAAAGTAAAAGTTGTTCAAAGTTTCCTTATTTCATCATGTTGATTAAATCTGTAGAGTCTGACTTTCTCTGAAGGATGTTCCAGGTCCTTTTATTACTTTTTCATTTTTGACTATCTCTTTTAAATTTCTAAGGAGTATCCCTTGCTATCAGATCCCTGGTGATTTGTTGCACAATCTGTTGTGGCCTCTCATAAAAGTTAATGGCATTCATAGCACCTGCATCTCATTCTCTTTTCTCTTTCTGAAGCTGTGTCTACCAATTAAAATGAGGATTCCCATGGTGGAGGATTAAACCTTTGTCTCTTGCCACTCACTGACTGCCTAATTTCAAATAATTCAGGAACTGTAGATTTCCGTTCCACTGAAATCTGTTTTCTGAGTCTGTGACATTTTCTCCTTGCAGGGAAATGCTGCATAGTCAAGCTCATTTTTATTTATGCATTTTAACAATTTGAAACATACGAGTAGTCTAGCACTTACTTCAGTTGACACACTTTCAAAAAATAGTGTTCAATTGAGACAAGTTAAAGGGAAATCATTTATGAGATTTCTGAGTCCTGACTCCTTTAAAGTGAATTAGTGTCTTTGATTCCTATCTTTCTTTAAGGTTTCTAATGTAGCTTATCATGAGATCCTGTGAAAAATTCCCATTGTTAAAGGAGGTAATGATTACAGACAAAATAGTGAGTACAGCAACTATGACATAAGGCCTAAATAAAAGCAGTATAGCCTGTTTTTTACTTAGGCTATTTTTTTCTAAGAGGTATATGAGAGGCCGCATAATTTGGTTTATCTCTCATGAAACCCAATAAAGTAAGTGGTTATTTTTCAGGGTTATTTCTGATCTGATTCTTCCTTGAGTTTTACGGGATTTGGGTTTGCGCTCCTGGTGCTTTCTGTAGGTGCTCTGGGCTAAATTACAGGCCAGCTGTCTATGCCAGCCCATCAAATGTTCAAAACTGTTTTTTATTCAAATGTGGTAACTGTAGGGATGTCTGTTAGAAATCATTCATCATGCTGTTGTCTTTCAGAACTGTTAATGTGCTATATAGGAACCTTGTTAGTTGTGGACTAGCCCTTGGCAGTCTGTCAGGTGCTTTGAATCACATTTTCTTTTGCTAATGCTTTTCTGTTTTTCTAGTACTGAATATGTTTAATACTTGGAACTTCCTATATAGTCTTTCATCAACATTCCTCACAAGAAGTTTAAAGGAATTCCTCCAGCACTGTCTGGTTCTTCCTTAACTTTAATTGCTTTTCTTTGAAATCCTAGGGCATATGCAGATGCCTTTGAGGTGTTCTTCTGCATATTTACTTTGACTTTAGAAGACAGAAAATCAAGGGCCTTTTAATTAATACAGATCCTGTTCTGACCTCTCAATTTCCCATCGTAGGTGTCATTATTTTTGATACCATCTTTTGTCTGTTTTCCAATTCTTTGATATGTCTTCAGGAAGTTGTGAAGTGTAGATGTTGCAGATAATTGCATCCAGTGCTGCACTTGTGACATCTCCAGCATTCAGTATGCTATCATAATGGTCCCTTTGGATTGGAATTTCATCTCATGCTATATAATAGACCCTGTCTCCTTTGCTGTTTCCTTCTGAAGGGGTGGTTGCAGATTTCTGCCTACTCTTGCCACAGATTGTTCCTTTGATTGGTGCCTTTGCAGCTTCTGCCTTTGAGATCCTGAAAGGAATGTTACTACATTTGTATACAGTGTACTGATTTATTCTGTCTGACAGTGCTGACTAATCCTCCTAAAAGTCTGCCTTCTAATCCATGTATGTTATCAGCTAAAATGAATGGAGGATTTTCTGTTTACATAATATCAAAATTAGTCAAAACTTTCAGTCACTTATATTGCAAATCCTTGCAAAAGCTTCCCATAAGCTTCTTCTAGCAAAAATGGTGTTACACATGGCTGTTTGTTTGTTGTTTGCCTGTGTATTTACCGTACAAACCATTACACACGCATATGAATTTGCCTCCTTTGAAAAAGACAGTTTGCAATATCTTTGCATTAGGGATATGAGGCCAAATGTTTTTCATTTCTTGTGCAAGTAATCCTGTCTACTCTGAACTTTGAAATGTTTAGAGTTTGAGCGTATATATAATTGGTAGCATAAAGGTTGTACAAAAATATGTAAAAATTGTTCTTATATTGAGTTTGCATGGCACGGTTTTGGTAGCGGAGGATCCACACATATGGTTTGCGTGAGAAGCTGCTGGAAGCTTTTCATGTGTCCAAGGGAGCCAATACCAGCTGGTTCCAAGAGGAGGCTGGCCAGGCTGAGACCAGTAGTTATGGTGGCACCACCTTTGGGATAACATGTTTAAGAAGGGGAAAAAAAACCCATGTGTGCAACACCAGAAGTAGTCAGAAGAGACGCTTCTACATCCTCCTTTGGAGTGGTGCAGGGGGACTGCGTCAGGTCATAACACTTTGTTGCTCCTTTCTCCTAACACTCTTTCCCTGCTTCAGTGTGGCATTCCTTCCACGGAGATAGTCTGTCATTAAGTGCTCCATAATGAGTCTGTTCCATGTGGTGCAGTCCTTCAGAAACCGAATGCTCCAGCGTGGGTCACATGTCCTGTCTGAAAACCTGCTCCTGTGTGGGCTTCTCTCGACAGGTCACTGTTCCTGCCAGGAGCCTGCTCTTGTGTGGGCTTCTCTACAGGCTGCAGGACTATACCATGGTCTTACCCTTGGCCTGCAGGGGAATCTCTGCACCTGGAGCACCTTCTTCCCTCTTTCTCTCACCTTGGGCCTGGATGGCTGTTTCTTTCGTATTTTCTCAGTCCCCTCACACAGTTGCTATGCAGTGTTTACCCCTTCCTTAAATAAGTTATCACCAAGATGCCACCAGCATTGCTGATGGGCTCAGCATTGGCAGGGCTGATCTGTTTTGAAGCTGGCTGGAGCTGCCTGTGTCCATACGATGGGGACAGCTCATGGTATCTTCTTACTGAAGCACCCTTGCAGCCCCCACCCTGCTACCAAAACCTTGCCATGCAAACCCAGTACAATGAGATTAGTCTGTAGTGAAAACTGCACTTTCAGTGGGGGAAACTGTGTGGGTGTATTCTGAAGTTGTCCTTCATGGAATCATCTCTGTGAGATTATCCACAATTAGTCTTTCATTGCTAGAATTCAGAGGGGAAATTATGTTGTCTGATACTTTATCAGCCTTCTGGCTGCTGACTCTTAACTCTAGAGTACTTTCTAGTAACTTTTTGCCCATCTGTGACGCTGTTGTAAAGTTCATGAAGCTTGTTGGCTGCAGGGAGGATAACTGTATGCCTGCAGCCTGACCAAGACCTCTGTCCTGTATTCCATACAGTGTCCCTTCTGTGAGCATGTCCCAAGAGACTCCCGGGGACCCAAGGGATCATTTCAGCGTTGTTTTTGTATCCTGTTCTTATAAGACAGAGGAAGAGAAGAGGAAATTATTTGTGAAGGGCTATTTCAGGTTGTGGTCACAGAGCAGAGCTGCAGAATTTTGGGCATAAACCCTGTCATGAATTATAGCACAACAGTTGTATTACAATCAGGCTTTGGGAGCTCTTCATTGTGAAGGGAGAGAATTGGACATTCAGGGCAGTGAGAAGGAGCCACTGGAAAGCTGAACAGATTTGGCCCTGATGTATCTGCATGGACGTTTTATCTTCTTATGCCATGGATAACTTTTTTCATGTTCTCCAGAGGAATACTGCATTTCTTTACTCAGTATTATCCAAGAAAGGCTAAGTAAAAGTGAATGTCTACTCAGCATTTAATTTTGAATAATTACAAAAAATGAAAATTTGCAGGAACTTAGAGCTGACACTGTTTCATAATGTTTGGTGGGTTCTGAATAAATACCTCCGTCAGTAGAGAAGCCAACAGAAGCTTCTTCTAATTAAGGGGTTTAGTGCAGTGAGGGCTCTCCCTCACTCCAGTTCTTAGTGTCAGTATTTCATATTTTTCAGATTCCAGCCGATTCAGTCTCTAATAATCACTTTGATTTTTTTTAAATTTCATTTAATGTGTTGGCTTTTATTTCTATTCCTGTTTTCTGGCATTAGGTGGAGTGGATTTCTCCTTTGTGCCATTGCAATGCTCCTTGTGATATTTCCCATGTTTACCTTTCCGAAAAAGCTCCCTCCTCGACATAAAAAAAAGAAAAAGATGAGTTCTGATGATGTTTCAAGTGATGATGATGTGATGAAAGAGAAGACAAATAACAAAATACAAGCAGACAGTGCAGTTCCTGCCTCTATGGGATTTGGAAAGAATGTTAAAGGTGACGTTTGTTAATTTTTAAATGCTTTAAATTTTGTATGCAGCATCATCTAGGATTCTATGAGTGTAATTGAAGGCAGAATTTTGACATCTTGTACTTAATAATGTATTTTACTCTTGCAATTTTAATAGATTGTCCTTTTTGGCAAAATGCAGCAATGAGTGTAGGACATCCATTTTCTTAAATTGTTGATGTGTTTGTGTACCTGTAAAAAAACAGGTAGGCTATTTCTTGTAGGACTCCTATTGCCAGATGTATTTATGCACATTGCAATTTGTAGCTGTCATACTTACTCTATAAGCTGTCCTTCATAGAATACTCTTCTACAATATGAATGAAACAAGTTAAAAAAAAAGTCTCATGTTCAGTTCATACATTTGGGTAAGTTAATTTAGAAAGATTATTCATTTCATATGGCTTTTCTGTCTTTTTTGTGTGGCAAGCTATTTACTTTCAGAAGGTTAGAAAAAATAAAACTTGTGCTAATTATGAAACAAGAAAAAAATCAAAAGATTGACAGGTAACAGAGATTTTTATTTTATTCAAGAAGTAAACCATTGATCTAAAATCTAACAGTAAGTACTAATCATTGACAAATTTCCGGGGAAGGAGAGAGTGTTGCTAAAAATTAGCTAATGTGAAGCATATACAATTTAATAGGCTTAACAGTGTCATAATATTGAATTGTATAGGACAGAAATGAGTGACCATCGCGTTGTCAGTGCTGTTGAGTCCTCCTTGGACTCTGTGATGCAAATACTGGTTGTGCCATTTTGTGGTAGCCTGATGAATGCAATGGGACTGGGGGAAACCACAAAACGTTTATTGTACCATTTGACATGATTTGAACTCAAAACTTTTAAGTGTTTGTTTGTTGACATGGACATCAGTGTTAT
The DNA here is from genome assembly GCA_013396655.1 of Campylorhamphus procurvoides. Classification (NCBI taxonomy): domain Eukaryota; kingdom Metazoa; phylum Chordata; class Aves; order Passeriformes; family Dendrocolaptidae; genus Campylorhamphus; species Campylorhamphus procurvoides. Next base: position 23,014 of record WBMV01005052.1, read on the forward strand.
TTTTTAATTGGATATCAGTCCAGGATATATTGACAGACTTTATATTGTCGCATTGTTGATCAGTCTCTAACTGGAGTAGATGAAGCCTAGCAAAACTAGCTGGTTTTAGACTAAAACAAGTGTAGTTCTAAGTAATGTTTGCACATCTGCATTCTGCTTTGCTCTACATTGCATTTATATGGGTTCTCTCAGGGTACCTAAAGCTACTGTTAATTTCAATGGAAGTAAAGAAAAAAGAGATAAAAAGTTCCTTGGGGTGATTTTATTAGCTTACAAACCATCATCTTAATCAAGGCACAAAGCAAGCACAGAGCAAGCAAGGTGAACCTCAAATATCAGATCTTTCAGACTATGCTCTCCCTTTGCTAGCAAAGTAGTTGAAAAAGAGGTGTAGCAAGAGCAGCCTGTTCATTCCGTCTTTGAAGACTCTTTGTTCTCCATATTTGTGGATCCCTGTACATAATATTTTCTCCTCAATCTGTAAAACTAGTTGTGTGTTTTATCTGGCTTCAAACCTACTGGCCTCTGATTATCAGAAATAATTCAGGGTTACTCCTGTCAAGATCTTCTCACTAACTTACAGAAGTGAGAAAGGGGAGTCCCGTCTTTGCTGGACTCCTTCCTGATCACTGAAGGCAATGTCACAGCAGAGGGACTGCTTCACCCTGCCAGTGTGCGTGGTAAAGATATAGGTATACAGACAAACTCTGCATCTGGTTGAGTTTGCTGATGCTGGTTCTCTGTTTTGGTATATAATTTCACCTTCCAGGTCGTGTCCCTACAGGCACAGCAGATACAGAGAAAACCAGTATTCGCTTGGAAGAATGTTTCCTAATGCTTTTTTTTCAGAAATGTATGTCTCATTTTAGCATGTGTTTCTTTGCCATGTATCTGCCTAAATGTGTACCATACCTTCCATAAAGTCCTATATTAATATATTAATGGAACTTTTTCTATAAAAAACTTTTCATTTTCTCTAGAGGAGAAACTTTACCACGTGGAACGGTGAAAAGAGACATGTCAGAAAGATACCAAGGGAGTGGAGATAATGCAGAGAAAACTATTTTGCTATAAGCTGATAATAGCTTTCCCATTCGGTATCATTTACCCTAGCAAAGAAGGCTTGCAGCAGGAATGCACTATCATTTAATTATTTTTCAAGTTTAAGTGGGCTTTATGGAATGAGATCATGCCTCAAGCTTCTCGTTTGTGGTAATTTTGTTTATAATGGGAAGGGAAAAAGGATCATATCTGGCTAAGTCATTTAGCATTGCTTCTTCTGAGATGCAGTGAACATTTTATACTTCCCATTGAATTTTAGAGCTTCATCTTTTTATAGCATTATGGACAGAAACTCCACTTAGGCCATAGCCGGGAGACTGATGCTTTAGTGCGTCATATCTTCTCTTCTGTACTAATAAATATCAATGATGTCATACTCTGCCATGACAGAAGTCAGTGCCATGAAATCTGTGAAATGCCTGCAGCTTTTGTAAGGAAAGTAACTGTTCTGTTCTTCCAATATGATGTCCTCTTACCTGGAAAACCTGACAGAATGATTTTTGTCATGTGGTAACTTGTCTTAATTTCCTAGTTAGTTGTCTAGGTGAATGAAAAAATATCAAAAAGCCATAATGAGAGAGGGCCAGAGTCTTTTTTTTCTGCAATAGCTGCCAGTAGATGATAAACTAAAGAAGAAGCAAACCAAAACTGGCTCCATCTGCAAGTAGTCTCCAGCTTCAGTGACTTGAGCTTTATTTTGCCCGATGGTAGAGCAGAGATCAGATAAAAATACAGATAAGTCTGTTTTTTCACATTATGTGTTGCAAGGGCTTGGAATTCTCTTTCTTTTCTTATTTATGTTTCAAATAGAGAAGATGAGTTGGATAATGCTTCTGAGTAAGGTATCAAAAGTATTAAAACATTAAGTAGGTCACAGGAGGAAGAAAATTGGATATAGTTTATTGGGAGAAATGGAGGTAGTGTAGATAACATGAGCTAGAGGAGATTTATAATGAAGAAACCACTTTTCAATCCCATACGTGCAGATACCACTTGAATCTGAGCAGACAAAGCTGCTGTTTTCATTTATTACCTAGATACCCCTAGGGTTTTGTACCATGGAAATTGTATCTGCAGTCCCTTTCACTTACTGCTATAATGAAACTTACTGTGCAATTGCATAAAGGAATAGTGTAAAGAAAGCAAATGTATACATTACCTAAAATATACTGATCTTATCTGAATTAAATAATTAATCTAATTAATTACATGTCTTTTGTAGCCTTTGGGGTATTTCTGGCAATATGTACAGCCCTTTCTTAAATGTAGAATATTCCTGTCTGCCTTTTCACGGCTACCAGCTGTCGTATGCCTTTCCCAGTCAGTCCCTGTGAGGGACAGATGCAGGATAATAAGAACAGCCAGGCCATCAGCAAAGATAAAAGAAACTCCTGAGAGACTCATGGCTGTAGGGTAAGCCCACTGCAGTGCTTCCCCAAGAGTCTGGACTGGGGGTTCTGCACTACCTGAAGATTAGTTGACAGGACTCTGAAGAAGAAAAGGAGACGATCTGGGTGTGAGGACTCTTGGTGAGTGAGCACTGTAAATGTCAGAGGGTTCAGCAGACTGTGGGCTGAAGATCTGCCATGCCGCTGATCTTGAGTGAGTCGCTGCCCTCTCATCCTTTCTTAGGCCATCCTGAAAAGCTCAAAATAGAAAAGGTTGCCTGGCATGGCTCTGTGCAGTGATGAACAGTATTAGCTGGAGCTGCAAGGAGCTATTCTAAATCAAGTTAAGGAAAGAAATAATCATATGAAACTGGTCCTGAACCCCTCTGTGCTTGATGGGATATTAGGGGCTGTTCAATGATCTAGCCACCACCCAGGTGGTTAAGGCATGTCCTGAGAGTTGAATGAGGTTGTTTAAATGGTGCATGAGTAGATAATGAAATGAAATACATGTAAAATACTATTGTAGAGTTCAGGGATTAGGTCCATGCGGGATCTATTAGAAGTAATTGTCTGTGACTTTGCTAGTTTCCATTCTGATAAACAAATTGGAATTTTTGCCTCAAATCTTGACTCTCCTTTGTACTGCACAAGAGTGGAAGCTGCCACTGAGTCCTCAGTGTGGAGGCAACCCTCTTCAAAGCTGCGGGCTTGAGTAGTGCTGCCCAGGTTTGGGGCAGAAGAAGTGGGGTCCTCTAGCTAACATCTGCCTCACCCTTACAAGGGACCTCCCTGATCGACTGCAAAAGGACAGTGCTATAGATAGGGATGTTTCATTCTCCTGATTGTATTCATTGCATTGCCCTGAGGCTAGATGCACAGGAACATGGATAAAAGAAAATACATTAAATGATGACAAAGGAGGCAAAATCAGAATTATTGGAGTTTTTATTGAAATTCTGCTTACAGTGCTTTAAAGGTTTTGTTTAGAGCATTGTTTATGAATACTTGAATTATTTCCAAATTTTTCTTATGCTTTTCCCTTGCCACGAATCAAGCAGTGGTCCAGCACATGAGTGAAAGAAAATGAATGCTGACTAGAGAAAAATTATTGTCAAAGAGCATGAAAGGTCAAAAATTGGCCCTAGACTAACAAACCAGTCCAGCAAGGCAAGTTTCAATTTAGTTTTTATACTTACATATGACTTAGTTATATACTAGGTTATTGGGGAAAAAAAAAGGAAAGATGAGGATGTGTAAGATTTGAGTTTCTGTCTAGAAGTGTAAATGTTTGCAGCCATACTAAAAGAACATTTTAGTTTTAGGAATGTAATTGATAAAGGTTTATTTGTTTAAATGACGGAATGAAGGAACACTGCAAGTTCTCATAGGTTTATTTCTGATGCATACTTGCAAAAACAAGGCAATGTTTTTTGAAGACCTCATAAAAATCAAATCTGACAGTTTTAATAATGCCTTGAAATCAAAGCCTAGGCCTATGGCTAGTCACACAAAAGTAATTTGACATTGAAATGTTTTAAAGGCATGATTGATTATGCAGTACAAAGTATCCTTAAAGTTTTTAGCATTCTTGTTTTTTCCTGCAATTAGTGTGGTTGAAAGATATGAGTTACTTATAGTGCCTTATTATTATACGTTTTTAAATTCAGAAGTGTAGAATAGATGCTGTCACACAGGATTTGATGATGCTCATAGGAGTAAATCAGGGAAAACCTAACTATGAATATGTTTTTATTTCCTTATTTCTTAATATCTAGCCACTTTTCCTGGTATGCCAGATAGTTGCTCTTTATAAATCACCAAGAGCTTCAACTCTCAACTGCTCCAGGTGGCATATATTAGTGCAGCATGCAGAAATAAACTCTTATTTCATGCCAGAATGTACAGTAATCAGCAAAGCTGTTCCTTGAAGAATCCTTCACATGAGTGTAAGAGAACTTGTGCTTATTCCAAGACATTAAGTTTTATCTGTTTATCAGTAGAAATCCAATTTCAAAATACTAATCAATTTTGAATTGAATAGTGATCTTTAGCCTGAGTGCTTAGATGAGATGCAAGTAGGAGTCAACAGAAAGTACAGCTCTACACACAGAACACCAGAGCAAAATATCGGTTCATTATCTCTGCAGTTCCTTGCCTAATTAATTCTTCAGTATCTTTAGACTGAAAATTCTAAACCAGGCATTTTCCTGAAGCTCAGTGCTATCAGGAAGGACTAAACTTTACCAGGTATTATGATATTTGGATTGCACTCTTTAAAGTAATGGATTTATCAAAGATCTTGAGTCAGCTCCTGGCCAAGGACTTCCAGTTCATTTCTACAAAGGTCACTCTGTTCATCATCCTAATAAAATGACATTTCTCTTAGTTTGATACCTTATTGTTTTTCTTCCCCATTTTCAGCCCAGGTGAGCAGCTGCCACCAAAAAAATCAGTTTGCAACAGGACCAATCCTGGCACTCCCTATTTCTCCTTCCTGACTCCTCTCTCACAGCAGCATCAGTATGATCATAACTCCTTGCTCCTGTTGCTTCTACTGCAAACAGTGACACTTTTTAAAAAAAATTAAAAAAAAAACTCAAAAAACCAAAAAACTGTAGGTGGTAAAAGACATTAAGATTCAAATATGAGTGTTTCTTCATATGATTTATTCATTAGTTATTTCTATTAAATTTTGTATTTAACATTTTATATGTTTCTTCATCGAGGTACCTGGAGAGCATTTAACTACATTAAAATTCTAAACCCTGTACTCATAATGAATTCAATATAAATTTTGACAACTGGCATAAGCTAAGACTGGATGCAGTCGGATAACTTAAGTGCTAGTTTGCAGCCTGACAAGTTTTGACATGACAAAAATGTAAATTCTGTTCGCTTTTATACAGATAACCTACTGGAGTCAGAGGAGAAAGTGAGACAGATTTTTGTCTTGACAATTTATAGCATCAATAAAATTCTCACTCAGTTGTTCTTGCTCAACATGTATTTCTAATGGGTACTCTTGTCTTTGAATTCAATTGGCTTTGATTCAAGCACCATTCCATTTCTCTACCAAGTGAAAAGCAAAAAACCTAAACTGTAGTAGGCTAGATACAACACTTGAACAGAAAATCTGATCTTGGTAGAAGCCCCAAATTAAAAAAAAAAAGTTTAAAATCACACCATCTAATTTGAAGAAAGTGCTGAATAGAGTTATCATCATCTTGTGGTGACAATTGGACATCACTACAGGACTGAACTAAAAATATGTGTTTCATTTAACTACAGTGTTGAATTTCATGGGGTTTTGATATTTGATTTGAGACTAATTGAGACATCTATGAGTACTTTTTGAGTTTAAGTTAATGATGTGCTCTCATTTTTGATTGCTTTATCCCTTCTGGGAACATGAAGTTGTATGTAATGTATGTTGAGATTCATTGATATCATTGATGTAATTTTTTCATTATGCTTTGTCTGCGTCATTGCAAATGCTTTTAAATCATGTAGAAAAATATTTAACTAAAATATTTTGGTTCCTTTTCAAATTAGGGTATTATTACCCTAGCTTTCTGAGCATGGTCCTTGAAGCAAACAGTTCAGGGGGGAGTATATGATCTGATTTCCTCCTGTGGAGTGCAAAACGCAGTACTGTCAGTTCAGCAGTATGATATGTGTTAATTCATAGAAAATTTCAAAATAAGACATCAGAAAAATTCCAAAATCACTACATTTTATTGCTGTTTTTCTCTCCATTATAGTGTTGCTGTGTAAGCCCTGTTTCTTCAGATGGTTTTGTTAAAACAGACCTCAGTTGTGTTTGTGCAAAGTGGGACTGCAGCCCTGGGGCAGTGCAGTGAGATAGGGTAAGAGCAGGCAGTGAAGGCTGCAATCCCAAGTATGCACTCTCCCCTCCGCTTAGCAAATGGAGCCAGATGTTGGCAAGCCATTATTGCCAGTCTGTCTCAAAGAAAATCAATTGGTTTTGTTTCAGTTTGTTTTTGTTCTCACTCATTGTTTATAACGTTCGTTTGTCATTTTTGTCATTTTATAGAGCTTCCAAGAGCAGCTGTCAGGATCTTAAGCAACATGACATTCCTTTTTGTGAGTTTGTCATACACAGCTGAGAGTGCCATTGTCACAGCTTTTATTACCTTCATTCCCAAGTTCATCGAGTCACAGTTTGGCATCCCAGCTTCCAATGCCAGCATCTACACTGGTAAGGCTTTGCCACGTAGCGTAACCTTGCAAGGGTTAGCTTTGACTAATGAAACAAATCAGTGTAGGAATGAACCAAAAATGTGTTTGTTAGAACAGGTGATTTGATCCAGCTTTCTGTGTTTGGTTAGATATTCAGGCCATTTTTTGATGCTTGCTATGTGTGTTTAGTAAAATATGAATGCATTTGTATCATTAGAGGGCTGAGGTTTTTTGCATAAGCCCTGACAGATATTTTGTCATCTGTTAATGGTCTCCAAGGGGGGAAAAACCAACAAAATGAAGCTAGAAATTCCATAGACATTACTGCAATTTGTGTGTCTTAGAAGACCTCTTAAAGCTGTTCTTATTTTCTGTGAATTTTACATCTTTAAAATATTATATTATATTCAATTATATTGAATTTTGATCTTTAAAATATCCTTATCTTTTTTTATACTCCCCAGTGACAAGTTCTTTATCTGCCCCATCCTTCAGTTATCTCTCCCCTCCAGACCGGTGGTTTTCTCCTCATTTATTTACTGACACAACAACCTGGTTTAGCCAGGAGAGCTCTCCAAATTCTCTCCCCCCTATCATTTTGGAGACCCCCATTTTGCAGGTGTGGTGCTTCCCCTGCTGCCATAGCAATGTACAGCCATGCAGAACTTTATATAGAACTACAGACTACAAAATTTTAAGCTTTGTAGTGCTCTGTGAGTGGGAGAGATGGGAACTTCTCTAAGAAAAGAGGCCAAAATATTGTGTAGAATTGGGGCCTGTGTCATGCAGATGACTTTTCTCCTCTTCTAGCTGCATCAAAGATATTTGTCTTTATACGCATCTTTGTAACTTCTCCATAGTCCTTCCCATGTAGAATAGCTGCCAATTGGTAGGCAGATTAATTCCTTGCTCCCCCATACTTGCAGATGCTGTGCATGAGAAGGAGTGACAGAGTGGAATGAATTGTGGGGACAGGGGTGAAGATGCCCAAGGGCATCAGTCAAAAAAAAGACAAAAAGTAGCAGAAGAAAGAGGGAAGACACACAGACTTCGCATGGGAATCACTTGTCACCTGCAGTGGCTGGAAGAAATGCAAGGAATCTTTCTAGAGTGTGTAGGGGGAAGTCACAGAAGCACCATGTGATGCTTTCTATTTGAGAGCTTTCTGGGATGAGATTTTCTTCAGGGCATGAAATCCCTGTGTTCTGTATATAAGGAGGAAACATTGATTGATGGGATGGTCATGCTCTCTGAAGCTTAGGGTTACACAGGCATAGGAGATTTACTGTAATGAATCTTGATAGGATTGCTACTCAGTAGCTTGCTTCCTTCTCAGGATAAACTAGAAACATTCCTGACAGAAAGAATATTCAACAGCCAGTACACAAAAGAGATAGAACTGGTGTTCTACCCTTTCTCCAGGGTGTGAAGTTATTAACATCTGTTTTCCCTGTTATAAATTACTTGATAAAGACTTATACAATGAACGAGAAGAAGATGAAATATCTCATGTTGGATGTGCAAAATGAACAAGTGAGCACTGCTTCCATTATCCCAACTTCTAAATTTAGTATTAAAGTCAACAGTTGTTAATTTATAAATATTTTTTTAGGAAAAAGGGGAAATTTAGAGTTTCTGTATTAGATTGCTACTGGCTAATATAGTAAAAGACATGTCAAGTTTACAAATTTTCTGGTTAGCAAAAGCAGAATTTAGATGTTATTTGCATTGTACATCTGTGCTTTATATATTCATTGCTGTCTGAGTACATGCAATTCCTGAATCTCTTCATGTAAAGCTTTTATTGGTAATTTTTGTCTCTTAGGCAGGAATGCTTAAGTCTCAACTTCTTTCTGTTTTTAAACAAACCTGACAATATTCATCATAAAAAATGCCATGTGCCAGACTTCATGTCTTGAATATATGCAGCTTATATATTTAATTTGGATTCTAATCACTTGCAAGTGATAGGCTTACTGGGTTCTTTAAAAAGACCAACATTTCTAAGAATTTGCACTATAAAGTTTAGCTTCTCTGTAGATACAGCTACCAAAAGTAGTTCAAATTCCATATTTATGTGGAATGCATCTTTATTAGCAAAGCCTTAATTTAAAGACCTTCTCACATGTCAGTGAGAAGCAAAAGCTAAGGGAAGAAAAGTGCAAGACATTTGCAGACTTAACCTCAGGACCCGACAAGTGAGTACAACCTGGTGATGTGTTGCTGAACTGCCATCTTAGAACTGCAGCAGTAGAGCAGCAGGAATTTCATAGGCATGCCTTTTGTGTCTTAAATTTCCCTAGTTCTAGTATCTTAATTTCTTTAATTGCATTCGATTAGTTTACACTCCACATGTCTGTGCTGAGATGAATTGGAGTGCTGATGTAGGAATTGTAGAATCATAGAATTAAAGTTAGAAAAGACTTCCAAGATCATCAAGTCCAGCTGTTGACTGAACACCACCATGTCAATAAACCAGAGCGCTAAGTGCCACATCTGGTGATTTCTTGAACAACTCCAGGGATGGTGACTCCACCACCTCCCTGGGCAGCCTGGTTCAATGCTTAACCACCCTTTCAGTGAAGAAATTTTTCCTGACGTTCCAACTGAACATCCCTGGCATAGCTTGAGGCCAGTTCCACTTGTCGTGTCACTAGTTGCCTGGGAAAGTGCCATTCAGCTTGATTAAAGTATCCAGAAGGCAAAATTTGCAGCCAGGCTCATGTGTGCACTCCCAGGTGGGCAGGCTTCTGGGGTCCTGCCTGAGGTTAACACTTGTACTTTGCTGGAATTAATTATGAGAGTAGGAAGAGGAAGATTCATGTCCAGATCTGGATTGCTTCAAATTTTCGGTCATTAAACTGGACCCATATGTGGCCCTTCTCCTTGTTCTAAAATAAATACAAAGCAATGTTTCTGCTTGAAAGTACAATAGTTCCCTTATAATGCTTTGGCTGCTGCTAATATCATAAGGAGGCTTTTATAAATTCTTTGACAACACTCCAGTGGTTTGAAAAGTCTGACTCAGTTTGCTGGCAGAGAATCAGACAATGGGGCAGTCATCTAATGAGGGCATGAAACCAATATTTGTGTTTTATACCATTTCTATAGGTCCTGTTTCAATGTTTGAATTTCTTCTTGGCAGGTGTGATTATTGTCCCAAGTGCTGGTGTTGGTATTGTCCTAGGCGGCTACATTATAAAAAAACTTAAACTTGGTGCAAGAGAGTCTGCAAAGCTGGCTATGATCTGCAGTGGTGTATCTCTGCTGTGCTTTTCAACACTCTTCATTGTTGGATGTGAAAGTATTAATTTAGGAGGAATAAATATACCTTACACAACTGGGTAAGTATCTTGGAATCATCTGTGGCAAAACCAGCTTTTTCCAATAAGCCTGATCTAGAAATGCAAAAAAATGCTGATAGCTGATGTACTGAAGAATCCACATGTTCAAATGAGAATTCAGTGAGTATTGGGATATAAACAGATGCTGTTCCTGTGTGGCCCTTCTTTTTTACATCTGGTTTATAATGAAGATTACATAGTAACTCATCTTTTTGACGTGTGGGGAAATGCATTTGAATGGACTTCAGTGGTTTTTGTGGAAAAGTGAGAATGGTATCCTCTATAGGTTACTTAGAATTTATCTAATGTTTCAAAATGTTTTCTACTCATGAGAGTTGTGAAAATACTGAGGGATTATAAAGATTATTTCTGAATGGTTTTATTTATTTTCACCGTAATGGTGTCTTAGGTCTACAGTCCCTGTTTGAGAAGATACACTTGGGCATGTACTATCAACATTAATGGTGTGCACTGTTTCTGAACTGCTTGCTAGTTGTGTGAATGCCCTCCAGTGCTTGCTGGATCATCATCAAGACAGTGACTAGGTCATATTGTCTAAAGTTACATTGAGAATGAAGAAGGCTGTAATGAGAAAGAAGGTGTGGATATAGGAAAGACTTGGGAGGAATTTAGGCTGTGACATTAAGTAATGAAGGGGGGGGTGTATTTGGAGGGAAGGCAGTGTGCTAAATGTTGTGAGAGTTTCACTCAAAGGCGATTCCTTAGATGCCCTATCATGAGCTTTTATTTTCTTTCTTATTTTGTACATTAAATTTTCCCCAAAATTTTCTTCTTCATGTAGATTAAGAGCAGAGTGTTTGATGAGTGTGAACCTGTCTGAAGTAATGTTTTCCCCTTTGCTTTTACATCTGAGATGCATCTGCCTTTTATTTATGACCAGGTGCTGGGTATCAGATCTATTTTTGTATCTTCCTTTTATGGCTCAGCTCTGGACTCTTAACATTGTGAAGAGAATATGGAAGTGTGAAGAAGGAAAAGAGATGATCAAATGGGGAAAAATACAGTGTGGCAGTGAGCTAGGACATGAAAAACAAGGAGGCAAAATGGGAATCAAGGGAGGAAGAGAATAGGCACTGTTTACATGGAGAATGTGTTTGCATGGCTTGTTGCTGGGTGTTACTACATTGCTGTCAAACCTTAAACCTAGTGCAAAGAAAACCAGCAACTGAAAGTCATGAGCTGATGGAAAGCTGGTTTACTCTTTTGTATTCTTAATACCTAGAGTTAAAACTTGGTGCTGAGGGACTGTCTGTAGAAGGGAGTATCATAATGATATATCCTCATCAGCATAGTGGGCTGAAGAAGGAGATAATGGGGATGGGAAGGGGGTAGAATGCTTTGATTGTCCACCTGCTGTTAATGTTTGTGACAGCCTGTGGGTGTAGATGAAGAAAAGAAAATTAATAGGAATGAAAGTATAAATTACAGATATCAATTAGTTGATCTGTGTTTCAAGTCAGAATGTCCCTGCCTGGCTAATGAGAAGGCTGTAGCTTTCTGTTTGGGGAAAATATCCTATTTGATTTAAATCTGTTTCTAAACTGAAGACAAGGCGTACTATTGCTATGTAACACGTAGCCTTCATGCTGGAATTGTAAGAGTATCTAATATTTTTTTGTCAGTAAGTAATTACATTTGAAGTAAATACATAGCATGAATTGAAATAGGCATCTATTCACAGACGTTGTGAAAATCTGCAGTAGCATTGCTTCTTTACCACCCTTGTCTAGTTGTTCTTATTGAGGAAGGAGGTGAGAAATGGTAATGGCAAAGTGTTGATGTATATAAACTCTTTGAAATCAATATAAAAATCAGTATTATTAGACTGTAATGTCATCAGAAATTGAGAATTTACCAGCATGTTATAAAGTGTGGTTCAGGAGTTCCAGCCAGGTTTTTTTAACACAGAGATCAAAGCCAGATTTATTTTCAAAATGATAGTAAAAAGGCAGCACTATGCATATATTAATCTTGAATATCTGAAATTATAAACATTCTCTTAATCCTCATGGTCAGTCATTTCATAGCTTCAAATCACTTACTTAGTAGGCAGCTCTTTAACTCAGACATCAAAATGCCACTGTTCATGTCATAAAAATGCATGCTTTCATTTTGAGGTTTAATAAAACACATACTTCATTCTGTAGCTTCATTGTAGTGCAGCATATGGACATCAAAGCCAGTTTAACAGGCTAGATCAGATAGGAAAAGCAGTACAGCTGCTTGATTCAGAATAAATGTATTGCATGATACTCTTCCTTAACATGGCAGTGCTGGGTCTGGTGTCTGAACTACCTGCACTGGCAGAAGGCCAGAGATCTCAGCTGCGCTGAGCAGTGTAGACATACCCTGCAAGATGATCTCTGGACAAACACTTTCTACTGTTCATCTCTTTTACATTTAAAAAGTAGGGTTTTTTTTCCATTGGCAAATTGAGCCATAAACCTGTACAAAGGAGAAGGATAAGCTGGGTTTCAGTTAACACAGAAGTATGTGCATACCAGTACTCAGGAAAGTAGGCACTGACATTTCATAATTCAGTATGTTTCATAACTCAGTATTTTTCTAACTGTACCATCTCTGAGGAAGTGGATGGGACGTGGAGGCATGCACAGATTAGAATACATTAGAAAGGATTTTCTGATGTTTTATGTTGGGCACAAGCAGTTTTGCTGTTGTTGCTGTGTCCTCAGCGTTTGTGTTACCAGTGAGATCAAGGGCACCTCTGTATTATACAGCTCAGCATTTTAGGACCTGTTGTTCCATGCCCCAGCCTTGTCTCTGAGGGCATGTTTGCTATTTGAATGCAGTATAAGGAGCCTTATGTCAAATCACAATATGGCATCCCTTCTCTTGCACCATAACCAGCATCCAGATGGGAAGTCCTGAGTCCATGAATTGTATCCTTGTCCATATGTCTTTTGAATAGCTTGAAGGAGGGAAGTTCCACAGCCTCCCTGGCAAGCACTGTAACCTTCACAGTGAAAAAGTGTTTCCTGGTGTTTATAGGGGACTTCCTGTGTTTCAGTCTGTGACCATTACCTCTGGTCCTGGCACTGGGCACCACTGGAAAGAGCCTGGCCCTGTCCTCTTTGCACCCTCCCTTAAGGATTTATAGGCATTGATGAAATCCCTTGAGCCTCCTCTACGCTGAACAGCCCCAACTCTTTCAACTTTTCCTCAGAAGGGAAATGCTCCAGTCCTTTCATCACCTTGGTGGATCTTCACTGGTCTCTCTCCAGTATATCCATGTCTCTCTTACCAGTGAGCCCATAACTGGACCCAGCACTGCAGCTGTGACCTTATCAGAGCTGAATAAGGGGGAAATAACAGAGATCAGCTGCTTTTGTTGTTTTCAGACCTGTCTCTTCCATATTTTGTGGTATAAGACAGCTAAAACAGGCTCTGTGGCAGCTTACTCACAGATTTCTGGATTAGTTCAGTTTCATCTCTCACATTTCTGACATGTAATGAGTCAAAACAGACCCTTTTGGATTGCTTTCTGTTGTTTTGGTGCAATTAAGGTTTAGTTAAAGCATTTAATGAGGCATTTCACATTAAAAAAATAACTGTGTTATTCTTCTTGTACTGCCAGTTTGAGTTTCTGTTATTCTTGTATCTATTTCATTCCAATCAGCCAGTGGGATCCCTTAACTTGAAAGCAATGACTAACTGGATCAGAACAATAACAACAAAGAAGGATTCCAGCTAACATAATGAGAGGGTCCCTTGTTTGACAGCTACACAAAAATTGCATCATTGCTGCAATTCCAGCTGCTTGCCAACAAGGAGACTGCAGATCTCTGCCATCCAGAATGTGCTTCAATACCAAACCAAAAATATTGCTATCAAATTAAGATAATCCTTTTTATCATATAGCCCAATATTAAGATTACAGAAATTACGTGGTGAGGGGCTATCTCCTTTCCTTTGTATTTCCTTGGTCCAGTAGGTTACTACAGTGATCTAAATATGAATAAAATCCTGTGCAAACCTATTCTTTGTTTAGATGTTACCAAAATATAGTCAGTTTTTTTTTTTAAACTGCATTTGATTTAGATTATAGCCTTGTGGGAAGGGGGTCCACTTCCACCCCCCTACCCCCCCCCAATATATGTGCACTGACTGCCACCACAATGAGGTTTCAGTCCAAGCCTGAGTATGTGAAATAGAAGGTTGCAGCTCTAAAAACTCCAGGCAATAAATCTCACCTTATATTTTCCATTTTCTTATTTTACTGCTATACCACAAGCCATCCACAAACTAATAGTTGGAGAGAAGAATAGGATTTAGAAAAAAAAATGTTAGGAACTAGAGTCCCTTTCATTGGTAGTCACATCTAATAAAGGTCTTCTCTTTATTAGCACTGTGTTGTGGAGACACAGAACAGTCACCCTGATAAGTGAACAAATGCAATTTGTCAGATGGGATTCTGTGGTTTGTACCAGCACTCCTTTAGCAAACTTGCAGTTCAGTCATATTAATGAAAGGCATGGCATAGTTGTAATTGAAAGAATAGTTCAGGAAATGCTGTCATTTGGGGCTGGTTTCTGTTAGTGTGCTTATGCACGATGGGCATCCTTGGCAGCTCAGGTGCAGCAGTGTTGCAAGTTGGCAGCATCCGCACCTGCCGAAACAAGCAGAGCGGCTGTTTCTCAGGCATCGTGTATGTCTGCAGAAGTTGGTACATTGAAACTAGGATGCTTTCCCACAGATCAGCTCATGAACAGGACTTACTTGCTTTGGTACAATTTTCAGAAGAGCCTGTTCTTTATGACTGATGCAGGTAAATCTATGATGTGCTGTGCAGTAATTCAGTGATCAGTGCTCTGTTTTCTTTCGGGGAGAGTAGGCAGCCTCCCGGTGTCAGAAGGCAGGATTAGTAGAGTACTTTGGTCCAGCTTGCTTCTGGAAAAATATATACTTTAAAGAAAAAAATAATCCCTTCCTGAAAAAAGGGCTGAAGAAGTCTGTTATACATGCTATATGGTAGATCCTGTATGATGAAAATGGGGTTACATAGATATGTGTTAGTAGAGATTTCATGTCCCTAGCATCTGCATTCCTTTGTCCCTCATTAGTTTCTCATCATTGAAAGAGGAGTGAACAGTGAATGAATAGTGAAGATAATAAGATGAAAGCATTACAGCTGTCTGGTAATGAACTTTTGAAAATGCTGTTAATAGATGATTATGTGTATTACATGTTCTTGAAAGGATGAAAAAACCCAAGCCTCTTTGCATGCAAGGCATTTGCTCTAAAGAACAAAAAGAAATCCCCCAGATAAACCTTACAGTGATGCTGAAATACAAAAGGTGGTGAAGGCTGAAGGGACACAGCTTGTTATTAATTTGAGCATATTTGCTTTGCATATCTGTAAACTTAAGTCTTCTTCTGGGACAAACAAAAAAATGCCCCTGAGATTAAATTATCACAATGGTCTCAGTTCATTTCCCATTTTCATGCTTCTCATTTCTTGCATGCCTGATTTCATTCACTTCTTTTTTTCTAAGCTGATTTCCTAACCTCTGTGTCACGGTAATGCTCAGAAATGCAGCTGTAGCAAGTTAACTACATAAGCTGAGCGAGACAGAGAATGGGCTCTCCTGCCTGTATAACAACACAACCCATCTGCTCCTGGGAAGGGTTTTAGGTAGTGGAGGGATAAGAGGTCAGACGAATGTGTGCCACAGGGTGGGAGAGGCTAGAGAGGAGAACTCGAGCTGTGCCTTTCCCAGCAGTCTGGCCTGTTCATGTATCTGTCCCTGTGCAGTGTGGCAGAGCCCTGTTACCACCAGAGACATAGGCACATGGGTATCTCCCTGGCAGGTCATGGAGTCCTTTCTTATCCCAAGTATTCAGGCATCTGGGACATCCAGCTCAGCAGGCAGAGTAGGATCTTCTAAAACTCCAAAAATGCTGCTGCTCCTGTTGATGTGAAAAACTTCTTTTACTGTGCTGCTGAAATCTTTATGTTCCTGAGGAATTGTCCTGATGATTTGTTGTTTTCCATCAGAGGAAAATTTCTATTGAGAGATTACTGGAAAAGTCTGTCTGTTGCTATATGACATGTTGCTGCATATTGCTTACTGAAACCCAGTGTGATATAATAAGACAAGTTTCAGCTGATAGTTGAGAAGGTGACAGAACCAATATCAGTCCTGGATATTTAATTTCCTGCTCAAGCTGCAACTTGTTGCTAAAAGTGTACCTTGTTTGTTTGTGGCACACGAAAGAAAACACTAAAAGTATTTGGCTAACATCCAACTAGACCGTAAAATGTGAAGTAGTTCCCAGAAATAAATTTGTGAACCTGGTTTGTGTGCTCAGTAGACAATTAATAAATATTTGAAAACTATTTAGTAATATTTATTTGACCACAAAACTGCACAGCTGGAAAGACAAGCATATTCAGCAAAAGCAAACAGTGGTGTATAAATATACAAGAAAACCAATCAAGTGGAATGCTCAAAGGAGCTGTCATACTAAGTGTCACTGGTGACAGGAGGTGAGGTGACAGACAACATAGATGGCAGTTGCTAGGTGAAGAGTGGCTCTGGAGCTGAGCCTGGTCTGGTCAGGTGTAGAAGATGGGAGCAGAACATCCCCTGTGGTCCATGGGGTAGCTGGGATGCAGTAGGTCTGATGATAGCTGTTTATCTCCACAGTGGTCTTGTCCACACATCACAGATATGAAGACAAGCTAACAGCAGCCCTTGTGAGGTTCTGCAGCCATGACAGTCTGTGAGCATGTGTACAGGATCTTGTGGAAGCAGCCACAAACCTAATCCAGATTCCTGTTCATCTCCTGCCTGGCTGAGGGGGTACTGAAATTCCCTGCATATCTACTGATCTGCTTCGTGTAGAGGTACTTGAGGTAGCGTTAAGCAGCAATGGCCATTGAGCAGCACTGAGAGCAGGGCAAACAAGGCAGAACATTAATTCAATATTACACTGTGGTGCCCGTGTGGAGTGACTGCGCATACCAATATCATTTCCCAGGACAAGATTTTTGCTTATGGTCCATGTACAAATACTCATGCCCCAACAGAACTCAGTACTTAGCTCTATATGCAGATTCTGCATTTGTTCTGACATTTATTCTCAGAAACTCAGATCTTCTGAACCGAACTGCACATGGACCACAGGCAGAAATAGGACGGAGCCTTCAGCTCCACTTACCACTTAGGTGTGAGAAGGCAAAGGGCAGTCTTCTTCTGGAGTGGGGAATTTTCATACATGTATTCTGATTTCTGGAAAAGGCCTTTAAATTTCACTCCTGCAATCTCCCCTCTTTATCACATTCAGTCTTGCATGGATTGCTTCAGTATTCTTTAGAACTGCGTTTTCATATCTAATCAGTGATGGATCAGTGATGCAATGGACATTTCATTTCTATTTGTGAAGACCTGTCAGCTTATTTAAAAGTATTAGGCAGGAAGACAAAGGAGGGACAGCCTTCTCACACAGAGTGGGCAAATCCAGCCTTTTGGGAGTGGATCTAGAAGCTGTGCCCCTCTGTGGACTGAGATGAGTGATTGTAGCCATGAGCTGTGGCACCTTGCCAGCCTGTGAAACACTGGTGAAAGGTAACACATGAAGTATTTAATCTTTCAAATTAAGATAGTGACACACTGAAGGGTTCTGATACCACCGTAATAAAACCCACAAGATAAAAAATTATCTGAAACTGCCTTATCAAAGCACCACCTTTCTTCCCAGTTCAGCTGCCATCCACTCTATCTATGGAACATCACGAAACCATGCAGATGACAGATTGCATGGCTCTGCATTCTGAGCTAAACTAGATCTCCAACATTGTGACCACTGTGGAGAATGCAGAGGAGTCCATTGATTAAAGAAGGACTCTGGGACATGTTTGAAACACACAAAATCTTTCCAAAACCCAGATTAAGCATATTTTAAACTCTTGAATCTCAGACATTAGTATATTGCCTATTCTCAAGGGCTACTGAAGTGAGGTAATTGTATTTTGGCCAGAGCTCTCCAAGACTAAGCTAGACTCATTGAAGTTTTAGGGAGCCATGTTGCTACAGGTGTTTAAGCTGCTGTGACTCAAAGATGGGAAGGAAACATTTGAAATATGTCCCAATCCATAAGGCAGGTATGCATATTTCCCACTGATACCTTTTTATTAGCATTGGCCACTGTGTTTAACAGTTATTGTAAGAACTTCCTAACTTGTGTTTTTGCTAGGAATTCAGGAAATTGGTTGCTACAAAAATTGCTCACCTTCTGTGTGGTAGCCTCTCTCCAGTTGTTCAGCACTTAAGAACCTAGAGTGCAGCTGTGACAGAAAGTAACTTAATAAAATGGAGGGTGGTCATAAGTAGCAGGAGAAGCTTCACATGAAAATATTGATAGCAGCTGCTTTTCAGTTTTCAGTGTCTTGGAATCACCTTACGCAGTGAAGAGGGAGTGAGGGTGCCAAATTCAGAAGCCATGATTTCTTTTGACAGGAGGGGATTTAAGAAATAAGAGCTAGGGCTCTTAGCTTCAGCCAACCCTATCACTTGGCAATAGATTGGCATGAATAAGGTCATTCAGATAACTTTTCCATTGCCTTAATGCATTCGTGCTGCTGACAGTATTTTAAACCAACGTGAAATTACAAATGAGATGCAGACTATTGAACCAGCAATAAACTACACTGCAAAGTCTTGTTTTTCCACTTACTGAAATAAATTTAGCAACCTGAAACAAGTCACAGAGTGTGACAAGTGTAGTAAAAATAGGTAAAAATATTATGTGGGCCTTTTAAAAATTCTCAGTGTTATAATTTGGCTACATAATGGCAGCAGCAAATAGCTTTCTGGGTTTGTTTGCATATATATATATAAGTGGAACAGTTATTTTCTTTTTGGTACCTGAACTAGCATGTTCAGAAATAGCGAGGTTAAAAGATAGTACTTTATTCCTGTATCTTCAGGTACCTTCGGGCATAATGCCTTCAGGTAATGCTAGATATATTAATTAGTGTTAGATGTGGCTTATTTAATCTCAACTACAATATTTCACTGGAGCAGTGATAGTGAAGAACCTGCTTTTTGATGTGTGCATCTCCTTCAGCTTTGAAATTCCGTTTAGTTCCTTCATTCTACATCACCACATCCTTCAGGGGAGCACCTAGAAAGTTGGGCTTTGGCCAGATTTTGAGGAATGGTCTAGGGAAGCAGAGTAGTGGTTCTTTTACAGATATTTAGTAAAAGCACAGCAGTCTTCCAGATCTAGAGAGCTGCTTGTAGATTTCACATATACATATAAATAATACAAGCCTTAAATTTTCTGAACAGTTGTTGGTATGTGGGAAGAGATGCCTATTAGTTCACATTAGTTCACAGAATGCTTACATCTTGTCACTGAGCCTTTCACTAGTAGTCAACAACAAATGACTGCAGCTTAGGATAGACATAGAAAATAGTGGTGTCTTAACTCCTAAAGGGAAAAAAACAAACTGAAAAATAGAGCTACTACTTAGGCAAATATGACAAAATTTTTAAACTTTATTATTTCTTTTATTGTGTTTTAGTTGATGGCACAAATGACTTGGGTATTCTTCTGTATAGTTTAAGTCAAGTATATAACCTAGAGTTAATGTAGCATGTTTACTCCCTCTGTACAGAAGGATATGGATATCTGCTTGCTCTACTAGCATTTTCTTTTTCTTTTCTTTTCTTCAGTCCCACTCTTGCCATGGCCCACAGGAATCTGACTGGAAGCTGTAATGTTAACTGTGGATGTAAGATTCATGAGTACGAGCCTGTCTGTGGATCAGATGGAATAACATATTTTAATCCTTGCCTAGCTGGCTGCATCAGTAGTGGAAACCACAGCACAGGGGTAAGTGCTTCACCCACCCATCCACATACAACCTACGAGTAGCCCCAGGGCACTAGTTCAAATTGCAGACTGCTGTTTCTCTCTGAAACATCCCTCCTCTGAGCTTCAGAAAAGTTGCTCTACAGCTGACTCATCTATCTCTGAATCCTTCCATATTCTGAAAGGCTGGTAATACTATTATTGTGTGCTTCCACCACTCTTTCGTTCTGTTATGTACAAATTTGAGGCACAAGTTCATTTGTACCAAATGATCCCTCCAACTGAGGGAGTGCAAAGTGTCATGGGGTGGAGAGGGCTAGTGTTTCCAGTACAGACCCTGAAATCCCTGATGGCAGTGGCTTGCATTTCTGCTGTTAGGCTTGGAGAGGGGACCTTGAGTCAGTGTCATCTAATTCAGCTTTCTGCTAATGTGGGTGGCCGTCATAATGTTTTTCTTCAAGCTCAATGTTACTTTTAAGAGTAGTTTGGGGGTTTTGACTCCCTCTCTGAATTGAAGGAAGAACTTAACTCTTCAGGTAGTTGGAAGTATGTTAAACATCTTTAAATTTAGTTATGGCCTATTTAAAGTCATTGGTGTTTGTGTCAACCTCATCATTTTGCACAAGCAACTCCTGAACCTGCTCCAGTGTCCTGATAGGCCTATTGTTGGCCTGGCTAGGTGAAGACTGCCTGTGTATTCTGCTCTTGTAAAACAGTTGGACCATTCCCTTGGCCTTTTTCTAGACCTCTTCCAGGTTATATGAAGGGGTTGTCATCAAACTTTTAGTGTCTGTATAAATCTAATTTGTGCTTTCCTGGATTGAGACGTAGGTTTGATCTTTGTGGTATTTCACTGGATATCAGCAAGTCATTTAGTAGGGAAATACTTTGGGAGTATGTGCTCCTCAGTACAAATTTTGAAACACATTACCTCCTCTTATGATTTAAGAAAAGATGCTTTATGGCCTGAAGTTTTAACTTGTTAGCTAATGGTGAATAGAATAGTGCTGACATTGCTTAGAAAAGGTATTTTAAATGCAACAAATGTAAGTTTGTGCCACTGTATAACACATAAAATGTTGCTGATATACAACATTTGGATTTAAGTTTATAACATACGGTATTTTCAAAATGAACTGTTAAAAAGTTTGAAGTAAAAGAAAAGGATGCCAGTGTATGGTTCATATATATATTCCTATACTCGAATATTTCTGTCGTGTCATGTCTGTCTCATTTAGTACACAGACTTGATTTCTCTGGTGATGAACCAAAATTGTGTAGTAAAGAGGACTAATTTCTGTGGGATGTCTCTTTGGCATTTACATTTGGAAGTAATAAGGAGGTTAGGGTGAAGGACTATAGAAAGAAATCAGATACTCATGTGATATTAGAGTGGAGTGCTGCCTTGGGAAGCTGGAATCTCTCATTGCCTTTGTTTCTAAGCAATGTTGAGCAAGTCACTTAAACAAAACTTCTCCCAGGCCGTCATTAATCTTGTATTCTTCATATTCTGGATGATGAATATAAGCAATTACCAGAAGTGCCATTTGTAGATGCACTGAGTGCCTAAATCTATATTTGACGGCATGAAAAGTTACATGGATATATTATATATATATATCTCCCCATATATAGGATATATTTAGTTGTATTCAATGAAAAATGTTCTGAATAAAAAGGATTCCAGTTGCTTCAAATTAGTCACTCACATTTGTGAAACTTTTGATCTGTTTCAGTTACTTTGCTACAAAATAGAGATAACAACATCAATACATTATCTCATAACTGAAGATCAATGACTCCTTTTTGAAAGAGTTAAACTATAACAGAGAGTGTAACTGAAAAATCCATATGTAATATGAGTAATCCTGTCTTTGTAGTGTTTAGTGTGAGGAAAAAGTATCTGGAATCACATTTTGAAAATGGGAGGTAAAATACTGGATAAATAGATATATTATTAAGATGTTCAGCTAAATCCCAAGGGAAAAAATGTGAGGCTACATTATATCATGGATGCATACAAAGGTATACATTAAAACTCACAAACAGTCATAATTTGGATATGCCCTGATGTCCAAGTGCTTACATTTGCAAACTTAAGATGGTTTTGTAGCTTCTGTGCATATGTGGTCGAAGGTTTGATGGATTTTTTAAAAAATCGAAACAAAAACCTCCTTCTTATAACATTTCATAGGTCCTGACCTGTTTCTTCTTTAGCACTGGAATATTCTGATCTCTGCACACCCCTTTGCCATTAGATTGCATTAAAACAGAAGTAGAATAAATGTGAAAGAAGGCTATTTCTGATCTAGCTCTTTCTCACCTTGCTCAAATCATGGTCGTCTTTGCCTATGAAATGCTACTTCTTTATTCAGTCTTTTCATCTCAATTTCATTCTTTATGTCCATTCAGGAATCCTTCATGTTCTCCAGTCTCACTGTTTGAGTGTCTGCTTTCACTCCTGTCTGTATCTACACCCTCATCCAGGTGGAAGGTCCTGGGCTTCAAGCATGAAGCACAGCTTTTTGCTTTTTGACCGGATCTGGATAGCCTTCCATTAAGATGGCAGAAGACACTGCCTGAATATAAAAATCAGCATCCTACCAAATATATAGCATTGTCAGTGTTGCCTAAAGAGTGTTTCCCTACCATTTTTGTAGTACAGTAGAAGCAATATTTTTCTGTAGCCTCCCTGTCACAAGTGATTGAATTGTTTTCGCAGAATTTTCCGAAAATATTCCAGATTTTTTTTGTAAACTCAGACTAAAAGCAATAGAAAGGCAATCTCATTATGGACAGTCTTGGTCAGCTTTAAAATTACTTGTAGAGGTAACTTTGCTTGTACTTGGGGTAATGGTGCTCAAGGCAGAAGATTGAGAAGTACTGTGGGACTGTCATACCATGTCTCTGTGCAGTGTCTTTCTTATGTGGGTTTTTCATGTGGAAATGTTCTTTTCTGCTCTCCCCAGGTAAGAAATTACACAGAATGTGCCTGTGTCCAAAGTCGCCAGGTGATCACTCCACCAACAGTGGGCCAGCGCAGTCAGCTCCGGCTAGTCATTGTCAAAACCTACCTGAATGAGAATGGCTACGCCGTTTCTGGGAAGTGTGATCGGACCTGCAACACACTTATCCCATTCTTGATATTTCTCTTCATTGTTACCCTCATAACAGCATGTGCCCAGCCATCAGCAATTATAGTGACACTCAGGTGAGAACTCAGTGATGTTTCTTAAGTATTTTTGTTGTGCCTGCTATCACCAGTGCCTGTCAAGCTTGTGTATCCTTAAAAAGTGGATAGAATAAGGCTGAGAGGAATAGGGTGGAACTTGCTTTTGTTCAGAATATGTAACATGATAACTCACTTTAGGAAACATGAAGTGCCCAGGGAATTCCAGGTGTTACAAAGAGAGAACAAGTAACACATCATGTAAGAAAATGATTACTCCGGAAAAATTTTCAACCTTCTCAGAGAAATGGTTTGAATTTTGAAATGCAAATGAAAAAAGTTAGTATTATCCTTTTCTCTTTCTTAAAATTCTTCATTCCTGCCACATGCCTATTTTTGAGTCTTCCCTTTTTTTCTTCACCAGAATTCTGAACTTGTGCTGTAATCACTGTGGTCATTTAAGGATAGAGAAAAACAAAGTCTTTGTAGGAAAAGGCAGTGGCATTTATTTGTCAATTTGAAAAAAAAGTTGTCAACTTTTTGGATTGGCTTTTCCCATCTCTGCCAGTCTGATAAATACAATCACTCCCTGTAACATCTTCGTCATTTAAAATACAGCTCCTGAAAGTGAAGTTCTATTGATTTTTAAAGACAAGTGAGCTGAAAAAACGTAATATGGTCTCCTGTTAAAATATATTTGTATAGTACATGTTGCTGCTGTTTAAAGAGATGGTGGAAGAATTAGAGGAAAATTATTTACTAGGATTTACAAAGCATACCCATAAGCATTGGTTCTGTTGGTAACAGAAGGACAAAGGGAATTGTTTGAAGATGTCTGTTTGGTTTGGAATCTGAAGCTGAAGAGCTCGGAATTCAAGAAGAAAGCTCCTTTCAGATGGAGATGAGCTGGAAGACAGAAAAATTAGAATTGGAATAGAATAGAATAGTTCAATTGGAAGGGACCTTAAAGATAACCTAGTTTCAACTCACCTGTTGTGGACAGGGACACCTTTCTCTAGACCAGGTTGCTCAGAGTTCCAGCCAACCTCACCTTGAACACTTGCAGGGATGGAGCATCTGCAACTTCTCTGAGCAACTTGTTCCAGTGCCTCACCACCCTCACAGTAAAGAATTTCTTTCTAATATCTAATTTAAACCTACTCTCTTCCAGTTTGAAGCCATTCCCCTTTGTTGTGTCACTACATGCTCTTGTAAATAGTCTCTCTAATCATCCAACTGCCTGACCACTCCAGGACTGAGCAGAAATGAAAAGATGTTATTAAGGGCATTGCCCAAACACTGACAGGCATGGGGCATTAACCACTTCTCTAGGAAACACTTCCAGTGTTTGAGATGCTCTTCAGAAGCACACCCAAAATGATCCAGATGCAAATGGGCATGCTGTCCCTGGGACCAGGTTAGAGCTGATCTGAAGTAATCTCTACTAAACCTGAAGTGCTTGTGGTGTACATATCAGGTCCTCAACACTAGTTGTTTGGTTGCATTAATTGCTGACATAGAGACATCTTTTGTCCTGGTTTTGTATAAAATCTGTCTTCAAATTGAGTTTTCCTTTAAACCAGTCTTGGACTTTTTTTTCTGTGAGAACGGTTCTCCCAAGCAAGTGGGATTTTCTTCTGACAGTGTTGTCTTTAAGAGCTTCACTCTGATATTCTGAGACCACTGATGTTCTGCTGCTGCTCACAATTAGCCTCCTGTAAAAATACTAATAATGGCAAATCTTTGTAACAGGTCATGGAGCCGTAGAAAACGTGAGGCAGATCAGGACTTGGCTTTGCTATCCTTAGGCTCAATCGTGAGCACAGCTGATAAACACTTTGGCGGGCATCTTTGTCTCATCCCCAGCAAGGGAATGAGGGGACATTCTTTTGTTCTCATTTTCTCAGCTCAGGAGTTTAAGGTTTATGCAGGAGCCTGCCTCTGATACAGGGAGAACTGTGCTGTGTTACATTGTGGAATTTGTCTTCCAATTCAGTTTACTTTTCAAAAAATCTACAAAATGGGTGCAAGGGTCACTGTTATGACAGTGAAGCCAGTCACTTGGGCGTGGGCACATCAGACTTCCAGTTGTCATGCAGCCCTTATCTGAACTACTGTGTGCACAGCACCATTATGGTTCAGAGACTTCTGACTTTATTCCTTCTCTCTTTGGGTTTTCCACCTATGAAATAATACTAATAAAAAATAAAATTGCATAATTGTACTGCAGGTCTGCAAAGGCAGACTACAATCTATGAGCATTAATATTGCAGTGAGCCTCACAATAGTGAGGTACCTAAGTGACATGATTTTGTAATGTTCAGTAAAAATATGGTGGCCCACACACATGAACAATGATAGCACTGTCCCAAACTACTTACTGTGCTTAGTTCATTGGTCCAGGGTTTGTGTCCCAAGTTGGTTCTCCAATTTCTAAATTTCTTGACTTCAAACCTTGATTTTACAGCTGCACCCCTTTGACTGCAGACTTTTTGTGTTTTTCTGTCTTATATTTCAATGTCATTAGAAGCTGTCTATCTTAATTTCAGAGCTTTAGGATAAGAGTTAAAAATATTTTTAAGTTACTAGATAATTTGTGGTTTACTAAAACTGTAGTTGCAGTGTGGAATCTTGTTACTTTATATTTAGTCTATTGTAAATTAGACATTTTTCCTTTGGAAGCAATTGAAGGAATCTTGTATTATTGTATTGAAAAGGGGCAGTGTTTAAAGAGACTGTTTGGATGTTTCTACTGATATTTTTCCTAAAGTAGCTCCAAAGTGCTTATGTTATGCAGAGATCTGTTAAATTCAGAAACTGAGCCCAGCTTTCAGCAATTTAGTTATCCATCAATTCTAATTTACATCAAAAAGATTAAGAAAATATATTAAGACATATGAAATAATAGAAAGCTATCATTAGAAGCCATAAACATCTAGGGTGGATTATCAAAATTTCCTTAATGGGTTTGGATCAAATTCTTCAGGTCTTGCAAAGGTAAAGAAAGGTTAAAAAACATGATTGCAATTTTGATTAAACAGCTTCAGGAGGGGCTAGCTGTATTTTTTCCTAGCAAGAAGATTTAACAGTGGTAGGTGCTAAATAAAAGAAATTTAGACAAAGATTTTCTATAGCTCAGAAAAAACCCATGAGGTAGAACCAGAACATACCATGACTGTCTGTTACGGCTGTTTCTTTAGTGGAGTTTTCTTTTTGCCTGCTAGGTCTGTGGAAGATGGGGAGCGGCCCTTTGCACTAGGAATGCAGTTTGTTTTATTACGAACTCTTGGTAAGTCTTACAGTAGCTCAGCTTTTCCTTAAAGCCCCACCATGTTCAGCTTAAATGTACCATAAAAATACTAAACTTCCATAAATCTGCAACCAATTGTCTGACTTACTGTATTAGGAACCTAAAAGTAATAGCTTCTGTAAACATGTGGTTATTTATCCGTTTTTGGTCTGTTATTGACTTTCTAGAACAACATTGTGGTTCCAGAAAGATACATTTTTACAGTTTCAAATTGTATTTAAAAATGAATAGTTACTAAATACTATTTTATAAGGATTTTTTCTCTTTTAGAAACAGATTTTTGTTGCTTTCGGCAATAACAATAGTTTTTTCATTTTAAAAATAAGCATTCGTTACTTAATGTCTTAATTTCAAGTGTTGGAGAGCAAAAAGGGGTACATGTTAAAAGTCTTTATTTGACAAAGCAGCTTCTTTCAAGCTCTTGAACTTCTAAAATCCTGTCTGCAAAGAACACTCCAGGTATTCAGCTACTATGAGATATATGAATAGAGCAAGCAAGGACTGTTCTGAGAGAACAAGAGGAGAGGACCATATAGCTGCATCTGGAAGTTTTGTTTGAGGAAGGGCATTTCAATATTGTCTTAAAGCTGTTGTATTTCTGGAGAAAGCAGGAGCATTCAGGGGATTGGTTGCACTTTTAGCTGCCTTAGAAGTTAAAAGTCTCTTTCTGAGGAAGATCTATTCAAAAGAAAATTTGCAATCTTGGTCTCACCACTTCCACCCATCTTCAGTAAGAGAAACATCTTGTGGTCCTTGGGGCTCTTTCTCCTTAATCTAAAAGTAGCACCCTTCCCAGCTCACAGGCAGTGGATATTCAGCAAGAAATGCTATGGAGATAATGTATTTGACCCTCTCCCATGTTTTACTTCTGAGAGCAAAATTGGATTTTCTTTGAAGGGCATGTAGTTCAAGAGCTGTCTGGGGACAGCAGATTGAAGCAGAACCTGTTGTAAGGTGCTACTGCATTGTCTTCTTTGTTTGAATTCTCTCCCATTAGTGGTAGGTTTCATGCATATAAAGTAGTGTTGGTGGGAAGATTGGCTGTCCAGTTTTCCATGTTTTACATTTCATGTAAGAACAGCAGTGTGGAAATCTCAAAGATTTTCTACCTACGCTGCTTGGCTAAGGCATATAGTTTCTTTAGAAGTTTTCCACAATGTACTAACACATATTATTTCTCTTGCTATTTTTATTCAGCTTACATTCCCACTCCAATTTATTTTGGGGCTGTTATTGACACCACATGCATGCTTTGGCAACAGGATTGCGGCGTACAAGGATCTTGCTGGGAATACGATGTCACCTCCTTTCGTTTTGTCTACTTTGGCTTGGCAGCTGCACTCAAGTTTGTGGGATTCCTTTTTATTTTCCTGGCTTGGTATTCCATTAAGTGTAAAGAAGAACAACAGCAGAGACAGAGATGGAGGGCTTCACTGGTGAACACTGTGAGTGAGATGGTTGGACAAGCTGGACCCCAACAAAACTATGCACGGACTAGATCCTGCCCTACCTTCAGTTCCCGAGGAGACATCAGTGTGGCACAAGGAATGAACTGCTTAGCACAGACCTACCCTGGCCCTTTTTCAGAAGCAATAAATTCCTCAAATGAAAATGCATTGGAAGAAGTCACTGCTGAGATATAGACCCCTGGCTTGGTAATGTAATACTTAGTTTTGTTGGTTGACTTAATTATGGCGCCTTGTAAAACACCTGTGCCTTCTATTTTTAATCTAAATGTAACATGTGATAAAACCAACAAAGCTTGATGCAAACAACCGTAATATGTTCCTGAGGACTGGATACCTCAAACCAACCCAAGTTCTTATTTCTCCCCTCCCAATAATGGAGTTTTAAAAATCATGTTTATAATTATTTCAGATGTGTCCATTAAATGTCTGTGCTCTGATCTAATATCATTCTAAAGACGAGGTGTTTTGAACAGCAGAAGTCCGTGGAAAACTGACAGAAACTCATATTGTTGATGTCTAGACTTACAAGAAAGCTTAAATGTATTGTCAACTTTATATCCGCAACTTGTACTTTTAAGAGATGAGTAGTTACTGTGAGTTCTGCTACAAAGCACAACTGAACTTATTTAAACTATGCAACTTACTTGGATAATTGTGTGTGCAGCAAAATAAGTTTAAAGTTTGCTTTTAAAGACATTACTGCTACTGAATTTGAAAGGGGCTATTTTCAGACATAATCATTAAATTAAAAAATAACATAAGGTTTAAAGTACTGTTAATAACATGTCAAGCCATACAATAGTTATGCATCAGGTAACATTTGCAAATGTTGAGTTGTAACATCTTTATCCTGTCAAAACGTGCATCAATTTTCATTTGATGGAATGTAGTCATTCTTCACAAAGTACACGGGCTAGGAAACTGTAATGCTTGAAGTAAAAAAACTTCAGTATTAATTTATAGTAACAGTAAGATGTAGGAATCATACACACATACCAGAGTGGATATGTGCATGTTTCTGCAATATTATTTGGGTAGCTGTTACTAGCGCCAAATTCATACTTACCTGAAGAAGAAGAAGGAAACAGCCTTTTGTATCTTGATAGAAGAGTATGGTTGTCCTTCAGAGTTTTGTGTATAATTCAGCTCCGTGGAAAAGTCCTGAGGGAGAGCTAATGGCCTTGTCTTGTGTTTGAGTGCCGGTCTGGGACCTGATGGGCCCCTCGCAGCCAGCGATGGCACAGGGTTCAGGCTGGTGCTGCTCCCGCCTGCTGCAGGAGTGAGCAGAGAAACCCTTCAAGAGGGCTGTGAGCAGCCTGCCCACCGTGGTGCTGGGTGTGAGGCTCTGCCTCCTCTCCTGGCACCGCTGGGGTACTGTGCACCCTGCCATCCAGGACAGCTGGGGAGTGGGTGCCAGCTCAGACCCTCTCTTTTCTGCCACTCTTCTGCCTCTCCTGCTGCCCAGTGCTGAAGACTTGGGTGGGAAGACCTGGATGTCCTGGTTGTGGGGTTTGTCCCACATGTGGCTGCCTTTCCTTTTCTGAACTTCATTGAAAGCTCCCATGAAGGCAAAGGATGAGTTTGTCTCTCCTTTGGCCTTCCAGGGGAATAGCTTAGAATAGAAATTATCGGCAAGTGTGGACTTGATGTGACCTTTGCTTATTCCAAATTACTGTAGTGTGTTTTCTCCCTGGGAGATGCTGAGACTTTCTAATCAGATGTGCTTGGCATTTCATTTCTTGCTCTGGAGGCTTTGTAGTGCCATGTTTATGATGTACTAATAATGTCTCAAAGGGCAGAGAATGATTTCAGGTGAACGCTAGGAAGTCAAAGTTGTGTTGTACCCTTTAAGGGAAGTCTTATAAGTGTAGGAAATTAAAAGCAGTCTTTACAGATGACTCAGTGATAGTTAGGTTTGGATTCTGCCATGTAGAGAACTTGTGTGAAAATAAATAGGAAAGAGCAGAACTTCTATGTATTTTTTGAATGGAATTATTCCTGATTTAATTTTTCAGTTTATAATATGCAAATTGATCAAACATTACATAGAACCAAGTCCTTGAAATTAAAGGTGGTACTCTCCTTGGCATCCGCTGAGTTGTCCCGGGAGGAGTAGATTTCCTACTCCACCTCTGCCGACTGCCTTTCATCATCTCCTGGTTCTTGACCAGCACATGGGACTACCCACAGGGCTGCTTGCCCTGCTTGGGATGGTGGCTGCTTATTTCAGAATGTCTTAGTCCGTTTATGTAGTTTGTAACAATTCTCACTCTTCCTGTATGCAAACTCAGATTTTTCTACCCTAAGCTACAACATAGAGGAATATTGTTTTGATAATTTCCTACTACTCTGTCATATTAACAGCTTTTTGGGGTAAAGCCTGAGAATGTTTTTGTCTCTTATGCAGCCACCAGATACAATATGTCCTCAGTCAGCATGTGCCAGCTGAGATGTTGGCTTCTACACTTCTTATCCTGAGAAATAAATTTCCTTGACTCAAAGGTGTTGAGTATATATATTTTTTTTTTTTGCTATAGGAGATAAGAAGAGATGATATAAATATTTCATTTTGCTACAGTCTCAAATGCTTGTTCCACCAGGAATTTTCTGCCATGACAAAATTTGAGGCAAAGTAGTAGTAAGACAAAATGTAATTGAAACCCATCACCCATCCATTTTAATCACTTCCCATTTTAATTATCATGGGGTGAGGTGAAGAGTGACAATCTTTTCAAATACCTCAGAAAAAGAGCTCTGAAGGAATTGTAAAAGACTAGAGATGAATCATCTACCTGATCTCTTTTATTTCATGCCTTGTGTGTGCTTCTGTTACGCGCGAATATCAAGAGAGAGCAGATTAGGATTGTCAGGAACTAATGGCACTGCTGCCAAATAATGCGAAGCAGCTGCTACTGCTTCTGAGCTTATTTCAAGCAAATTCAGAGCTTGTTGGGATGGAGACCACTGATTTTTTAGGAAATCCTGACCCTTCAACTTCTGCAAACATTCATGTTTTGAAATGTTTGAGAAACTGGAATGTAGAAGGAAGTATGTTAACTTTGGAAATACTGAAAAAACCTTCTTTACATACCTTCAATAGCCTTTTAATTTTTCTTTGAAAATTATATGCAAAACAAAATTCTTTACTTTTCAAAAAAATTAGTTACTATTTTTGGATATAGATAATTTTGACAATATGAGTAAATTTCGGCAAAGTTACTTAATTAAATCAGCATGCTCTGAAAGCCAAAACCCAAACTGTGGCCAGTTTTTGATTGATTCCTGAAGGAGAGTTTATTGTGAATAAGCTATAACAGTCTAAACTAAACCAAAAAAGTCATGCAGGGGAAGCACATTAACTTCCTAGAGAAGTCAATTCCAACTTTGTCATTGACTGAAATTTGGACTGAGACCTGCTGAACAAATGCTATTTTCTGAGGTTGTCATTGCTGAAGGAAGCAGAATCTCCGGAGAAACTGAGTGCTTCCCTAGCACTAGGTAGTCATGATGGACATGTGGTGCTAAACCAACTTCACAGGAACTAAAAAAGAACTTTGCCTATCATCCAGTGAAGGGGCCTGTGCTGTCCTCCTACTGTGAAATCCCCCTACCATGGAATATCAAATTCCACTAACTTGTAATTTCTGCCAGCTTCCCTCTCTACTCCAAAACACATAAGGTTTGGTAGCAGTGAGTACAAGAAAAGGTGAAGCAGGTCTCCTGCCCTGTGGTTTTGGCTCCCCTTCTTCCCCATGAACATACTGGATATAATATGGTCTAATTTGGAACTGGTGACATTTTATATCTTTCCAGTGCGGTGTGAGCAGCTGCAAGAAATGTTGAATATTATTGTGCAATTTATATTTCTTTGGAACCTTTCAGTTCTTTGGCCAGTGTATGTATCTTTAAAAGTGCACATAGTAACATGCAGTTTCTCAGAACCTGCTGTTACTTCAGTGAAGTAAGGGCACACATTTCTACTAGGTGTTAGAAATGTAAGTTTGAAAGGTTCTAAATTAGTTACAAACACTTGAATATAGTGTTTTCAAAAATATGTCTTTTTTTAATATAGCTTATTAATTTGTAGTATTAACCATTAATTCATTATGGCTGTGATCCAGCAGAAGACTTTAAGGTGTGGGTAAATTTATATACTTGAGTAATGCACTTAAAAGTAATCCATGTATGTAAGTATGGGACTGAATCCCATCTGCATTCAAAAAGAAATTCCTTTACCCAGAATGTAATTTCCATGATGAACCTTTTCCCCATGGATTCGGTGATAATTGTAACCAGAATAGCACAAAGTAGCACTTGAGTACTCTCCTGTGGCATTCATGTGTGGCTACTTATATATCTGGCGCTGGAGGAAAGTTTTCATTTTCAAGTAGATATTTTGTGTACATGCTCTGAGATACATTCTAGTTCCTCCTGCCATTCACGTATTTTATGAATTTCTGGCTGAATACTTCTGTGTTACACGGGGAGTTAGCTTAAATAAGGGTATCTTTCTCACCTTAGAGCCAATGAAATTTCTCAGGTAATTCTGTAAGTTTCAATTGTGCCCTTTCACAGAACTTGGACTTAGAGGTTGAGCTGACAGATTATCAGTATCCCACACAAATGGAGCAGAGCACTGCCTGCTCAGCTTAACTCCAGAGAGCATGTCTGGGAGAGGGGTCAGCACCTTCTCTACTCTTCTTTTGAGGGTTTGCCCCAAAAGGCCTGAATAATTGCTGCCTTATGGCACTTTCTGTGTGTGTAATACCACAGCTTTTCATGGTGTTCTATTGACATAAAACTGATGATAAATAAATAGGTCCGAAGTGTCTTACTGCTATTTTGGAGCCAGATCCTTGGCCTCATCAGTCCAGTGTTGGGCCATACCTTGGGTTGGAAGTTAACAAGTTGGCGCTTTAGCAAGTGCTTTTTTGGCTTTTATAGTCTGTTCACTGGTTGCTACTAATATTTTGGGAGCTCAGAGACAAAAAAATCTTCCTCAACAAGTTTATCTTTTTCTGTTTTCTCACTAATGTGTCTTATAATGGCATAGGAGATGCCATACTACATTGCTTCAGTATCTGGGTTCCCCCAGCTGAAGCCATCCCTCTGTGGTTGCTTTCCAAGGGCTGAAACCCTGGTAAGAGAGATTTACCTGGACTGCAATCTGAATCAGCATTGCTTTGGACAGTGTTTTCCCCTTGTAGATTAAACCTGTATCAACACATTTCAGGTTCTTCACATACTGGACTTGATTTTATGGACACTTTTATAACTTTAAAGCGCTTAGAAGATGGGCAGTCAACATCATGGTGGCAGACTTATTCTTTGGTAGAGAATTAGGGCTCTCTTTTTTTCTTTTGACATTTGGTTTTGCAAATACATTGTCACAGAGTGACAATATGGAGCCTTCAGTGTGGGGATAGTGTATGGCCATGGTTCACATGATTTTTCTTTACACTGAACATCACTGGTACATGTTACTATGTGGCCAAAGGTTTGAAAGCCTACCTGATCCTCAGGAAGGAAATTGTCTCTATCTTTTCTTCATAATTTATTACATAAATTAAGGAGGACAGTTAACACTACCCATATGCTGTAGCGATATCCATTACATTAAACTACAGTTAATACCTGTGGATTTTAGCAGTTGCCCCTCCAGTCCTTCAGACAAGCTTTTTTTTTTTCTTTTTTCCAATTATTTACAACTTTTTAAACGCTGAAGTAGCTCTACAACTTCAAAGTAGCTCTGAAGTTTTCTTGACTTCAAGTGTTACAAAATAGATGCATATTTATCCAGCTTGCATTCTCCTATTCTTGCATTATCCATTGTGTGTGTACAATATTTTCTTATTTTTTCAATCTCAAAGCAGTTGTCAATGTTATTCTGTAACTGCGTTTTGTTCATTATATAGAATAGGTGAAAAGTTCTGGAATTCACAAAGGGCTACAAAAAGCATCCAAAACATTGTTCACCTTGAGAAGGGTGAGACAGCTTGATAATCTTTGGGCAAATGACTAAACAACACTGTGGTGCTAATAGGTACTGAAGTATTTGATGATGTACTCACTATGACTTAAACGACATATTCAAGGCATGTCAATGAAGCAACTTGCATGTGTTTTTGTTCTTAAAGTCTGGACAGCTCCAGCAAAGATAGTGTTTATAATTCCTGGTGGGCCAATTCTTACCTAGCTCTTCTGTGGGAAAGTACTTTCAGAAGGCAGTGTAGGATTTGGCCCAGCACTAATAGCTAAGGTAAAAGTTATACAGGCCACAGAAAACTCACACGGAATGTATTCATCCTGTTGTAGTAAATTATTTAGTTGCTTTGCTTAAGCAAAGGCTAAAAAGAAATTCTGTAGTAATGAGAACAAACACTGAGTTAAATTCTGGAACCTCTTAACCAAGCAATGTTAGTAAGTGTTTGAATTAAAATGAGGATTCAGATCTGAAATATGAATGTTCTTTCATGGAATACCAGAAAGAGAGGGTAGAATAAGAGAAAATTTTATCTCTAGCAATGGCAAAAGGCCAAATCTGGTTGACTTTAAGGTGAGCTATTGTGAAGTAGGATACATGCAGATACCCCCAAAATGCCAAGGCAGTGGAAAGAATCCAAGAAAAATTTATTTTGAAGGTGAGAACACTAAAAACATACAAAGGAACACCTGTACCACCTGCAAAACTGCTGGGCTTGAGGAGATGCAAAAACCTCCTGTTAGTTCTCAGGCTTTGAGCCTTATCTCTCTCCTTGCATACCAGAAGAGAGAGTCTGCACTTTCTCTGGAATGCAGAAAGGAAAGGGGAAAAACCCCCATCGAACCCCCTTGGAAAAGGCACTTTGCAGGCAGGAAAGGCTTCCTAAGGAACACCTGTCTCCTCAAAGTGAATTCTTCTGATAAAAAGGATATTTACCCTTACAGCTATGATTTAAAAACAGAGGGGTTTGTATTTAAAATCTTGAAGACAATTTTTTTCCCCTTCCATTTTGAATTCTGAACAGTAATTATTTTGTGTTATTATGCCTGGACTGCTCATGCAGAACAGGTATCTGTATCCTGAATAGCACTAATAGCACTAATTACACTTCCGAATGACAGGCCAAATATTTCACCTCTGTAACCAACTCTGTGTTTGAAATCATGGATGAAAGTTTCAAAATAAAACATGAAGTACAAAATGATCTGGAGCTGAGTTCCAGTAAAATAAAGGAGTAAATAATTTTGTGTCAGTGAGATCCATGGTGAAGTGAAGGCTTTCCTCAAAGAAGACCTGCTCTTTCCCCAGTTGAGCACGTGGGAGGTTCACCCTTGGCCTTGGTGCTTACCTCTACCAAATGATTTATGCAGAACAGCAACGGTCTGGGTAGTATCTTAGAAGCATGGAGTGGGCACACTGCCTGTAACTCTTTAGTTTTTAAAAAACTCATTATTAAGCAAATGTGTAGAATATTAAGGAAATTAGTAAAGTGTGTCTGACCGTATGAGTGTGTGGGTGCTGTGCCGCGGTAAAAAGAGAATAATTGGTTTATGCTGGGTATTTTTTCATACTTTAGGCTCCTGTATGTTTTTTTTAATTGATATTTATTTCTCATCAGAGCTTAGAACAATTTAAATTTGTATAACCCATGATTTAATAAAATCTACTGTCAGCATCTGTTGTAAACATGTGTTTACAAAACAAACTCTTGAATACTTGATATTTGGAAATAAAAAGTAGCATATCATGTGTGTTTTATTTCAGACAAAAAAAAGGCAAGAAAAAATGTACATGGGTAACTGTAATCACTCTGAACACGGTGATGAAATATTTGGTCTTGTAGTAAATTGTCAGACAAAACCAAGGTTTTCCACGGAACTCAATGACCACAAAATCACACCTAAGTACTGATTGTGCAGAATTAAAGTGTAAAATTCCACCATTTTGTCTAGCACTAAATTTGATTGATATTAGTTATATGCTAAGAAATACAAATTTGAAATAGATATTGACAGTCTGAAAAAATACATAGAGTGCGAGATTATGTGCATCTATGCTGCTCAATAAAAGAGGGCTGGGGCATGAACCCAAGGACTGGACTCCTGATGTCCAGAGTGCTGAGTTCACTCCCTGGCTCTGATTTGGGCCACTGCCCAACTGCCTCCATGTGCTTTGTGGGGCAGGGCTGTACAGCAGAATGCTCCTGCATGTGGGAGCTGAGCCAGGTTTGGTTCTCCCCACTTCTGCAGCCACCCAGCACCACAGGCTGTGTTTGCCAGGGACCCCCTGTCCTCATGCGACACCGCAGGGACAGCAGCACACCCCACAGTACCATGCTGTAGGAGCTCTAGTGGTTGCAACACAGGCTTTGTATTCCTGCAAGCATTTAAAAAAGAAAACCAATGGAAATTGTATTTTGGGTCCACAGGAACATCAGCACAGAGACAAGGGGAGACCTAGGGCTAAGTGCTACATGATGTGGATGGGGCCAGCCTGCCTAGCAGTGTGGATATGACTATGTTCATACAATGTGGCTTTGGAGCTAGAACCACTCTCTGGACTTTAAAAGTAGAGGGTATCCATGGGTGGCAATTCTGTCCCAAGGCAGTCTGGTCTTTCAAGATCAAAAGCACAGCCGGTTGAAGTTGAGTGTATTTTTGTAGACATATTTCATTATTGAACCTTTATAACTACAGCGTTTTGACCTGTAGTACATTTCATAGGTGTGGTTTGTTTCTATGGAATTTCTTCATTGCTCAGTGAATACTATGAGCTCCCACACCCCAGCAATGACTAAACAAAACTTTGCTGCTATGGTGCAGCTGAATTTGCATTGATTCAGGATATGGCTTGTCTTTCTGAGGTATCTGAGTGCATTTGCTCTGAGACCACAGTCAGAAGTTGTGATGGTGTGCCCAGATTCTAGCCCTCAGCCAGTGCTGCAGCTGATATGTTCAGCCAGAGAGAAGCTACTGTTTCATGGACAGCAGGGAAATCTGTGGAGTACAGATCCTCTGTTATTTTCAAGTTCAAAAGAAGACTTACACGTTTTCATTTCCAATACATATAACCACACAAAAAAGCATCTTGCAGATCCCCCTGAATGTCACCAGTGACCAAGACCAGAACTGCTAAACCAAGGAATGTGCTGTGGATGAAGTTAGTAGATTTGGGTACCCTTGCTAGTTGAAGACTGAATTGATAACCCACTTGGGCACTGGCTGGAAGCACAGCGAGGGGGTGCAGGGGACAAGGAGAGGCGCTTGTTGTGTGGCTCTGCACTGACACCTGCTGTCCGAGAGGGTGTAAAGTTACACCGGGCAGCTCAGGCTGTGGCTGCGTCCCCTCAGGGGACAGAAACACGTTTCCGAAATGACTCTCTGGCTTGTACCCTATTTACTACACGTGGGTTCTCACTGAAAAGATTATGTCAGAGCACACAAACAAGATTGGGTTTTTTTCTGAAACTAAAAGATGTTTTATTACAGCATCACACCTACCAGACACCAACCATCCACAGCTGCTCAGTCTAGTCCTGAGCAGATAGATCCTCCCTTAACAGGGCTGTTGCAGCTGTTGACTTCTCAGCCCTGACTGTTCTGCACACAGATCCTCTCCCACTGTGCTTGAGTGACTTCCAGTATAGACAGCTGCAGGCATATAAAGGGATTTTGGTGGGGAGAGTGGGGGTGGTTTATGCTCAGACCCGAACTCTGAAAAATCTGTCACTCAACTGTCACAAAAACCTAGAGGTGGCTGAAGCCCAGAACAATGCTCTGATCCAAATGTTTGTTGGGTTTTTTTTGTTCTTTTCAAAGCTGTTACTGTACATTAACACCTCAGGAACAAGAGGAGTTACCTGTAGACAACAGCTTTAAGTCATGCCCCTGCCCATGGTGGGTGGCTGGAATTAGATGATTTTTAAGGCCCCTTCCAACCCAAACCATTCTGTGATGCTACGTCTGTAGTTCTGGAAATGAAACACTACACATCTTTGCTTTTCTTCAGGGCTTTCAGTTCCTAGGAGGTCTCACAAAGTGTCTCACACTGTCCAAGGATGTGAGGGCAATACTGGCTGCCTTATTTTAAATTCTAGAAGTAACTTTTCACATAACATTGGTACCTCCCAAAGATGTGCAAGCCTTAAAGTTCTCCCTGTCCAGCTCCGGGCTAACTTCAGAAAGTAATTAAACCTACTTTCAGAATAGTCACCCCTGCCACTGCTCTGCAGAGAGAAAAAGCCATGAAGATCCTCCTCTCAGCCCTCCCCTTGCCTCCTCTGAGGAGTGCTTGCTGATGAAGTCAGATTTAGATACTTGTTTTGTTCATGAGCCTGCAACTGCCTAATGCCTGTAAAAAGCTTCCTGACAGTCAGACCATGTGCTGTTCATGGATTCAACTGCCTCAGCCATGGGATAAATACTGTACAGAAGGAAATGCAAAAGATATTCAGATAGCAACACACTGCTTAGGATGCATACTTAGGAATATGACAGATTTTGCCCTCTTTAACTTGGCCTAGTTTTATGTTTGATGCATGTTTCCAAGAGAGCAAGGATCAGAATTCATTGCTCCCTGTATCTCTTGGCTGCAGAATGAGTGTCTTTTATACTTTCTTCACACTCCTGTAAGAGAGCTGTAAAAAAGGCTCTCACCTGCTTTAGAAGATAGGGCACTATCTAAGCTTCTGATAGTTTGAAAGACTGAGCACTGTCCTAGAAGTTTCCATTTCCTGAGTGAGTACTTTAAGCATTCAGGGAAGAAGGAAGGACAAGTTGGGTGAATGGCTGGACCACACCATTGCACCATACCCCCCTTTATCTCTACCCAAGCATTAAGAGAGAAGACATCATCTTGCTTTATTCTTTAAAAGAAGTGTATTTTCAAAGAACATTGGGCATTGTTGGTGCTGGATAATTCCCTGCAAAAGATACGAGAGGTAGTTGTGTAGGATCTTGCTTCAATTTGCCTTTGTCCTTCAAGTTCTCCCAAACTCGATGGCTCAGGTTGCTCTGCACCCTATTTTGAAATACATCCTGTGCTTGCCAGTGTGCTTTCCAGGGCGGACATCTCACAGGGGTCTATCTGGCATTGCAATGACTGCTTTTTGAGCACTTGGGCTCATCCAATTTCCTTATTCCCACAAACTTCACCTGTCATTTCCTGTCAGCAGGAGCATCAGCGTCCAAGGACTATGTAAAAGAAGAGTTCAAGAGGCACAGATTCACAGGCTGAGTTTAGGTATGCAGTTAATCTTACTCACAGAACATTGAAAAAACATAGAGTGCAAGGAAGAGAGAGATTACCTTGAAACCTAAATTCTTTTTTGTGATGACTCTTGTAGGAGAAGACACTTCTCCTGACTAGAGATCTGTGGTCCCTTCCTGTTAAGCCCTGTGTGTCCTGTGTGCCGTGCTTTGCTGCCACAGGGAGCAGGGAGGAAAGAAAGCAGTAAAGTAGGACATGACTTTATGTAACACTGCTTTACTTCTGGGAACCACTGGTTGTGCAGCTCAGTGCATTCACTTCAGGGAAGAAAGGATGGGATGAATTTGGAATTAAAAAAAAAAATCACAGCATGTCTTAAACAAAGAAATATATATTATTCACATCTCCAGGAATAATTTATAACTCATGAAATGTTGTGTGTTATTTTGTTACCTCTTGCTTTAAATGTGGATGGATTCTTAAAGTTTGAACTGCTAACATATTTTTAACGTAATTAGGAGGAAAACTGGATCATCTGGACTTCTCTGAAGCAGGTAAAGTAAAACACTTTTTATTTCAAGAAATATTGCTTCTAGACTTTCCCGAAGCCAGAGTTGTACTATAAAAGTATCACAGAAATATTATACAAGATTTAAAAACACAGTTTGTATCCTAGTAACTTAAAACCTATGTACAAATAGCATCATTCATGACCATAAATACGTTTTTCTATCAACCAGCCCATGACACAGACATCAGATAAAGAACTAGTAATTTTAACATATTTACAGAGTCCATCAAAAAGACCGCTTCTTAAAATTATTAAAATCCTACTAAGAGAATCTCCTTTTCAAAAAGTTTCAACTTAAAATACAATGTAATGAATGTAAGTTTAAACTGCAGTGCTTGCAATAGCAAAAAAAAAAGCTCACTACACTAAATAACTTGTAACAGATAGGAAACACTCCCGTGAGTTGGACACTGTGGAATTACGTCTGTTTGAGGTAATTCTTTTTTGTTGTTGTGCTAATTATTTAGAAATGTATGAAAAAGCAAGGGAAAATATTAAGTTTTGAGTAACACATATTTTCAAAGTGATTTTTTGTATTATAATTCATAAAATTTAATGTTTGGTAAAGTTCAAGAAAAAATTTAGAATACAACAACAAAAATTATCTGAACTACTACTTTTTAACCTCATATGCCTTTTGTATCTAAAATTGTGGAAATCTAACATGATTTTACCATTCCCTTTAATGCCTGTTCCACATAAAGAAAGAATTTAATACTCAAAATTATAATAATGCCTTCAAGATATTGTTCAGAATAACAAAAATCAGGTGGGGTGACAAAAGCATTTAGGTATTGATGTAAACCTTTCTATAGTATCAGCAAAAAAAAAAGTCAAAAAAATCATGGAATTTTAATACTGACAATATCAACATATAGGGAAACAATCCAATTTAAACAAATCCTTCTACAGTTAACAATCAATAGCCATCCCTTTCTGAGAGTAAATTTAATTAAAGTAAGAAAAACATGCATTTTTTTTGCTAAAATAATATTCAAAGAGTCTGTTTCCACAATCCATGCTGTTTACTTCTTTCTTGTCAATCTATTTATTGGTTTCACAATTTCATGAGACAATGAGCAACCCAAGAACCTCTAAGGTATTAGATTCTTGGCATACAGATTTTAAAAGTGCATTTTACTTGAAAGCATGACATTAAGAATTGCCAGTGGTTAAAATAATGGATGAGAAAGACATTATGCAGGCATATTGGGCGAACTGAAACACTCATTGATGGTGGGATCATTTGGAAATAGAAAAAGTAACTTGACATCCTCTTCAAAGAAATAATTTTTAGCTTTTGGAGAATGTGATGCTGCATTTCAAAGTTAACACTGTTTCATTTCATGAAAAGCTGGATATTTTGCTTCCCAGTGGGGAGGATTACAGTGAAAGCTTGTGCATGTAAATAAAAAAAGAAAAATGCACACAAACACTGAACTGGGCTCAATTTAGCGGCAAAATATATCTACAATAAACATGGAATGTCAGTTGTCATGATTACCTTTTTTAGTTTGCTAATAAGAAAAAGGAGAACTTCCTTAACGGTTTACAACTAGATCTAATCCAAGGAGAGTGGAGCTGAGGCACTGCCTTCTACATTTAGGATTTGTGAACTTTCTCTTGCAAGACTCTGTTTTGGTTTTTTTAAGAAAGTTCCTGCTTTCTGGGTACTCACAGGTGAATCCCTAATGGACATGTTTACAGCCTGATGAATGAGGGGCTCATCAGACCTCATGGGAAGATACATTTGATCCTCAAAAATATCTTCCACAGTGTCACCATCCTGATGAGGGTCTTTTTGAGGAATGCTGATGGGCTGTAGCATGAAGCTATGCCTGGACTCCAACTCTATCAAACCATTTCCACTGAAATCCATATCAAAACGGTCCGATTCTTTATCCTCCATCCATTTTTCAGCTTGATGACTATTTTTCCAGTGTGCGTCATTCAAACTACTTTTCTCAGGAATAACATTGTTTAATTCAAGTTTCCTCTCCTGACTTA
This sequence comes from Campylorhamphus procurvoides, assembly GCA_013396655.1. Taxonomy (NCBI): domain Eukaryota; kingdom Metazoa; phylum Chordata; class Aves; order Passeriformes; family Dendrocolaptidae; genus Campylorhamphus; species Campylorhamphus procurvoides. Next base: position 64,589 of record WBMV01005052.1, read on the forward strand.
AAGTCACTGTGCTCAAAGCAAGGGCTGCAAAGTCCGTTGGCACAATCAGCTGCAATTCTTCTGCAGTCAGGCCACTCGATTCTTCAGCAGAAGTCATTTCCACCAAGGTAAATGGTGTGGATGATTCATCTCTGTCCCCATTGCTTCGAGCAGTGTTATCCTTGTCTGTTTTATTTTGCTGGTAGTAACTGTTCAGCAGTGCAAACATTCTATCTACATCCTTCAAGTAATTAGTCCAGTCAGCCAGACTAAGTCTAAAGTTGTATCTGTATTCATATACACTTTCATTCACACTGTACAAGTCTTCCAGTCCTTGCCAGTCAATGTCGCCAGTGAAACTGGGTAGGTTAGCCTTCCCATCCATCCCATAACTGTCCTCTGTTGAAAGAAAGAATAAAGCCTAATGGTGAACACTATTAAAAGTGCAAGCTTCCACATGTTTCTACTTCAATTTGCTTGAAAACACTCCTGTTCATAAAGTAGGTAGCTCAAAATGTAAGACATTCCACTTCTTCTGTCATCAGATGAAGTGTTCTGACCCTGGATATGTTGACATAGCAAGAACTCCCCTGTCTTCTGCCACATTCTTGGGCTGAGTGAAAAAGAACAAAACCTGGTCTAATGGGGCTTTGTGATGGCAATCAGAGATAAGTCTTTTCTTGGATATTTCAAGGCAGGAAAGGTGTTTCAATACATAAACAATCCACTTGCCTTTCCTGAACACTCCAGCAAAATATGCAATAAACAAACAATGGTTAAGTATAAAAGATGGGACTAACTCTGAGAGCCAATGGCGACCTGAATTTAAATACCCACATGAATTTGGTTTCTGGGTAGCTTAAGAAATAAGATCTACAAACTAACCAGACACATTTTAGTTCATAAATGATAGCTAAAGGTAGTTTTTATCTATTTTGTAAACATCAATTTTAAATTACATGGAGCAATTAGGGGAAATAAAAGCTGCAAAAAATTCTGTGAATTAATTTCTGAGACTGCACCACTTTGCAAAATACTGTTAAAATATACATAGATAGAGAATATTCTTAAGGTTTTGTTTTTTAAAAAAGGCTTTGGAAGAAAAATTCTTACAGCCGTTTCAAATAGTAAGTCTGAACAAGGGGCATAGATATGAGTCTGTAAGTAGCAATGGAGCTGCATTTTTTATTGATGACAGAAAACAGAAAGACATGAAGGAAACCCACTTCCAAAGTATTTCAAAAAGTCACTTTGGTAACTATAGTTACTCAAATTATCAACTGTGGTGGGAAGCCCATTTTGTATTGACAAGTAACACTTAACAACACTATTTCATTTAATTCATTGTGCAGACTGGGCTCAGTCCAAAGATTTTATCAACAAAGTGATCTACAAGGAAAAACTAATCAGGCAATGCAAATGTCTGTCAGGGAAAGTGACAAATTTGTCCTTACAAATGATATTGCAGTCAATCTTTAGTAATTAATTCACTGGTATGATTTATTCTCCTTCTGAAAATTGTGGAGGCAGGTAGGCCAGTAGCAATTACTTTAGACGTTCAAATGGCTATAGTCCAACAGTGTGAACTGAGCTCAAATATTCATCTCTATTGAGCCTTTCATCCCTACTGGTGCTTGGCATTTCCATTGTTTGCATTTGAAATTGCCCTTTCTCATTATTCAAGCAAAACAGAAGATACAACACTGTCTTTTTTAAGTTATATTCTTTGCTTCTTACTAGCTTGGGATTTCATAGTGCAAAGAATTTCTCCAATATTTAGCCCATGATATGGAAAGTCAGAAAGATACCAGTTGGTCAGACCAGTCTGGTCTTATGATATGGGGCCTTATTCTGCTCCCACCAAAAGGAGACCACTGTCCTTAATTGAAAACACCTGAATCTTTCCTCGTTATTTTTTCACTTCAGGCAATTGCAAATATTCTACAACATAAAATTTAAATATTTTATTTTTTTAAAAATCAAGTTCTAGAATTTTTTTTTAAACACTTGGCAAACTTCATGTTCCAGAAAGAAACACAAGCTTTTTGGATTGGTAGGGCAGCGATGACAGTGTCTTCCTTCTTTCTTTTCCTGAAGTAGACAAGAGAAATGAAATCATGGCATGGCCACATAAGAGCCATCTTGGTAAGTGAAATATGGATAATTTGTTTCCTGAAACAAAAGATAATTAAATACTACACATATTTCAAGAAAGAAGACTTACTATTCCAGTGCTGAGAGGCATAAAGGGTCCTAGAAAACATCACAGACAGGGATGCTTTCTTCAGGGAATTTAATCACCAAACTCTCTAAAATACTAACCATGATGCGAGTGTGATGCTATTTAAATATTTCTCTGTTATTATTTCTATTGATAGTTTCTCTTTTTTGTTGTTTTGCTTTTGTTTGTTTTTTTTTTTTGCCACATCAGAGCCTGTATAGGAAAACAGGCTGTAGGAACAATAATTGGCCAAAGCAACTTGGTATGTTATGCCAGAAACCAAAACAGGAGTGATGTTGTTTGAGCAGTAACAGGTTTGGGGACAGACCAGGGCAGTGGGGGGGACAAAGAAGGAGCCAGAAAGGTGTCTTTTAGCCCAGAAGAGCCTCTGCTGCCCGTCCCCAGCAGCAGCACAGAGGGCTGAGCTGAGCAAGCTGGGGTGGCAGGTTGGGCATCGGGGAAGTGTGGGGACCAGTGAAGAGAAACAGGGTTTCTCAGGACCCTCAGCAGCAGGGTAATGGGACTATGCTGTGGAGGAGTAAGAGAAGCAAAGGGTTTGTTGTAGTCCCACAAAACAGCTGAAAGTCTGAGCTACATGGATCTTCACGCTGGATCTAATTTTTGCCCTCTATGCCTATGTGGCACTGTTTCTGCAGTCTCAGGGATGTTTCACTGCTGGAAAGGCAATGGAAATTGTTCCATGATCTTCATGTCAAGCAGAAGAAAATAGCTTGTTTGAATGCAAAGGACAGAGGTAACTTGTATTCATACATGTTAAACAAATAGGAAAGCAAAGTGTTCACATCGTAGAGCTGATTATGTTGGTTGACTGAGCAAGTTAGCTCACATCTTAATCCCACAACTTGCAGTAAGCATTAAATTTTCCCACTGAAATCAAAGAATACAGAGGGAAGAAGAGAGGAAAGAAAAGGTTTTCCCCTGTAAGAAATTTCATTACAAATAGACTTGAAACAGGAAAGTGCAGATGAGTTGCATTTGAGTGACAGCATGGCATTAGTTTCCTTGATCAATATTTTGGAATTTCTCAGCTATGACACAGACCCAGAAGACAGAAAAATTGTTGCTAACTGTTCACAGCAAAACTTATTCTGGTCTTTTGTTTGTTTGTTTTTAGTCAAGTTTGTTTTAAATCAAGCATTAGTTAATCTTTTCTCTCCATTTATCATACCCTGGAGTCCTATAATGCCATCTGTGGCTGAATTGTCTCAAAACTAAGAAGAGATTTGAATATGTCTCCTCTGAACAAAAGACAAGTAGGTACAATAATATCCTTGGTGGCTTTGAAAAACTTCAGACAAGTAAGAGAGGAGAGAGGAATGTGCAGTTCACACAATCCTGTTATCAGCTATGTCTGAAAAGCCACATTCTGTCCATCAAAGGACAGAGGTGACATTAGTTCTTCCCTGCTGAAGGGAAGAACACTCTCTCCTGTGTATAAGGCAAACAGCACTATACTGGCTATTTGCAAACTGGCCTGTGGTCCTCATGTTTTATTTGCAGCACAAGCAGTGCAACATGAACTGGAAACAGCTCTGACGGGAGAAAGTACATGATCTGAAGGAAGCCTAAAGGGCAGTTCAGTTTAGCAGCATTAGGGCTCTTCCTTTCTTATTCCATTTGTTTCTCTGCAGGTATCAAGAAAAGGATCCTCTAAGACATTGTTTTAATGATTCTTGATTAATTGTTTCTGCTAATTTAATTTTTTTTGTTTGTTTTAGAAAAAAACATATGCCACCAAGATGGCTTGAACCAAAACGTTGAACCCAGGCGTTTGCCTATATTAAGAAACTGGGTGTCTGGAGCAATATTACTTGTGTTATACTATACCTGCTCTTTATCCCAGTAGCAAAATGTTTATTTTATGTTCTGTTGGTATCAGAAGTTAAAATGCTTTTGTTACTAAACAGTGTAGTAAGATACAATTTAAAGATTAATCTGGTGTGCTCTACTATTTCATGCAATCCTACAAATCAAAAATGCCATTTCTGTTAGATGTGTAGTTAAAATGAGGAATGCTTACAAGGACACCTTCTAATTAGAGGCTTAAAAGCATAATTACAGGGATTACTTTCTATCATTGTAGTAACCAGTTCCCACTAGGCTGTAACAAGCAATGCAAACAGCAGGATATAAACCAAACGAAAGCTTATCATTTTCCTAGATCCCAACACTCAAGTGAGGAAATACAAAATTGGCTGCAAAGAAGAATTAGATGCTTAAATTGGAGATCTATAAAACATTGAAATACATTAGCTTAATTGTTTCCTGGCTGTTGGAAACTAATCACACGGTTCTTTTCAGAAGACCCTGTGAAAAAAAGTTTTATGTAGATTTGTAAACCCCTTGGACCCAGTCTACTTCTCAGGTAAGCAATGTAAGAGTTAGTCCTCCAAAGAGCACAGAGATGAAAATGCATAAATCTGATAAACTGTGAAGAGGAGTCAAGTCTAGTTATGACACTCGACAGATGTAAATCTGTTTTTCACCCTGAGGACAAGTATTGCTCAATGAGCAGCAAATGCAGGACTGTTAAGAGCTGCAGTTTTTCAGTCTTTTCAGATTTTTGCTTTAGGTTTGACTGGTTTGTCCAGCAGCAGACACAGGTCTCTGCACGATGAACATGTAGGTACAATGCAGAAAAATACACTTGCAAACAGCCTACTTTCATGTATTCCTCAAGTTAAAGTGTTTGGTATAACGAACCTAACCTGGGGCCTTTTCTCAGGTCAAATAATACAACCTTTTAAAGAAATTTCATTTCATGCATATCTGATCTGAACCGAGCCCAAAGGAGCCTCATCTTTCTGCCACACTTATATTGAACAGTCTCCTGCTGGCTTCTGAGCACCTGCTGCTCATATTGAGCACTGCTTTTGCTTAAAGCAGCATCTGCCAACATTTCCTAAAGCCAGTGAGAAGATCTGACTTTACTTCCATAGGTTTGATTAGGATCTTTGTACTGCAGAAAGCTTTTTAAGCGCATCTGGTTTACATTTAAAAAGCAGCTGTACAGACTTCCTAAATAAAACCAGAAATAAACCTTCAACCCATCCAAAGTCAACCCAATAACATGAAAGCAACCCAAAAGAGGTGATTCTTTCTGTGCAATTTTCCTTGCATAAACATCTAAAAAATACAGGCATGAAATATGAGCTGTATGAAGTCTTGCTATGACAATGAACTACGTTAAATGCAGAATGGCAGATCTAAAAAACAATGGCCAGGTTCAGTGTAGAGTAGTTAGAAAAAGCATGCATCAAAAGCTATGCTGTGTGCAACATGGCAGGATACAGACATTAGTTGAAATGGACTGGAGTCATGCAATTATTTGGAAAGAAGCTGCTGAGTAGAATAAAAAAGTGTGGATACCTGTGTGGATCATAGCTTCCTCCATCTTTATTTCCTGATATAGGAAAATACAAGAGTAACTTTTGTTAGTGTTTAGAACTTGTAAAACCATTCACAATGTAGTTTTCCATGCACAGCATCTAATTCCTAAAAAGAAATGTACTGTGTTAAATAAAGACAGAGCTGCAGTCCCACAAAGATTTCCTGGAAGTTTATATAAAAGAACTGAAAAACCAGAGTCTTTCAAAAATAATAAAACCCCCAAACAATCAGATATTGTAAAAAAAGATAAATATTTGTAGGTGAAGAAAGAGATACAAAGATGCAACACCACAAATTATGTAGAAGGGAATATTCCTGTAAAAAAAGAAATCACAATTCAATCAGCCAAAGTTAAGTGCAACAAATTCCAGAGATATGAAGTAAAAATACCATCTGTTTTTGTATTCAGAGACTCTTGTAAAGAACTAGTGTTTTCTTAAAAAAATGGAGGAGACTACTACTGATCAGAAGTTTGCAATGTTAAGTCTCAGTTGTGGTGTAGAACCTGAAGTTGTTCACATAGGTAGACAGCAATTGGAATAAACACAAGATTTAATACCTCACCTGATACTGGGAGGCAAAAACTAACCAAATAAACCCTGCAACAGAAAAAATAGTTATGATTATGAAAATCTGCGTGTGCTTGTTATGGATTAGCTCCAAAAACATGATATGCTTTCTGCAGCATTTCTCTTAAATGCCGTTGTTTGCCATCAATATCTGTCGAGAATAACCTGTGCAAACCCTCCAAGAAGCTTTCTGGTCATGTGATTGTGTAGGTGTATATGGATCATTCCAAACTACTCTGAGCAACACTTAGGAGATTGACACTTCATGCATGTCATTAGTACTTCAGTAGATGCAAAAAACAGGAATAAAATGGGAAAAAGCACTACTCTTTATCTTGTACCTGTTTCAAGTCCCTTTGGCCTCGGATTGCACTGCTTGTAACCTTGACAACTGCGCAGTTCCATTAGCTGTATGTGCAATTGATTCAAAATGCCTCTTTCCACTGTGTGTACTGTGTTGGTCAGCTGAGAAAGAGGGGAACAGAAGGAAACAATACTTGTTAACAGAAATAAAAACAAAAACAAAACCAAAACCAAAAACAGAGGAGTCAGGTGAACAACATTTTGTAACAGGGAATGGGGTTTACCTGATAGGGATCAGTGTTCATATCAAAATATTCCAAGAAGCCAGTTGCAAACTCACAAAAGAGAAAATTGTGCGTGTCATTAACTGTTCGCAAACACCAGTAAGTGTTGTTATTCGAGCTTGTGCAAGCACAGAAGGAGCCCACTGTAATTAAAGGAACAAGTTATTAGTTTTCAGTGAAAACTTCTACTAGTCTAATTCCAATGATAAAATATAAACATTGCCTTATATTTTTATTTAGATTTATGTAGATTTGAGTACTGTGATTGGTTGTAACAATATCAACATTTTGAACAAATTTCATAAAAATAGTAATGGCATTATAAAACATTAATAATGAATAGTAATGGTATTGTAATACATTAGCTCTTTTTTAAATTATGGACTATGTCAGAATGCACAGCAATATGAGAACTCTTTTCATAACTGTTTGTTACTCCACAGTTTAAAAGTAATTAGCCAATTTAATTATTGTCTTTAAAACATGCATATGATTACTTAAGGTAATTTTAAAATGTAAAATCCATATTAGCAGAAGTCCTAGTGCAATCAGAATAGACTACCACTAGGAGACAATTTCTCCTAATGAAAAGTTGTTCTTAGCAAATTTTTTGCTTGGAGTCAAATATGTTGTAACTTAATGGTCATCTGATCTTTAAGAGGTTTTTGAAAGTAAAGTTTTCAATCACTTTTCTTTCTCCACCACCAAAGATGAGAATGGTAATTTTTCTGTTAATGTAGAATATTGAAAAATGTTGAAGCATGCCTCAACAGGATAGTTATATATATACCCTGATGTTTAGAGAGACTTAAAATATCTTTTACCTCTAATATTTTGTTCATATACACCATGTGGGCACTACACAATTGTGATTTTAAAATTATTTTAGCATATAGAAAATGGGAATAAGAGGATGAATTCAAAAGGGAAAATAACTGCATTTTCGTTGTGATCAGTTGTTTATTATACACTTTGAAATAAAAACATTAAAATTAAAGTAGACCTTTTATGTGCTGAAGTTTGTGACAGCACTAAAGGTCAAAACAATGCTTCTATTTTTACAGTGGAATAACTGTAATAAAAGCAGAGGATAACCTGGATCACATCTGCACGTGGATATAAGACTTACAGTTCCAGAATGGTGCTGTTTGCCAGTGGTTGTTGTCATGGGTAAAACACGTCAGTCCAGGCAGGCTACACTCATCTCCTTTCTTCTGGCGCCTTTTCCCCTTCCTTTCCTTCTTCCTTCTCCGGTTCTCTTTGAACAGCTGCAGTTTACCATCCACTTCCTGTGCTGCTTCTCTGTTTAGAGAGGAAGTTGGGCATGACTGACTAAGAACAGAATGGTTAACAACAGCACCAGCAGTTTTTGTGTCTTTCTGGCTTTTTTAAAGGTGTGAGGATGAGAACATGACCTGCTAGCTCAGCGTCCACCCCAGCTGTTGTGACAACGTGCTCCCTTCTGCAAGCATGAGAAATCATGCACTGCTGCATTATGTTTAAAGGGATATTTTTAAAAACCGGAAATCTTAATAGGTTTGAAAATTATGCATAAACTTTCACAAGTCAGTCCAAAACTACTGAATGTTTCTTGTGAGAGCTTGCTACATGTGACCTTTACTTTGCCTCACCCTCTCCCTTCCTCTATACACAAAACCCTACACCAAAACCCCAAAGAAAAACCCACCAAATCCCAAAAACTACCTTTCTCCAGTCATCAAAAACCCAAACTGTGACAATGAGAGGATAATAACAATCTTACTTGAAGGGATGAAGATGGCTCTTGAGTTTCTCTTGGGCCTTCACCCCTTTCTCTTTGTTGTAATAGCTACAGGGAAAATTATTAGGAATTATTAAGTCATTATTTTCAACACAAAACTAAAACAGAAACATACTATCTTTGGCATTTTCTTAAGAAACTATGCAGAATGACTTACAATTTTCAGTTCATTTAAGAAAGTTAAATCTATGTGAATGATCCTATGCTAGGTCGTAGCAAAACTACAGCTGGATTAAAAATGTTAGTAGCATACAAACATATTAATCTTAAAATGTTAAAAACTGCCTTCTTATGATTCACAGTAGCTTCTGCTCATAAAATGTATTGGACTAAAATAGGTACCTACAGTGGTTATAAATATCAGTAAAGCTTAGGTTCTTTATTTTCCATCTCAAAACCCCTGGAAAATGTGTAAGCCTCAGAAATCAGTGTATCTTTCAGTACTGGATGCCACCTCTCTTACCTCTGTTTGCTACAATCACATTCATCTGGTTTTCTTCTTTTTAAGTGTCCTCTAACTTCCCTCAGATTCTTAATTTTGTCTTGGAGAGCTTCGATCTGCAGAGAATATTTCCGAGTCAGAATTATTCTTGGAAAAGGTAGCAGTGCAAAGACTTCACTCAGATTTTAAAATACCTCTTACCTCCTTATCAATGTAAGCCTTGTGGTCCTTCCAGGCCCTGGCAGACTGGTACAGCTCCCTCTCACAGTGAATAGTGTCATTTGGGAGAATAAAACATCTGTAGACATGAGTTTAACAAACAGAAAAAATAAAGTCAGTAATTTCCCAGTTGCCTATCCATTTTTGCTCTTTCTTCTGACATTCCTAATCAATTAATTTTTATATTCTGTTAATAAATAAATAACCTTTACAAGTCTTCTTATGCTGACTTAATAATTGCATTGATCTGTTTTCTCTTGAAAAAAATATCCTCATCCATGACAGATGCTCTGTGCCTGCTAAACAAAAAATGCAATAATATTCTTAATCAATCAGAAATTAAATTGAAACTGAAGTAAAAACCTGTGCAGAATTTAAAGCCTCTTGTTAATTGAATGACCCGTTGTTTATTTAACCACCAGCTTCATCAGAACCCTTCTTTTAATTTTTGAGAAGAATAGCAGAAAAGAAGATGCAGATGCCTATCTCTTCCCATATTTTCCCATTCTGGTTCTTTTCTTCACTCAAAGAATTCTTAAAGCAATACTGTGTTCTGTGAAGGTCAAAACACTCTATGAAGATATAGTAATTTTCCTGAGAAACTATTTAAGGCCTTATTAATTCCATGGTTGGAAATTATCAATGTAAAAAAGGGATAATTTTTACTGAGTCAACTGACTTTTATGTTTTCCTTAAAAAAAAAAAAAGGAAAAGGGAAAGAAGAAGAAAAGAGAGACAAGCTTATGTTTTAAACACAATAAAAAGGACTAAATTGAGATTTTTGTTGCCTGCATCTTCCTGGCTCTTCAGATCAATCACATTAACTTTTTAAAACTAAAATGTATTTAAAGATGTTTGCCTTTTCATTCAGATTTAGTGTAGGGCTAAAAACTGAAATCTAAGCATCTTCCAGGATGAGAAAATGATTGCAGGTTTCTTCTGGATCATAGAATCACAGAATGGTTTGGGTTGGAAGGAATCTTTAAGACAATTGCTTTGCAACCCTCTGCCATGGGGGATGCCACACACTAGACCAGGTTGCTCATGGCCACATCCAACCTGGCCTTTAGGTGCTGGAAAGCTGCCGTAAGGTGCCCCCAGAGCCTTCTCTTCTCCAGCCTGAACAGCCCCAGCCTTCTCAGCCTGAAGAAACAGGTCTAATGTATCTTGGCTAATACTAATGGCTGCAAACAATAAGCATTAAGAAACGTGATGTAACTGATCTAATCAATCCTCATGTAGAGTGGGATTTCAGTCACCTCAAAGTTAGGCCTCTACACTAAACTGGTAGCCTAGACTTTGTAATGAACAGCAAGAGCATCAGCTTAACCAGGCAATTAATCCATCATAAGATGCATGTTTCGATATGGAGGATGAACTCCATATGAACTCAGGAGATGCCTACTCCCCCTCAGAAATAAAACCTAAACTAGAGGCCTCCTTTTAAAATATATATACTTAATATAAATTATTCTACTTACTAAAAAATACAACACAGGTTTACCTAAAATCTATGATGACAGTTTTAAGTTCCTAAATATCATATGGAGAGAGAGAGAGAGAGACCACAATTAGAAAATGAAGATTTCATTTTAAGAAGTAAAAAAGCCAACACAGAAAAAGCAATCATACTTGTGTGTCACCCTGACAGAGCTGGGTTGACCTATAGCATCAGTGCCATCAGCAAACATTGCATCCCTGACAGCACCAGCAATTTCCTCTGTTTCTTCCTCATTTTCAGCATTGTGACGCTTGGTGATACTTCTGGTCTTTAACACCTGTAATTCTTCTTCTTCCAGATTTATGTCATATATTTCACCTTCAAATTCCACAGACAAGGATCGGGTTTGGCGAGTGTGAACAAATCGAGGTTTGTACTCTGAAGCAAAAGAAAGAAGCATTTCCAGTTGAATATACATATATACATGACCCATGTTATGAGGACAAAACATATCCTTTTCAAAGGTAAGAACTAAACAGGTAAGAATCCAACAGATACGAGTCCATATGTATCTGTACGTGTCTATATGTATATATATATATATTGACACACATGTCATCTGTATTTATGTATGCAAGTCATAGACCACCAAAAAAATGCTGCATCGCAGAGCTACAGTGAGATTTATTACATCACTTTCATCCCTTGAAAGCTGTGAGCTTAGTAGAGTTGCAGCTCTTAGTTACTGTGTATGTGAGTAAGACTGACGAAGACAATTAACTCCTTGAGGGGTTTTTAACATTATGTACAAGAAAACTTGTGTTTGGGCTCAGTCTGAAAGATCTTTACGTCTTTTGCTAAAGGCATTTGACCCAAATTAAGCTGACAAAACCACAGTCAATACCATACCAAAGCATGTTCTGTCTAGCAAAACCACACAAGAGAGCTCTAGAAGTACAAAACTCAGCTTGTAAAAAAATCAGTCTTAGGGTATTTCCATTTATTATGTCTATGCTGAGCACACCTATGTCACCTAACAATAATTCATGCAGCAGAAAACGGTAGCTGTAAGAAAGTACTGCCTCTGGCAGGTAGTGTCAGTTCTACTCGCAGTTTTCATGTTAGTGTCTTTAAGAGCCTCACATTGAACCTTTCCTGCAAGAATCTTTTAGAAGTGCAGATAGTGAGCCTGATTCAACTTTTCATTCAAACCACCCTCTCCTAAGCCATTTCAGCAATTGCCTGCTCTCAGGTGAAGAAGAGTTCTCAGTCAAGGCAATGAAGGCATTAATATTCCTGAACAGAAAACCTAGTTTCAAAGCATCTTTCTGATCTATAGCCATATTATTCTTTAATGAAGTTATGCATAAACATTCATAGGGTCAGATGGGACAATTTCTTCTATTTAACAGCCTCTGATGATACTACTTAATAATCAAGTGACTGAAAGGATGGAATATATAAGTATCTGATCTACGTGTTCTCTGAAGACTGAGCCTTGAACTCCTCATTCCCTTAACAATGTCTCGTCATAGTGAGTCTTTCCCTGCTCTACTCAGAGGAGTGCTAAGGATAATTTGGAGGAGGCAAAGGAGGGAAGAGGCATAAGAATGTTGAAAAGGAGAAAAGCGTAACTTTTTCTGATGCCTCCTTCAGATGTTTTCCAATCTTTCCCTACTTTCTCTCCTCAGGTAACTTCCCTTGGTCGCAATCCCCATTCAGCCTTTACTGGTGACTTGGCAACACCTCTTTCCAAGGCATGCAGCAGTTATCTCCCTTTGAAAACATCACTTCAGGGAACATTCCCCAGTTTGAGAATCATTCTGGTAGTCTGTGGCATGTAGACTTTGCAGCAGAGGTCTGCTTGTACACATTTTGAGGTTACTTAGATCATACTAAACAAATGGAAGAAATTATATCAGGGCAGCATTTGGTCTGAACAATGAGACAGCTTAAGACAGGCAATATTGTAGTTGAATGTACAAAGAATACCAGGGATTCTTGTTCACATCCAAACTGGAACTCTAAACAATGAAATCTTTTGAATTATACTGGCATTATTTTCTTATTTCATAGACATCTGTGCAGCAACTTCTAACTTTTGTGTTTCTCGTATGACTTCACTATCTTTTTGCTCTAAAGACCTATCTTTATTTTATTCCCCAGTCTGGTATCCTAATTAGAGATCAGCAGAATACAGCGTGCTCTTGAACCAAGTCTGGGTCCATGTCTATTGCTATAGCTACAGAACTTCACTTTCATTGCTTGGCAGAGAGAAGAAATTACTTGCTTCGTTTAAAATAATGGCTTCTTTAAACAGCCTTCTTTTGTAGAACTCATTAGCAGAAACAAACCCAAGCGCTACCGTCCTAAAACCCTCTTGTTCGTTCCCTTCTGTCCACGCTCCACTAGAGGACACTGCAATCTCACTCGAGTCCCTGCAGGGATCCCGCTATGGATGTGCAGTGAGGGAAGTGAGAGCCGAGCAGTTTCAGTCGAGAGCAGCCCCAGCACCCCAGTGCCTCGTGTAACAGGTGTCTGCGGGATATCACCGAGCAGCGAGTGAATTCAGCGTTAAGGATGCAAGAAAACACTTGCACCGGCCACTTTGGCAAGTCACAGCACCGATCACCCGCGGATGCCGCCGGGTTGTTATGTGTGAGCAGAGCGAGAGGTGGCACCAGAGCATCGCTGCCACCACCACCACCGCAAAGGCAGCCTAAAGGCTATTCCCCACTGAGATCCAAAGGATAAATACTGTTATTATTGTTATAATAGGAATCACAGAATGCTTTGCCTTGAAAAGGACCTAAAAGATTGTTTAGCTCCAAGCCCATTACCATGGGCAGGAAGACTGCCACTAGTCCAGATGGCTCAAAGCCCCATCATACCCAGCTCTGAAAACATCGAGGAAGCTTCTCTGGACAACCTGTTCCAATGCCTCACCACTCTCACAGTGCTGAATTTCTTCCTAACACCTAATCCAAACCTACTCTCTTCAAGCTTAAAGCCATTCCCCCTTGTCCCATCAGTACATAACCTTGTAAGAAGTCTCTCTCCAACTTTAGGCCTCCTTTAGGTAGTGGTGTTATCCCTAGTCATGGTGTAAGCCCATTAGGCTTTTACCCCTTTAGGTACTTATTACAAAGGCAATTATTTAGAACCTGACTACCAATTACAGATGTCTTCATTAGACACAGAGGTGAAAGCAAGAGCATGCTGGTAGAACAATGCTCTGCTAGCCATTTTCCCCTGCTCTTTGCCTCAGAGCCCAAGAGATCAAATAACACTTACTTTGCGCATTAGGGTTTCTCAAGAACTGTCTTTGATTTTTTCTTTGGGTCCTGCTGTTTCGGTAATCAGTGTCTCCACAGTTGCAGTCTTTGTCTTTACCGCTGTATCCCCGGGAGTGAATGCTGCGGGTTCTCTTTCTGATGGCAAGTATGTCGCTAGGCACCTTACACTTGTGAATTCGAAGTTTGCCAGAAGCATCCTCTGTACACTGCCATTTCTGTGAGAAAGAGAGAAATGATTTCACAGCAGCCTTCCAAACCCCTGTTGCTTTCAGGTGTATTGTAAAACAAGACAGGTAAATTTCTTTAAAAATTTAATCAGTATCTTAAATAACAGACTGACAAGGGAAACATTTTAGGGCACAAATTCACTTGCATTCTTCTCAACATCTTTCTCATGCTAGGCAAACATAAGCTTGAATGAAATCACTGCAAATCTGCATAAAAAAATGCAACCCAGACAAAAGAAAAAAAAATAAATCAAGAATATCTAGACTAAACACAATCCTGAAAAGAGTCTTAATTCACAGAGCCAAGGAGTACAGCTGTTGAGGCTGTTTTCACCAACTCTTTTTTTTTCTTCGAAGAAAACAACCTATTTTTCTTTGTTCTGTGACTTGAAATTTCTTACACGATTCAGAGAAAAATAAAAAAAACCCTACAGATGGAGAAGAACTGGTTAAGTTGAGGGTTCCCTGGAAAGAAAAGGACAAATTGTGGGTGTAATCAACAGAAAAATACATAAACCACTCCCTACAGCCAGCAGGCGCAAGCAAGGGGAACAACCTTAGGGACAGTAAACAAGAAATTATCTTGGATAAACTCCTTTGGATATACAAGTCTTCAGATTGTATCAGACTTGGACGGAAAAGGTGCAATCAGGAAGGAGTACCTGTTAAAAGCATTGTATCTGTGCTGAATATCAGAGCAAGTGTGGGTGAATGAGAGGAAACAGAGGGGTTTTTCCAGCTTGTCTGCACAATATCTGTCTGACTTAATTATCAACATCACTGAACCAGATGGAAGATTCCAGGTGGATTTTTCCAGTGGATCTACTTACCTTCACATTTCAAATTAAAAAGCAACTTGGAATTTAATTTCCTTTCCACATGACACTGTCTTAAAAAAGCTAAATATAATTTAAAAAAAAATATGGGTAGATGCTGAGAAATCAGGCGTTCTTTGCCCATGGCCAAAGCTTGCCATATACAGCACTTGCAACACACTACACAAATTAAGAAGCCTGTTAAGATTTTAAGTCAGTAGTAGTCTGAATAACAACAGGGAAAACTAGAAATAGCGCTGTTTATTTGTAGTTTTGATACAATCATAAGTGACTATTACCCTGTGAGTTTTGTTTACTTTTTGCATCTTAAGCCACAATGACCAGAACTTGTATATGAAGCAATTAAGTTTGGCTGGATATTGTAAAGAACAAAACTCAGTAATTCTATTGATAACTGGAACCATTTAGTTTCAGTTAAGTTTCCCTATAATATGTCCTTTTTTCTGCTCCTGGGACTGAATATCATAAATAGGTTTCTCTTGCCTCATTAATAATAACAAGACAGCTAGAAGCCTAGTGGAGCTCCCAACTTAATTTTTGAAATGGGCACTAATATCAGAGCATACACATTTTGGTAAGTTCCATTAACTAATGGCTGGTCTGGACCATTTTGGGAATGCTGTCATGCTGACTGAAGAACAAAGAAAGAAAACAAAGCCTTCAGGTAGATTTGCAGATCTAACAACCTGAAGGATGAGCTGCTGTGGGTCTGAACCACAGCACCACTCTCTGGCCTAACATGTGGGCTGAGTTAAAGATGCATTGCATGCTGTGAGATCTTGCCAGTGGATTGACATTACCCCGATCCCAGAAGAGTAAGCCATCTGTTAAAGTACATCAACCTGACCAAGTCATGGCTGCCTGAGGAATTACACTCATGCCCAGACTTTAAGTGTAAACATACACCTGCAAGTGACAATGTGACTTTCTACAAGTAAAGGTGTCCAACAGCTTTAAAGCTTTTCAGGCTATATTCTGCAATAGCATGTGTACTCTTCCTACCACAGTAAGAGATGATTGTTCCAGGATAAGAGCTGACTGCACCACTATATTTCCTGTGTTTATTGGGTAAGTGTTACAGTTATAAACATATGGCACTAGTCTTTAATGAGTCTCAAAAGCACCATTTTAAAGTAGAATAAGCATTCTCTTTGTCTAGCATTAATTATAGCAGGAGGTTCTAGGAGTGGTTTCAATAACCATTTAGATCATTTTTAACAGTATTATGACTAACATCGAAACAAGACTCTCTGTGTCTAGTACAAGCCAATAATAGTTCTCTATTTAAACCAGGGATTAAATGTGATTCATTTCCTCTATTTTTTTTAATTTTACTTTAAAAAGTGTATTATAAAGATGCTTTAGAGTTCTAGGATGGAATTTTCAGTATAACTTTCCTGAATCCCTGCCCATGCCAGTGCAATCAGGCACTGAGCATGCATTATGCATTAAGTCGTAATGGTACTTCTGCTCATCTTTAGATCTATAAAATGCATTAATACACATAAAAGAAGATTGTGACTGAATGCACTGCCCCTTCCCTTCCCCTATTTTCTACCTTCCTTCCCGCTATGAATACCAAACTGTTCTTTGAAGTCCAGGACTATTAGGTTGGGTTTCTGGATCCCCATTCCTCCACCAATTAAAAAAAAAACACTGGCATATACACAAACCAAATATGCCCTCATTAAATTTTAATTTCTATAGGTTGTCTTATTTTCTCCATGTTTATCTTCTTTCTTACAGTGATATTTCACAAGACACCTAAGCTAATATAACAATTCACTGTTGCCATAGGAATATGGGATAGTCCTTGCTTCAGGCTGCATGTTGATTTAGGAACCACTGCACTGATTTACTCTCACCTCAGTAGGAGAAAAGAGGACTAACCCAGAATTAAAAAACCTAAACTAGTAGAGAAAAAACAGGACCCTGCCATTTGGCTGCTACAAGTTGTTACATCGTTTCAGTCACATTGTGAAGCTTAACCTGCGTCAGCCTTTTTCCCTGTCATTGACTCATCTTTTCCTTCTTTCATCTCATTTCATCACCTACCCTCCAGCAACTATTTCCCTCTCACCTCAGTTCCCCACCTTCAGTTTACATTCTGCCTCAGTTTAGCTTCAGAGGGGAAGCAAAGGTGAAAGAGGATCTTTAATGCTTCCACACCAATGGAATTCCGAAACCCCACACTGAAAGCTGATGGGACTTACCCCAGTGGAGTGGGCCTTGCTGCTTTACAGCCACCCTGAACCAAGTAGAGCCCATTCTGTATGTGCACTTGGAGCCTTGGCTGGATTTGTGTGTGCTGCCTGCCAGCTCCTCCCAGAGCCCTCCTGGTCCCTGGCAGCAAATTGCAGAGGCAACTTAGGAGAGATAAAGGTGTAAAAGGACAGAGCAGCTAAGGACTTTGCATTTGTCTAGCTTGAAAAAACAGGAGGGGTAACCTCACTGCTCTCCGCAACTCACTGAGGAGGGGAAGCGGAGAAGGAGATGCAGATCCAGCAACACAACATGTCTGAATAACTCAAAGTTATGGCAGGGGAGGGTCAGATTGGACATTAGGAAGCATTTCTCTACCAGGAGGGTGGTCAAAACCTGCTACAGGTTTCCTAGAGAAGTGGGTGAAGCCTCAAGTCTGTCAGTGCTCAAGAGGCATTTGGACAATACTTCTAACAACATGCTTTAACTTCTGGCCAGTAGTGGAAGTGGTCAGGCAGTTGGATTCAATGATTGTTGTAGGTCCCTTCCAACAGAAATAGTGCTGTTCTATCGTATTGTGCTGGTTTTGGCTGGGGTAGAGTTAACTGTCTTTGAAGTGGTTGATATGGGCCTGTGTTTTGGATTCATGATAATGTTGCCGTAGGCCTTTCATGAATTTGTAGATTTTTATACTTCTAGGTATACTTCTCACATATAGCATAGCCTGCAACCTCTAACCCTGTGTTAACTGTCTTAAGGGTCAGATAATAGCTGGAACACTGCACAAGGAAAACATGTACCAGAGCTAAGGCAACTAGATACCATGTTAGTCAAAACAACTAGCAAAGCCCAGCAACCTTGGAGAAGCTCCAATAAGGCCAAGGGGTCTTAAGACCTCCAACTCAATTCTAGGAGAGGCGTGCCATGAGGCGGAACCAAGGGAAGTTCTGGGCATGGACAAATCTTAGATTGGATAGGACCTTTAGATATGATAATTGAGTATAGTTACAAAATTAGCATGCTGCCACATAGACGGGGCTTTTTCCCTGCTTTCTCCAGCTCTTCCACACTTTATTGATTTTTTTTCTCTCTCACACACACACACACACACACATTCTCTGCTGCCCAGCCTGGTGCGGTGCCCAGTGTTCCCCCCCCGAAAGGGGGGGGGAAAGGAGCTCAGAGGAGCTCTGTTTGCAAAAGGGGGGTTTCCCTCTCTTGCTCACTTGAGGTGGGGGGAAAAGATGTTTCCCTTCCCTTGTTCTCCCGGACTGGACATCGGGAATCTCAAGTCCTGCTTGAAGGAAGATGAGACCGGTAACGGGAACTGGGTACCAGCAAGAGCTGGGGGTTGCTGAGCTGCTGGGATGCAGCTGCAAAAGGGAGTTTCTCCCTGGTTATTGTGGGTTGGGAGGTGAAATGACTTGGGCCCAGATGTTGCAAGAGTCATGTTCCCAACCTGTTAGGTGAAAGGGGTTTTTCACCTGGGAGGGACGGGTTGTCCCTTGTTTGCTTCGGTAAGGCATAGCAGGGTGGCTCAGGGTGGCTAGAAACAGCCGGGTATTAGATGAAAGAGACGTCTTTCAGATTAATTTACTCTGCATGTTTTGAAGCGGTGGTGCTTAGAGAAGAGCTATGGTATTCCTGAGGCCATGAGTTCATCCTAGCACTGGTCTTTTCTATCTGTTACTTATCAACACGTGTTGTACTCTTTTATACTTTTTATACTTTACATACTCTTTTATATTCTGTACCCCGAAACCCTACAAGTAAAGAACTCTTCTCTGCTTTACCTATATAAAGTTGTCTTGGAAAAGTTTTTTCTGCCTTTCCTTAAGGCAACAATAAACATAGAGTTGATAATACAGAGATGCTTTTGTTATTGCTGAGCAGGGCTTATACAGAGCCAAGGCCTTTTCTGCATTTCATTCACACTGGCAAGGAAGTTGAGGGTGTGTGGGAGGTTGGGAGGAAATACAGCAGGGACAGGTGACCCAAACTGACCAAAGGGATATTCCATACCATATGACATCATGCCCAGTATATAAAGTTGGGGGAAGAAGGAGGAAGGGGGGAATGTTTGGAGTGATGGTGTTTGTCTTCACAAGTCACCATCACATGTGATGGGGCCCTGCTCTCCTGGAGATGGCTGAACACCCGCATGCCAATGGGAAGAAGTGAATTAATTCTTTGTTTTGCTTTGCTTCTGTGTTTAGCTTTTGCTTCCCCTATTATACTGTCTTTATCTCAGTCTATGAGTATCCTTACTTTTACTATCCTGATTCTCTCCCCAATTCCACTGGTGGGGGAGTGAGTGAGCAGTTGTGTGGTGCTTGGTTGCTGGCTGCAGTTAAAGCACAATACCTACCCAATCTCATCCTAGCCTAGCCTAGTCTAGCCTAGCGTTCAGAAGTCGAGCTGCTTTAATCTCTGCCAAACCAGAAGTTTAAACATGCAAGTACATGTTCCTGTGCCCCAGTGGAGAGGCAAGCACTGCAGCAAGACTGCAGCAGGAGCTCTTCCTTGGATAATGGCATTGGCATGATGCATTCTCTTCTGGGGGTAGAAGTTTGCCCTTACAAAAACATTTCAAAGACAAAGAGGAGCACATTGGCTGGTTAAAAGGTATTTTTGTACTTGATGGCGTTGCTTTGCACTGCTACTGGCATGGCTCCAATTGCGACTTAGAGCTACATAAGCAAGACAACCCCAATTGACTCAATAACTACCTGGGGTCCCAGTCTCCTGGTATTAACCAGTTGTGCCAGAGCCTTAAAACTAAATCTATTTCACTACTGATAATAGTTAAGGCATAAAACTGTACATTCAGCATGAATCACTGTGATGCACTGCACTGTAAATAGCTACTTAGGCAGAACTTAAATCAACTTTGTGTAGTTAATAGGCTGTGACAACATTGAGACAGTTGCTGCCCCCTTATATAGAAGGGAAATGAATTAGGCAATTCATGAAAGATGTCTCAATAGTAGGTATGCTAAGGGTTTCTGTGAAATGTAAACACCTAGTATTTGCAGTAGACATATCAGCGTTAAATACCATGTCAGATTTTATCACAAAGCTACAAAACCCTGAAAAACATGCAACCAGAAATATAACACAGCAGCAATATTTTTACAGGTGCTTTTTCATTTTTGTAATGTATGACTGACTTTGAGTACTATTGCTCAGCCTAGGGAACATTAAGATAAGGCCTGAAAAATGAAGACTTCATTAATTTGAACATGTCCTCAAGACCTCATTTCCCTTTTTTCCTCTTTCAAAAGGTATGCTCTAAATTTGAAAACAGTTTAGATGAAAATAACATCGGGGGCTGTGTATGTGTGTACCATTCTCCTCTGTAAGTAGTAACCAGATGTGGGTGAGTGCCAGGGGAATTGATGTGAGAATGCTGGTAAGGGAGTTTGGTTCAGGGCTGTGCTACTGCAATCAGAATTGTCTTGCTTTTGCTTTCTCTGTGCCATTCAAAGTGGCCATGTCACACAGCATATTGAAAAGTGCCCTGTAATTAGTTGGCTGTGGTAAACAGTGCAGTGTAGCAGCAGTTCATTTCTGCTGAACTGGACCTGAATACTGAAAAATGTTTACAGGCTAAGGTCGTGTCCTCTGTGCATTCCCCTAGAGCAGTCATGAACCCTGGTCCTGACCAAAGCTCTTAAATGCCCCTGGAAATACAAATCTGTGTTGTTACATCTCAGCAGTACTTGAACATTGCACATGAGTGCAGCTGTTTAACAGGGATGGCATGCCAGGTTCACTTAGGGAATTTGGAATTGCTGCATTTTTATGGAAAAAAATCTCCTCCTTCATTTTAGAACTAGGTTGATGGTGCCTGTAAGGGCAGATCCTAATTTCTGTACCACTCTCTCATAACTGAACCACCTTCTATTGACTCATGCTCCAGAGTTTGCCGATGCAAACATATTCAAAGAGGGTTACTTATATAGAGCCTTACCCCCTGAGAAGTGTTCCTGACAAATGCAGTGGTTCAATAGATAGGGAAGGAATTTGTTCTATATGAACTGACATAATATAGGCAGAAATGTACGAGTTTCAAAATGCATTCAGCTAAATGCATGGAACAGAATTAGAAGAAAAAAAGAATGAAGTAATTAATCACTGTATAACAGAAATAACTATATAAAAGTTCGCAATTTTGAGCTACTTCACAAGTTTAAGAAAAGGAAGAAAAAGAAAATTGCCTAGGAAGTTACCAGACTCCACAATTTTGCGTTCTTGATGTATAGACAAGATTGATTTTAAGTGTCACAGTTATAGCAGTTCTCTAGTTATAAAAAATACATGAACTGCTTTGTCAGCTCTAGAAGTGTAGGCACCTAGGTTGAGATAGAAAATATTTCACCTTCATAGCATTCTCTACTAAATCTGTTAACTTGTCTGCAGTTACAACTCAACATCAACAGACTTCTGCTGTTATCCAATAAACATCTACTCTCAGGTGCAAGTAAATAGGACCCAAAGAAAAGGATAAATTTAATGTTTTAGTTATAAATAGCAATACCGATAATAATCTATTACTATTGGGTCATATACATTTAATTTGCAGAAGACTTAGTTCATACTATGTTTCACTGTATAATTTAAAATGGAAACTCTCCAAAAAGAGAACCTCAAAGGAGTGCTACAGAAAGTGCTCAAAATGATTCTTGCATAAAATATTTTTGGTACAAAAAATAATTTAAAAAACATTTTAAGAATTGTTTTGTTAAAAAGGTGCCATTCTAACAAAAAGTCTTTCTGTTAGAGAA
Organism: Campylorhamphus procurvoides; assembly: GCA_013396655.1. Lineage (NCBI taxonomy): Eukaryota > Metazoa > Chordata > Aves > Passeriformes > Dendrocolaptidae > Campylorhamphus > Campylorhamphus procurvoides. The sequence goes on from WBMV01005052.1 coordinate 86,586, forward strand.
CACTGATAAGATGTGTTCATGTGATAAGATGGTGACAATGCTGATCACAGCTGTGCATTCCAAGGGATGAAACCAGTGAACCCAGTGATCTTCCTGGAATATCTGTGGATTTTATCCAGAATAGAGTTGATACGTCAGATTAAGGATTGCTTAAATGCCAAGAATTGTCAAATCTGGGAAGAGCTGACCTTTGTTTAATAAAAACCTTAAATATTTAGGCTGAAACATGAAGTATTTAGGCTGAAATATGAAATACCATGCTTTGAAAGATTATTTTTAGAGATAAAGGAACTTATCTTCATATTTGGTTTCAACTCAAAAACAGAGTGGTATTTTAACTAGGGGTATCATAATTTCTGGCAATTCCTACGAATTCCTGAGCAATTAAGTTGCAGGCATGTTTCTGTCAACTATGAGGGATGGCTTTGCAGGGTCTAAAGTGAGGAATCGCTACAAGAGCTGTTCACAAAAGCAATGAAGCATGCACTTAATTTTAAGCACATAACTGGTCCCAAACACATATGCTTCCAGTTAAGCCTATATATAGGTGCTCTGTTGAATTCTTACTAAGAAAAGATGGTATCAAGGGGCAGATGGCAAAGACGAGCCATCTTTGAATAAATGCTCTGGTAAAACAGGTTGATCACCAGTGCCTTCTGACTTCTGCAAGCATCAGGAGGTTGTTCTGGAATTAGGAGGATCCATGAGTGATGTTTATATGCCATATCATAATTTTAGTTGAGTTTTAGTGGGTGCTTGGATCTGGCTGTCAGTAGCTGGCAAGTCACCTGACACTTCTTGCCAGCTGAAGTGCTTTTATTCATACTCTGCAACTGGTCATAAAGCTGACCTATACAAATGTATGGTTTGTGATATTTATTTTATGAGAACATAGATACTCGAGCCAAACCAGACTACACCTAATAAGCCCCATTCTAATTTCCTTTACAAGATTATCTGTAAGCTGATTGATGGCAAGCGTTCTTTTAGTATGACAAATAGACATACTTTTGACTGAACACTGATATGATAATGTGATAAATATGAATCCGAATAATAAAATTAAATTCTTATGATAGGTTTTTAAAGGGTAAAGAATATGTGTGAAATAAGAGTACAGACTACATAACATGCTCTTTGGACCAGAGCCAGAAGAATCTTGCACATTTACCGCAGAGCTGATGTTTTGATTCAGCAACATGTCCCCAGTGACCACCTGTAAAGCCTCAGATCACTGTAAAATACATTGAGACGTAATCTAACTAAAATCTCACTGTACAGTCTTCAGGTATTTTCTCCAAACAAAATATTATTTCCTCAGGGTAGTTTTGGGATACAATTCCTCTGGGGGAAATACAGTATTCTGCATCTCTAAAGCTGAGGTGCGTGAAGAGAGAGCAGCCAGAGGGTACAGCTACAACATCATACCTGTCTAGCACAGTTTGAGTTCATGGGCACGCACGTCATACAGACATGGGCAGCACGATGCATTTTTCCCCTGTCAGTGCTCATTGAAGCTGGCACCAGACCACAGATCTTTACAAGTTTCAGATGTTTGCTGTTCACAAACTGGCAGGTAGTGCCAAGCAGATGGTAGGAGATGTATGCCCATAAAACAAATAGACCTATGTCTGGGTTTCATTGCTGAGTCATCCAATCTAAGAGCTGAAATTTTAAACACAAGGCTTCACAGTCCTCATTTGGGAAGGATCGTTCTTTTTCTCCTGTTGGGAAAATTTTAAAATAAGGTTGTGGTTTGTGTAATTTTTCTAACAGGATAAGAATGCATGTTTGGCTATGGATTTGATACTGATTATAAATAATGGATTGAAAGTACACTGGAGACAGCCTATCAGTCACAAAACCTGAAAAGGTAACTGTGATCTGAGAAAGAGTGTTAAGTCCCAGAAGCCAAAATTATGCCTCAGGAAAATTCCTATGACTCAGACTGGTGGAGAGGAAAAAAATAAATACTTATGAATTAATTCAACTCCTAAATTATACATTTAGGTAAGGGAAAAGAGAAAGAAAAAGTATAAATGAAAACACAGTTAACATGGTTTTATTTGATATTTGCTAAGTATCCAGAAGAATTTCATGAGTGAGAAGATGGAGTGAGTTCAACAAAAATAACCTGCCAGAGGATTTAAAAGCAGCTTGTCCCTAAACCTCCTGAACTAACATATATTCTCCTCTCAGGTAATTCCAGTAGAAATCTGAGAAGAGATTTGTGTCATGATAAGGTCGTATTAATCCAGAGAAACATTTGTTCGCATGCTATTACTTCTGCTCTATTGGAAAATTAAAAAAGCTTTAGTTATAAGTTCGCACCAATTGTTCCTCATTTTAAAACAATAACAGGGATAGCAATGCTGCAGATGAATTGACATTTCTATACTGTGTACCTTATTACAGTAAAGCTGAGAGGGTAAATATATATCAATGTAATATAAAAATCCCCTGCAAACCATTTAAGTGTTAAAACCCATTAGTATCCACCGCTAAACCAATTGGGCTCAATCAGGTGACCTCAGTAAGTTACACCATGTGAAGTGGTGACAAATTTGGCACAAAAACTATGAAAGAAACCTCCTGTTCCCATAATAATTTCTTGAGCATTCTCTGCGATGTGCAGGGACTGCAAAGGAAACTTTTACCCTGCTACAAGACCCAAAGCTGAGCAGAGAGCCCATCTGCTGCTGTACCTCTGGCAGGAGAAGTGAATCTGGCCTGGCTGTGATGGGACTGCCTCTGCTTTGGGAGAGTAAAGGTAAACAGTTGAGTCAGCGTGGGAGCTAAAACCTAGTCTATATCCACATATGATATGAGCAGGTGGCCCATAACTTACAAGATAGACAAAATTAACAGCATTTCCCAAGTTATGAAGCTGAGGAGGAAGAAGAAAACATGAACTCTTCAAGTCCAGGTACTAAGCAAGCAAAAAATTAAGAAAGTGTGCTGGAAGGAACATCTGGAGGTCATTTGGTTTATCCTTCTCCTCAAAGCAGTAACAAAATTATTAGGTTTTGGAAGTACCCCTGGATGGACCTCCCACAGCCTCTTTGGGCTTCAATTCTTAATCATGCTTATGGTAATTTTTTTTTGGCATGCCTCCCCTTGCTGTAACTTGTCTCTTGATGACCAGTTTGCTGTGCATCTCCAAGAAGTGCCGGGGTCTGTCTTCACTCTAGTTAGACATTAGTCAGTCAAAGGAAACAATCAGATTCTCCCTTTGCCCTCTGTTCCCCTGACTAAAAAACCCTGTGCCCCTCCTCAGTACTTCCTCACCATCTCAGGAGTCCTCCACTGGACTTGCTCCAGAGCACCAAAGTCCCAGTGCTCATGGAGGTCCCAAATCGAATGCAGCACTCCAGCTGCAGCCCACAGGCACCAAGGAGAGATGAGTGCTCACTTCCCATGACCTGCTCGCAGTGCTCTTGTGAGTGCAGCTCAGCAGGAGTGCTCCTCTCCTTGGAAGGGCTCACTGCTGGCCCAAGTTAATGACTGCCTGAACATAACTCAGAAAGAGAACGTATCCATTGCACATCTCATTTCTGATATGTTCTCAAGGAGGCGATTGAACTTTTGGAAACTGTTGTCCCATAAAGGGGATTATGAAAAAATAGCAAGGACACAGTGCTCTACAATGAAAGTGCAGTGATTTGTCAATGGTGCTAAAAAATTTAAATACATAAAAAAACCCCATGGTGAAAGTAGTTTATATTTATATTATATAGATATTTAATATTTTCTTTTCCCCCCTTCCCCATTTTTTGGGTTTATCTACTTTCAGATAGACATTGGACATAAAAAAATGTAATTAAAAAATTGCCTTTACTATGCCAGATTCTTTTTTTCTTTTTTCTTTTTTTTTTAATAGAAAATAAACTGAAGCAATTATTATCCTGAGAACTACATCCTTGGAGATTTTGAAACTAGAAGGTCTCAGGATCACACCTCATTTTAATACAGGAAAAACTAATTTTTTTCTTTTTCAACTTCCTCTTGTTCTCTATTTCAAATAAACTAAATATTGACATAAGTAAATTTAAGTTAAGAACAAGCTCTAAATGTACTAGACAGTACATTGGTGTATTAATTCCCCAAATGCTTATTCTTAGTTTCAGACATTTAGCAGCAACTTCCCACAGACCAGTAATTTCATTATTTAAAAATGTGACAGCAATCACTCATTCTGTGAAGGCAATTTTAATTTAACTGACATTAACTGCAATTGAGTAGAGTAAATGTAGGAAGCATTACGAACCATCGTAATTTAAATTAGTATCTTTTTTCTATCTATGCACCTATGTAATTGAAATTAAATATAATAATCTCAACAGATAAAACAAAGTTAAGTCTCACATAACAGTATTTCCTCTTTCTCTTTTCCAAGAGGTGCAAAATGACCAGGACAAATCTGGAGGAACCTCATATTAAACTACGATGCCTCAAAAAGGCATACTGGAACCCATCTGGACTGCAGTAAAATGATTTGACCTACTAACTTTTAATTTTTTTAAGAACTTTTCTAAATGGAAAAAGTCCCACAGACACTTATTTCACACTGCAGGTCTTCAGTGAAGCTCATGTTATTTCAGTGTTTCTCTTTAAATTCACACCTTTACTGCTCTATGTTGACTTCCCTGCAAGCACCTCATGTAGTCCATCCTTGACAGAGAAACTACCCTTGGTTCTCAGGGCTCGTGTGAAGGTGAATGGGGTGGGAGGAGTGGGTCTGTGCACCAGGGCCTGAACGAGCCCAGAGGATGCGCTACCACCCCTTGTGATGCTCTGCCTAATGGAAGGTTCCACTAGGCACATTTAACTTCAGCATCCCTGGAGGAAGCCTTCAGGATTTTAGAAGTATCAGGGACAATTCCGATATATTTGTTTAAGAAAAATAGTTTATATATTCCAATGGAGAGGTTTGAAATTGGTCTTAAAAAGGTCAGTTCAGCCCTGTCTTTCATTCAGCTGTGAGGGATGGCTGCCAGGCCTTGTGGAGCCGACATATCTTCTGCATTTAAAAGACCTCAGTGGGAGTTTGTAGGTGGGAGACCTGATATCAAACACCACTCTCCTCATAACCTCCTTGGTGACTCAAGCCCTTCTTCCTTCACACTGATCAAATGGGATTCACCAGTTTGGGATGGTCTACTGCCCTGGGCTGAGAATAGAGCTGTGAACAGTGTTTCCTACCACTTCAGGTGCGATATCTGGTCAGGACACTTAACCTTTTCTATTTACATGTAGAAAAATAAAGTTATTCGAAACCTGGATTTTCGTGTGAGAGGTAATAAATATAAGGCATGATTGCAAAGAAAATATTTTGGTACTTTAAACCTAAACATTTTAGCGTCTAACAGTCTAAATGACTTCACTGATCTCCTTTAGTTTCTAAAAAATGTTCAGATTTTCAAATTTAATCTCTGTTTACAATGGCAGTGCTTGAACTCCTGAAAACTTTGCCCTTGGGTGAGACTGCAATATTGTGTATATCCCTTCAAAAGTGGCTGCGTTTAAGGAACATGTGTGAGGTAAGAGCTGTGACAGAGGACCTGACCAAAAATGTGCCAGCCAAAATACTACTCCAGTCCAATCCGATGAACCAAGATTTACTGTAACACTATGGTCTAATGAATGAGAAGGGGAAGGGTAGGGATGGAGCATTTCTCCCAGTAAGCGAGCACTCCCCAGCGCCCTCCGGTTTGCTGTGCAGAGCTCTACCTGCACTATGGGTGGCTGTGGAGGGGAGCGGAGCACAGTAAAGGCTTTATGCCCTCGTTCAAAACAGCCTACTGATATTTCAGCGCCAGGTCTATGGCTGGCTGCAGTGGTCTGAGCAAACATATGAGGGAAAAACGCAAGTGCCTGCCTGGGAGAAATCACCTCACACTTCTCTGGGGAGGTGTGTGGGGATGGGGACAGAGAAGGAGCATGGCGAGGCAGGCACAAGCCACTGCTCTGGGCCCCCAGCATGGCTGGACGTGGCGTCCATGAGAAGGTACACAGATCCTTTACACATCTCCCCAGTGAATTCATCTTTATATGTTACCATAGGTATAGCATTAATTCTGAACAGATTGAAGAGAATTTGGAATCAGACTCACTGTTTCTTAATTTAGCTCTCTCCCTATATGCACAGTACAGAGATTCAGGTGCAAGGGTAGTAGTCAGGGGTGCAGTACTTTCTACTTTTATGAGTAGGCAATTAGACCTTTGTATCATAGTTAGGCCTTACACCAAAATAATTAAGGCTACAAGAAGAAAAAGTAATTCTTGGGTAAAGATATCACTGTCTGAATCCTTACAGTGACCTGAAACAGCAAGCACTTCTGAGCAAGGGGACCATTCTATTAAAAGTGTTTCAATAAATAACAAAGTATGATAATTACTAAGTGTGTTGTTCAGTTGTTCATCCTAGCAAATGAAACCATGTGTAACCTTTGGACTAACCAGCTTGCTTCAGTAATTCTGAACCAGCCCTGGCAGTACAAGCTTTCACTGCTCAAAAGGATTCTCTCTCTTACTCGTAATTATCACTGAATTATCTCTTGCATATTTAGCAATACACTGAATCAAAGAAAAAAGAGTCATTTCATAGTCATTACATATTATAGTTGAGCATGGGAGTTATGGTTTACCATAAGACCTGTACTGAGACAGCAAACTGAGGGCCAGACCTTCAACACCTTAAACTGGAGCACTGCTTAGAGCACTTCATGTCTGGGTTTTTTTTTTTTTTTTGTCCCCTGAATATATTCATAACAATGATCTTTTAGTTATCTTTCAAATGCCATATTCTTCAAATTTTTTTGATCCATAATGTAAAATACATATTTCCCCGTGGCACCTGGAAGAGTGCAGTTACTTGTGGCTTACCTGTCCTGGTTGTTCACAGGCTGTCTGGTACCTTGCTTGTTGGCATAATTCTTTTACTCTCTCATATTTTGGTAGTTGATTAGACTGCTGGGTATTTTTGTTGGATTCCTCCTTCTTGCGCAGAAATTTGCTTATAAAAAAATAAAGTTGAACATTTTAAACTCTAAAGATGATGAACATAACTTGGAAAGCAAAGCTACTTGAAGGTTTACTGCCTTCTCAGGGAAAAAAATCCCCACATTTCTATTACAGACCTTCGGCATAGGTTATGCAGTAAAAAAAAAGGCTCAGGTGACTGACTGAAAATTGCCCAAAGAGAAACAAGAGTTGCTAAAATATGTCTAACGGGTACAGTTCATTACCATTCAGACAGAAATGTAGGTTCTTTCACAAGGCAAAACTCCCTGAAGTAGTACTTGCCTGGCTGAAAAATCCAGCTGAAGACACAACAGGACTTTCATACTCAGCACTAGCTTGGCTGTACCTTATTTATTACAATGTCTCTTATAGGCACTGTTTTGTAACACATTACAGAAGATTTCCGTAATCTCTAAAGTCATAAAGTGCCAAAAGGAAATTGCAGTAAAACTTTTACCCAGAGAAAATTTTCTCAGCAACAACTGACAAGGTGAGAGGATCTAAGGAGGTATCAGTGAAAAGAGGAGCAGTTATAGTCATAAATCTCATTTAAATGTAAGTTTTTTCTTAGCTGGAAGAAAAATGAAGAATGCTTCCAGTATGGGATGGAAAATACAAAATCAGTCAATAAGAGGATTCTGCATAGCTGGATTTGAAATAGAGATTTGGTAAGAAAATGCATCAGATGATGGCATAAGTGGGTGTGAGCACAGTGTCCTGGAAAGAGAGGAAAGAAGCTAGGAGAGTCACAAGAAAAGCATCCTTTCACATTTCTTCAGAAGTAGGGATTTGGGAGCACAGCACCTTGCAATGGCAGTGGTGGCAAATTAGGAAAGATGTCAAGCCTGTAAGTTTGTTTGCAAATTTACTACTTCTCTGACCATTACAAGGAAGAGGAGGGAGCAGAAAGGAAAACACGTACAAGAGAGTGTTCCCAGCAGGCATGCTCTCCCAAAACTCTCTCACCCCTAATAATTACCCTCTTTCCACCAGAAATGTGTCACGCCAAATTTTGGTCTTCTTGTTTGTTCGAAACCTGCAAGTAAAATAATAATATTTACTGCTAGCATTTAGGTATAGCATTGCTTGTTTTAACAGTTGTTTTTTTCAAAAAAACAACTCTCCACTTATAAATACCTGCAATTTTATGGATGTGCTATTTAAGAGACTCTTCAAATTGAAAAGCTGTGGTCATTGCCATGACACAGCTCATTTTCACAGAATCTCTTTTTCTACTCAATTATTGAATTATTCAGGTGTTTGCTTCTGAACCGGCTAAAAAAAAATAATGAAATTGTGACCCACCTGTTTCCTGGTCTCTCCAAGTCCAGAAGCTTTAGGACAGATTTGCCATCCATATCTGGAGGTGTGTCAAGTCCTGCTATATCCAGAATTGTTGGAGCGAGATCAATATTCAGAACTATCTGAGGCACTCTGAAAATCAACATAAAAGGTCATTGTTGTCATGTGTTCAACATGTAAGTGTTCACATTCTCTTGGAAATAGGATGCTAATTAATGTTTATGAGGACTTGGAAGATGTAAAGCTCTACACAAGTGCTAAATTTAGAAAACCTCCTTTGAAGTCTAAAACTCAACACGATAGGCCAGTACTGCAGGCTGTCATCACAAAGAAAAAACTAAGCAAAATAAAACAAGTAGGTGCAGCAGCCACACTGCTCTTATCTCACTGAAAATGAGGGCATGATGCCATCCATTCTGATAAACCACAGGGTGAGCAATAAAGATGATCACACAGTTTTTAAATGCAAAACCCAGAGTCTAGCCCTACAGGACTATGCATTACACAATTCTTTCATCTTCATTATAACTTATTCATAACATGCAAAGTGAAAGACCTGTCTCTTTATGAGACTCCTAGCTCTGCAATAATAGGGCATGCTTTATGAAATGAAGCTAGACAGCGTGGTAATTACATGCTCTTAGAAACATTTTACATCATGCTCAACAGCTGTGCTAGAGATATAAGAGAACGTACACTGATCCCGGCTCTACGCTTGGACCACGAATAAAGAAAGGAACTCGAATATCAAAGTCATACGGCATTGACTTTCCCTTGACCAGTCCAAACTGCCCAATATGGTAGCCATGGTCAGCAGTGTAAATAATGTAGGTATTCTCCAGTTCTCCCATCTCTGCAAGCATTTGGTGTAACTGCAACACAGCATAGAAAGAACTCTGAGTAAAGTGTAGCAAAGCATGTTTTTTGCATAATCATGCATAACCATAATTTATAATCCTTTAATACATAGGACCAAACATAGCATCAAGGAGGCTGTTGACACAGACATTCTGCGGATGGGCATTATTATATCTTGTCTTTACTGTACGGCTAAAAAAATCAACTTGCAAGTTCAATTTCACATTTGACAGTGGGGACAATTAAACAGGTCCAGAAAATTAAAATAGAAAAAAAATTGGTGTAGTTGCATTAGTATGTTCAGAATTCATTTTGTACTCAAACACAGATTGTGAAAAAACGTCTGCTACAGCTTTAGGGGAAAAGGTACTCAAATGTGATTTACTGTGTTAGTCTACAACTTTCTCATTCCTTATAGTTGTGGGCTTGGGAAAATGCTGTAAATTTTTATTAAAGTTTAAAGAAATCTCTCTAGGGGAAGATCTTTGGTCATGGTGCTTGATTTTGGAACAAAAAGTCATACAAAGTACACCTAATAGTTCATGTATCATGTTACCTATAATTAGCTGTACACTGCATTGCCTAACTTCTGCAAACACTTGTAGACTGACACCTGAGTTGCTATGATTTGCTAGTTCCCAGATTTCAGCTGAAGGATGAACTGTGAAGGCAGTGTGTGAAATGAATAGAAGTTGTCATGTGGGCACCTGTGTCTATCCATGTGTACACACAGGTGATGCATCCTTTGTTAATACCATGCTTTATACTAGGCCCAGTGACTTTTCCCTTTAAAAGAAAGTCATAAGAGCCAGCAGTTGAAAAAAGAAAGAAAGAAGCTTTATATTGGAAAGAACCAGAATTAATTTCTGCTGGGGGGAGTGGAGTAATTCTTCATAGCACAATGAATTTCCCCAGAATGTGGTTGGTGAAGGTAAAAAACTAATTAATTAATTTAATTTTGTTACCAACTAATAAGACTGTATCCACAGTAGTTTCTTGAACTCACTCTTTCCATAGAGTCGTCAACTGACATCAGGGTCTGAAGTCTTTTGCGCTGCAAGACATTTGTAAACTCCATGTGGATAGGCAGCATGGGCCCCGTGTACTGCATAATCCAGTGCTTATCCATGTTCGGTGCGTAGTTATAGCTGGGAGTGCTGGGGGAAAAGAACGGATCTGAAAAGTTGTGCAGCATTAAAGGCATCAGAGGAAGGTGGGAACTCCTCTAGCAGAAAAGTAGCCAACAAGCAGTTAAATGACAAATTCCATGTGTTATCTGACAAATGCCAACACACATTACTTCAGTGGCTTCCAAGCTTCATTGGTTCCTCAAAATTTGAGGAACTCAAAACTTGCTTTCTGTGCTTTTTTTTTCAGACTCAAAGACCACTAAAAGATCCATGTTAATATTTGGGATATGCCAAAATGTATTCCTTAAACGAATCTGTAGTCAATAAAAAGGCTTATCTGAATGACGCATTCCATAAAGATAAGCAGAAAAATTAAGAAAGTCAGAGAACAAAGATGTCTGCATCTCCTTAATACTTAAGGTATTAAGGTAAGCTTCCCTGATGCTTTCAGTAGGAAAATTACCTTTAAACAAAACTCAAAGAAAGATATTTTCCAGTGGGATAGAAAAATTTAATAGTCAGTATGAAGAACAGCACCAGTGTTATCAGTTTTCAAGACACCCCAAAGAGTGAAAACACTGACTTTTTTCTCTTCCCCATCACCAATGGTGAGTGCAGGCCTTGATAGGACCCTGAGTGCAATCCCCTTAGGACTAACTGCCTGGGTGTGACTGCCTGACTCCTGACAGGAGGCCATGTGGTGGCCTTGAAGGAGAGGGCTGAGAAAGCGATGCAGCCAGCACTGTTGACTCCAGACCCATGTTCAATCTCCACTACCTGCCCTTGGCCCTCACCTGAGCTATGTCCCAGTGATGCCTGGCAATGTGGTACACATGCAAATCCCACAGTCATTTATACACTAAATACTGTGAAGGTACTATTTTTATAATGTGAATGTAAAGCACATGCATCACCAGCATAAGATGAACTATAACAACAATATTGGGCTAACACTGCTCTTGATACTAGTACTAAGAAGAAGTAAGGGCAGAGAGTCCTATCCAAGGGAAAGAATGATGCTTTGGGACTTTGCACAAACATCAAAGGAAAGACTTAAGAGTGGTGTTCTATCTACAGCCAGTGAATTTTTGAAGGATATCGTAAAAGAAACAAGAATATGTTCACAGATACATCACCTCAGAAGGAAAAGTACTGCAAAAAATATGCCAAGTAAATTTGCTGTACAGACAAGCATGTTATAAAAGCTCTCCATCAATTCTATTTTTATACCTAGATTATATGACAACTAAAAGGTAAAGAGAAACCCAACAAAATCCATGTCCCGTAATGGTTCAATCTATGTATGAGCAGTTTCCTTCTCTAGAAAAAAGGGATCTAGGGTTTGTCATTTTGATTAAGTTCTTTTGATTTTAATTTTTCCCCCTTTCTAATACACTGCAGAACATGATAAATGAATCACAGCATTACATTCGAAAAATATATGTAAATAGAAAGTGGAAAAAATGCTGTGGTGTGTTTAGATTTATTTGATTCTCATAATTCCCTTTTCAGCTTATAATAAAAATACAATTCAATATTAATTTACCGTTTAGGTCCTGAAAATTTATGTGTTGCTAACAAAATGTACATTTCCCCCACTGAAATATTTATGTGTAGTTGTCTTTTCTTCAGTGGTAGCACTAAACAATATCAGAACATTGTATATTGACAACTTGAGATCACATCTTTGACCACTCCTTCATTTTTCTTTACATGGTTGTATGTGGATAGTGGAAGCAGTTGAATTTACTGTATCACATACCCTATGTATAATCTGTAAGTATATATTCTGAGGATAAAAATCGGCTGAAACAATAACAAAATGGACATATATTCAACTGCAATAAGTTAATGGAGCCCAGATTTTAAGTGGAGACCATATTTTTTAGAATTTAGGTAGAATTTGAGAAGTAAGCCTTTAGAACACACAGCTAGTTTTGACTAACCTACTTAATCATCAGCTTCAAGGAAAAGAGAAGTGGGACAACAGTATCACGGGATTTTTGAACCTTTGACAGAGATTAAGAAGCATGGAAAGGTTAGTTCTCTACCATGCAAAGACCACCATTCCTTTTCTGCTGGAAATTCTTTTATTTCATGTTCAAAGATCAAAGTTTTTGTAATTTCCTGTGGTTGAAGTCTGATTTTTAAAATGAATACTGCCACAAAATTAATAAAATTTATCCCAGGAGCACAGTGCTCTGTGTTGTTGGCTAGCCAGCACTCCTAACAGAGGGATTGATGGAGTCCCTGACCTTGAAGAAGCAAGACTTAGGAGTTTTGGTCACCTATCAGTTATCAGGCACATCAACAGAAGAGGATACTTCCAGTGCAAACTCTCCTCTCTTTCCTTGGAAGTTTGTCAAACAAGATGTTTTCCCATGAAAGAGCTCAGTTTTGATTAATCAGCATTTTCTAGTAAAGCCCTTCTTTTTTTTCAGTGAAGCCCTGAGTGCCCCTGCCTCAGAGGAATGAGGTGACTGTGAGCTACGCTCAGCCGGTCGCACCGTGACAGCCTGCTGCTGTGCCAGGAAGGAGAGCCAGCTGCTGAAGCAGGCTCAGGTCTCATGTTCCCAGGCCATCGTGAGAAGCCTCCTCCACATAATGGATAGTCTTTAAAAGCAGCACTCAAGGGTTTAGCAGGGCGGTTAAAACCTTTCACAGACACTTTCCAAATGCATTTTGAATTTTCTGGGTGAGAAATGCAGCAGGCAGAGAGGGAGCAGAATTTTCCTCCCAGACAATTTAAGGAACAGGACCTCCTGTGAAACATCCAGTGTCACTGGCTGATGGAAATATGAAACAGGGGTTCAAAGTGTCAGAGAAAGAGTTCTAGGGAAGAGACAGAAATCAATTCCAAAATCCCACAGCTTGTCTATGTTGCCTCTGCACTCCTGTTTGTTGGACCTTTCAGAAATCCACCAGAATGGCACTGTTGTCAGGCACAAGATCTGACTTTGCCCTCAGATCTATCTACCTTTTTCTTATGTAAAACAAACAAAAACCAACCAACCAAACATTACAGAGGTGAATCCTGGGGAGAATATGACTGATTTCTGAAAACTTCTCCATGTAAACAGACTTCTTCCCTGTCCGTGATAATTTTTTATCACAAAATTTTTTTCTTGAAGCAGCTGGAGATATCAGCTAAATGTTCAGCTGTCAAAAGCCCTTGAAAGTCATTATGGTACAGTCTGTCACTGTTTCTATTCTTTCATTTTCGAAAATGAGATTGCTTTGTATTGACAAGTACTGCTGTAAAATAACACTGACATCTACATTTCCTTGATTCCTCTTTGCACTAGGAGTATGAAGTTGAAGATTATGTACTATGTCAGCCATTGCCTCTTCTCAGTCACAGAGGTTACATTAGCTGATCCATGATCAGCAGACAGTGCCACGTAGCCCATTATTTTCAGGTTGTCCCTGGCTTCTAAGTCTAGCAAGGAGCTACTGTAAGTATTTGTCATTCTTGTAGAATACACTAATTTGGGCAAATCTAGATTGCTCCGTTACTCACCTACCTTTGTCCAACATACACTATGCAGATCTTAATACACAGAGACTTCTTCGCATTTCATGACAGATTTGTTCTGGAACTGGGCAGGACACTGGAAGATGCCAGGTTCATAAAATGTTGAGTTGATGCCCTCAGTTTAACTAACAAAAACCCCCAAATACTTAACAATAACAAACACCGAATACAGTCAGGCACTTTCCTATAAGCACATCCTCATAATGAAAACAGTAATTCACCCTGAGGATTTGTTATCATTCACCTACCTGTGTAAATAAAGTTACAGAGATATCTAGTGATAATTAAATGTTCTATAGGCTATGGAAGGAGTAAATATCATAAAGCATTACTGCACCTTTTTCTTTAAAGGAAGACTTACCACAAAATCTATCATTTATTTATCTGTAAGCATCAGCTCAAATAGGTATTTATGTTGAGAGAAAAGGAGTTGTATTATCAGTCACCTTTCTGGTCAAAATGCCTCAGTAACTCTTTCTGAAAACATATTTACTATTCTTATATATATATATAAATTCAAACTTCGAAATAAAGAATGCATCTTATTTGACTTTCAAGGTACCACAGTAACTTTAAGTTTGACAAGAAATAAAAAAAAATCAGACCCAACAACCCAAAACAATGTATGTTATTACTTGAGGATGCATTAAAATGGGTCCCCAAGCAGCAAATATTTCAGAAATTAATTCCATTGTCTTCTACTAGTAACTGAACTGAATTGTGATATTCAATGAAGTAAATGGAATATAGCCCTTTTTGGAAATCATTATTGCTAAAAGATATTTTACAGTTTAGAAAAGAATGGGAGATTCATCTTGACTAATTCTGTATATATGGTTGTGGTATCTATGTGGAAAAGAAATATAACAGAGTACAGTATATTTTAAGAGCTTCCAGAATTCAGTACAACTTAAAATTAATGCTTGCTTTCTAAAAAAATGATCTAAATATATACAAGTCTCTAACAGATGGGCTAATGTGGAAAGAAACAAACATATTTACAAACATTTGTTCAATTGCTTGTAGTAAAAATCTGTGTTTGCCTCTATTTACAATCTCCTAATTCCCTTCTGTTTCTGTTTAACAAAAGAAAATTATGGTCACAAAAATACTGCCTAAAAATTTTTGGGTTTCAAAAATTCTGTAGAGTTCTCAGGGGATTTTATCCCGTAAGTGTTTGGCTAATCTGTTTGGATTGGGAGTCTTCCAGTTAGTGATAATAATACAGTACTTAGGTGCCCCAGGAACATTTTACTTTCATGAAAATAAAGGTAAACAACATTTTAACGTAATACCAATGGTAAAACTGATGGAGAAAAATGAATAGTTTCTGTACAGAATTAACACCTCTATTATTCTTTGAAATATGATTAGCAAGCACAGCGTAAGTAGTCATGTTTCTTCAGAAAAAATGTAAATAAAAAAAGGAAGCAAACTCTTTGTTTCCAGGGAAAGCAGACTTCCAGGTTTAGATACTGTTCTTGGAAAGCAGGAAGCCTAGATTCTGGGCAAAATTAAAAGTAAAAAAAAACCAAACCCATGACTATGGTCAGTGTTAATGTGAAGTTGCATTTCACCATACTGAGTCTACTTTGGCTGCCTTTTAAAAGGGGACTCTTTTAAACCCAGTGATATTTATAGATCTGCAGATGTGAGGTATGAAAGTTTGACTCCTGAAACATAAAACAACTGCTCTATTTCAGAATAAAGAAGGAAAAAAGTTATTACTTTTTAAATATAGCACCTTTTTATTTTAGGAAACATTATTTGTTGCTGCAGCAGAAGTTAATTGTGCAACTAAAATCATACTTACATTTCTATTTCACATCATTTTTTTCTAGTATGGTTTAAAGTCACACTCCCAATGACATGTGATGATTTTGATCATCAGTGCTCAGGCCAGCAATGACACTACATATGGACATGTCAAGATTTATTACTCATGCAAATGGATTATCCCACTCTAATGGTCAAATTTCCACATTACAACAGATAACATTCTAACTGCCAGACCTTTGAGACTCGGCCTCAGTGACTCCAGATGCAGCCACCTCACACCCAAACTCCCAGTTAAGACTTCTCTGGAGATCGAGGTCCAAGAGCATTTCTCTTCATGCTCCACTACTGCAGACATACTGCTACCTCCACACCTGGTCTCCCAGGACCCATCATATGATCTTTAAACAGAAATATAAAGTTCCACCTTTCATATGTGTCTACCTTTTCTCACATTACCTTGGGAAGGTTTCTGATCTCTCCCAAGATACCATTTCTATCTGCTCCTCCTAAGATCCCTAGCTTGGCAATAGGATTTCTTCCAAGTAGTCATAAAACCTGCCTGTTATTTCTCCTGCCAGCCCAAGGATCTTTAACTCAGCATAGCCAGCAGTGTTTCAGATTTCCATTTTTTACATTCTTCAGTAAACCTGCCTCCCGCAGATTTTTGCTTCTAATGTTTGTTTACTTCACAGCTTATAAACAGCTTAGGTCTGATTCACAGTTCCCCTAAGCCTGGTTCACACTGGAAGGCAAAGGGAAGTTAAAGTGCCAGAGGCCCTGAGTGTAACTGAGAATTCAGGCTTTCATTAGAGCATCCTTTGAGTCAGAGCTTTCCTGCTCAGCTGCCTGATGGAACAAGATTGTCCCATAACACAACTCCATAGCTACACATTTAACAACAACATTTCTAAAGGTCTAGCAACCCTACTGTCTAACAGATGATATTCATTACCACAGCAAAAATCTATGTATTGCTTTCATCTATTGCATCTTCTCCAGTCCCATTTTCTTCCACAGAAGCAATTTCTGGGCATAGCTAGAGTACATGCATTAGTATGATTTATTTTCAGAAAATATGTTACTCATTATAGTGATAGCAGCCAGGATAAACCTTCAGAAATATTTTCAGAAGTCAGAAATAGGACATATTTTAAGGAGAGCAGGAGGGAGAGAGTGGGAGGGAGAATGGATGCTTAAGAACAATGGAGTGTCTGCTGCTTCCAGTATGATACAGTTGGTGTTTCATTTTAAACTGGAGTTAGTAAAAAATAGCAGAAATCACTTAATATTAGTAATTAAACAGCGTACATATCATTACTGTTCTTGTCCTTGTAAGACTTTTCATGTCACTCCAGCAGGCTGTTTGTGCTGAGGAGGACAGGACTGTAACATAATGATGGTATGTAATTCTTCATTTTCTTTTTGGCTTTGATGTTTTTTTCATAAATCTTATGAACTTCGCTGCTACATTCATTTGATTTTCTTCTTGCCATGTTGATAAGGGAGGAAACAAGACCAACAGACGCCCACATTTGAGGGCAGAATTCTTCCTGAACTGGAGTATTTCCTACTGTAGCCACTCCCCTATTTATATGTGCCAGTGAAAAACTTCTTCTAAACAAACTTCTGTGGTGTGCATTGGTGTTGTGGTTTGTTTGTTTGGTTTTTTTTGGTGGTTTTGTTTTTTAATTTATAGAAACAGCATTTCAATCAAATGACAGGCATTTTACCAGCAAAGAGACATCATATAATTTAAGGGTCTGCTTCAGCTACTGTTCTTTCAAGCAAAACTTCCCCTCACATGTGGTTGACAGGCTATCTTAATCCTTGGTTTGTAGGTATAACCTTCCATCTCAGTTTGTTAAGCCAGCAAGCAGCTTTTGACCTGGTTTCCCTTCTTTGTTGGAGGTAGGCGTTACAGTAACATGATATAGTAACTACATTTTTAAAAACAAAATCCAAGGTCAGATGGCTGTCACCCAAGGTCAGAAAGAAAGAGATTCAAATAGTGCTTGACCACCAAGGAAGAAAACCTAAGGGTTAAATGTTCAAGTTACACAAACCTTGGCAGGAGGGATTTTATTGTTCTTGCGTTGTTTTCACAGGGAGCACTGAATATTTCTGTAAGAACTGAACTTCTTATATCTTTTAGAGCATATTGCTAACATTTCCGGTAGAGAAATCAGTTGTTTGGAATCTTTAGCCACCCAAATTGGCAGTTTATCTTCATTTTGTCTCATTTCTTAGTCTGCAGACTGAACTTTAACACATGCAGTCAGTCAGTGCAAGAAGAAACACAAAACAACACTGCAAGGATCTCTTGAGGTCAATAGAGGAAAAATTCTTTGCAAGAAGGTTGCCAAGAAATCAACAACACCAGAAGGAAAGAAGAAGCACAGCCCAGGGCTCTCAAAAGTAGCCTAGCAGAGCAAGGTATTTAGACCCCAGGAGTCTACACAAATAAAAATAAAAATAAATTTACACTCAAGTACTTAAATAAAATTAAGCCCCAGATAGATAACTAGGATCTTTGCTAGATCTTTGCAGGTAACATACAACCTGTACAAGGCAGAGAGGTAGTTAAAAATCTGGAGACTAACTAAATCAATGTTTTAGCAGCACAAACTATAAAACAAGTAGTCTGAAAACACCTAGCGGTAGAAAGTCTCAAGAGCATGATAAACCAAAGCAAGTTCCTACAAGCACTTTTCAGAAGACAGTGAGAAAGGAGTTTAAAATTAGTTCCTTTGGCCTGGGGAGAGGTAGGAGGAGATTCACTGATTCCAGTGCTTTTCTTCCAGACACTGTCCCCACAGCTGAGCTGAAACAGTTGGAATCCTACCCTCCTGTATGATGGATAGTCCCCCAGCAGACAGGATGACTTGCCCCAGGCCACGGAGTCTGTGCCACTAAACGGGAAGCAATCTGTTGAATGGGGTGAGAACAAGCAGAAATAACTCTCCTGCTATGAAAAGTGGCAATTGAAAGGAGATGTGAAAGATCACTTAAATTTGATGTTGTGGCTATTCATTATTTTTCACAGGATGGAAAGTGAGAGACACAGGTGGCATAGCCAAGCTCCAGGTTTAGAAGGAAAGAAAAGGTGGACATTTGTCCTCAGTGCACGGAGTGACACTGTGGAACTTGTCACAAGATGGTGGGGCTGCCACCAGAGCTGAAAAAGAGATCAGACCAATGCAAAGAGAATGGGGCACACTGACTTGGATGCTTCACTTAAAGTGATAATTTTCAGAACTGGAAAATCAGGGAAAAAAGTTTGTGAGTTTTCTCCTTCCCATGCCCTGCCTAAGCATTCCCTGTTGCTTTCTGCTGGAGTACATAATTCAGGATATGGACTTGAAAAGGTCTTTCATACAACCCAATGTATGAAATGTCTATCTTATGAAATGTCTATGCATTCATGTCTATCTTATTTGCAAATTAAATCTCAATTTCATTAGTTCTCTATACAGGTAAAAATTTTTCTGAATATCTAAATAACTACAAAACATGGCTGACTTGCGAAGTCTAGTCTCAGGAATGTGGGATCATTGAGAATATAGGATTAAAAGGTCAGGGAAACTGGTGTATCTAGAAAGTAGCAGCCAGTAAGATGATAAAAAAATACAAACTAAAAACTATTTGACCATAATCCACGAACAGCAAATCTCTTTCTGGCCCCAACTAGTGATCAGTTTATGTATGCAGTTTATGTGGTAATTGCTACATTGCAATTTTAAAGTCGTTAATGTAACTACAAAAAACATCTTTGGGTGTGCTCTACTGCAGTGTCCAAAATGCAATTTGTAGACCAAGAAACTTTCCCACTGTCTTATGAAACTGATTTCTCCTCATTTTGAGAGGCCAAGTGA
Organism: Campylorhamphus procurvoides; assembly: GCA_013396655.1. Taxonomy (NCBI): domain Eukaryota; kingdom Metazoa; phylum Chordata; class Aves; order Passeriformes; family Dendrocolaptidae; genus Campylorhamphus; species Campylorhamphus procurvoides. Next base: position 106,085 of record WBMV01005052.1, read on the forward strand.
ATGTACAGTCCTGCTGAAATATTTTATTAAGGTGGGGTTGGACGTGCAAAGATATCGTTTAAGAACAAATGGAAAGACTGGTCCACAAACCCACGGTAGACACAAGTGCAGTGGAAAGCTTCCATAGCATCTCACTGTAAGGAAAAGGACCTAGAATATTCAAGGTATGAAGCAAGATGTGGAATCCAGGACTATCCACAGATTTTTAGCTGGAGTTGGTTTCCATTCTAAAGACAAAAGGAATAGTTCTTTTCTGATTATTATAGTTTAATCACCAGGAAAGATTAAGCATGTTATTTTAAAATGCAGTCTAATAGGCTATTTTGGGAATCTGCCAGTATCTAGTCTATAAACAAATCTGATGCACTAAAAAGCTTCAAAAGAGTGTTTTTACTCTCAATGCAATTCAGTTAGTTAGAGGCCAGGAAGCACATATCTTAGAGGAAAATGAAGGAAGTAATATCTTTCCAACAGATCCTGACCTGTGTCTACATATTTTCAGGGTATTGTAAGAAGCTGCCCTTACAAAGCCAAATACTGACCTTTTAATCTCCCACAACTTCCCAGGAGGAAAAGAACTTCTCTCTGCTTTAATAATTGTCAGAGCTGTCACTCTCCCCTGCAACAGGAGCAAGCACAGCAAGAAACCCAAGCAAACATTCATTGCTTACTGTGAGTTTATCATATTTGAATTCTCTATTCCTGCGATGTCTCCATAAACAAACACCTCACAGGAGCAGTTACAAGGAGCAGGCCTGGCAGGGTGTGATTTTGACTTACATATGCTGTGAAGCATTGGGGTAGAGCTCTGAGAACTGCGGTGCAGAATCCTCGGGGCCATGAGGTGCAGCGTGGCTGATGACCATCATTATGGGCCTATGGGGATATATCCTCTTAGACATTCTGAAGTAATTAATGCTCTCATTAGTGATTAGGTCTGTGAAGTAGTCCTGGAACATACGATTAACACAAAGCAAAAGTTACAAAGTGCATGATTAATTAGATCACATACTATCATGTTATTATGTTATTTTCAAGTCCTCATTAAAGCTCAGATCAGGAAGTAAAAACATACCATCAAAAAATATATGATTTGAGGGAGCATGGAGGAGATCGAGCAGTAATTATTTTCTTAAGCAGGCAATGCCACAGAAAATGAGACAGTATTTTGCAAATCAGATACAACAGAAAGCATTAAGTAAATTTGATTACCAGATTTTATTATATAATGCCAAGTAAATTTTAAATGACAGACTGTACTGACAAAGATTGTTTCCTGAATTTCATTGATAAAACACTTCACAAGGTACTGGCTCCCAACTAACACTGACTCTTATGCTGGTTTTATGTTTACATAAACCTTTCTTGCACAGTCTTTGTTGAGACTCTACTTTCACATATGTACAAAGTGGAACAGATTGCAAAAAAATCTTTATCAAAGAAATTGCAAATGAGAATGCAGGGTGCAGTTGAATTCCTGCAGGCTCTGTTCATTTAATTGTGCAACTTTAAGCAGTGCAGCTGCTGAGATTAAGGTTGTGACTTGCTAATAAACTGGCTTAACCCACAGCCAAGGTGGCAAATGGAAGCCTACAAGGGGAAGGGAGGAAATGGAACTAAGAAAAAAAGATGAAAACTTAAATTAAACCACCTGCCACCTTAGAGTATTCACTGTTGGCCTGGAGGTCTAGTCCAAGCTTCATTGAGAAAGTGCTGAGACAATGTTTGTAATTTCAAGCACTTCCAGGCATGACTAATCTTATGTTGTGGATTCGAGGCCCCAAACAGCTGCAAAAGCAGAGCCTGAGGGACAAGATCTGTGTCGCATGTCAGTGCTAGGACAAGGCAACCAGCTGTGACCTCCTTGCTTGCCCGCTCCCTGTCCCCCTGCCCCTTCCCCTCTCCTGCAGCACACTTGGAGTGCACACAGTAGCCCTGGCTGCTACAAACCCTGAAAGCATATGGAAGAGACAGTGAGTGATCCTTCAGTTTCCAAAATGGATAATGACTGTGAGGCACCAGGGTTGTGATAATTTTGGGGTTTGCGCCCTGTTCAAATGAAATGCCTTTATGAGTGCTCTCCCAAAGCATTTGATCCCCTCCTGCTTCCCTATTTATTCTAGCTACATACACAAGCTGTGTAAGGAATGTGTAACTAACCAATATTATTTTTTTTAAACTCTCTATAAATATATAATCAGTATCATGTAATTTCTATGGATGAGAAAATCAGAAACAGGCATTGCGAGCTTCCAATAAAATCTCATTACATGGGTCAGAAACCACAGCTGCAACATCTGTATCATCTTCCTTGAGCTAGTCTGAGGAAATTCCAGATTGCTTTCTGCAGGCTGGGAAGTCTACAATCTGCACTCCTAAACCTTTCCAAGAAACTTCATGGCAGTGGGCAGGTCACCCTGGCATACTTTCCACACTTTGTCAAGAGCACAAACAAGCTCTGAACTTTTCCAATGGCTGTGTTCTTGTGCTTATCTGTTCTTGTAGTCATATCCGGAGTCGGACACCACAGCCATAAAGACTTTCTTTGGTGTGCACTGTATCATGGAAAATAACATTAACTGAGGTTTCTTCTGTGGGCAATAGCTCACAACACTCAGCAAACTTTAAAGTTCAGCAGCACAAGGGGCACAATTATTTTGGGTAAAAGCTTTTATTTACTATTTGCTCCTGCCACCAAACATCACTCTCTAGGAGAGAGGGAGCAAAGGAGGAAGGGAGGAACCACCAGGCTCTGCTGAAGAGCCCTGGGAAACTTTCTTCTGTTGAGTGATTAATATTCTCACATGGAAATTGATCTGCAATGCCCTGGAGAGAAAATGACATCTCAATTTCATGGTTGTAGTTGGTTAAGTAATTAATTACCTGGTTAATTAATTATCTGAAAGCTATTTTTATATGGATTAATCATGTGGCATTTATGTGTCTGGAAAATACCTTTGCATAATCAAATCCATGCTTCTCTTTGTTACCATTGCGAGAAATGGTGTAATTATAGAAGCGAGAGTTCTTCACTAATCCAACCCACTCTCTCCACCCAGGAGGGATGTAGCTGCCATTGTATTCATTGAGGTATTTCCCAAAAAAAGCTGTGAAGTAAAAAAAAAAAAAAGAACACACACACACACATGAGGCTTTGCAATCCAAGTCTTTTAGTCTGAGTCAAAAGAATGCATGAATGAGGAGAAAATGTGTTAGAATGAGTCAGAGTTGCTTTACCAAAAATCTTCCTTTTATAGCTTAGAGGGTTTTGATATTAAAACAAGTTATTTCCAGAATTTTATGGGAGTTGAAAGCCTTCTTGACTCTACATTGTATTCTTAATCTTTTAAAATCTAAATGCTCATATTTTCAAGGGGTTTTTTTTTTTGTTTGTGGGGGTTTTTTTTGTTTTTTTTAGAAAGAGTATGTTGCTCTTGGTTTCCAGTTGAATAGAGAATAAATACTCAGAGGAAACATCTGAGAAACACCTTGTGGTTTTAAGCAAGTTCTGTGATGTTTTGAAGCTTGAATTCTGACTTCTGAAAGTTTGGACTTGCTATGTTGTCTACACTTTCTGGTTTGATAAAAGGTTTGGAAAGTCCAGATCTCCATCCCACTGTGACACATTTCAGTAGAGCAAGAGGGAATCCCAACCCTGCTTTGCTGCCACATCTTCTCTAAGGCAAAACTAATAGAAACAAAGGCATGGAGGTCAAGCACTCCTACCTGGCCTGCCAAACTGCATGCATTTTTTTCCATTAGCTCAAGGTGACAAGTCAGAACCCACTCCTACTGAAAATTTTAGCCTTTGCCGTCGGGCCCAGGAGGGTTTGTAAGTGTTCCTGCCAATTCCTCTGGAAGGAAGTAACAAGAAAAGCAATCTCACAATGCAGCGGGCTCCCAGCTATCTGGGAGTGTGGGTTGCCTATGCCAAAGATACATAGACACCAAAAACCAGCCAGCTGGCTTTGGGAGGGAGCATTAATGTTGGCATGGCACCCTGGCAAATGTAGCCGCGTTGTTTCTAGGGAGAGATGGGCATGGAAGGTCTTAGCTGCACATGTATGGTCTGTGGCCTGGATAGAATAGTATGTTGGATGGCTCTCCCCTGCCTTTCCTTTGCCTGGGAAGCGCAGTGGCAAAACATCTGATCAGATCTACAACTTGAGTTTCTAGGGATTTACTATCTCCAGTTCAGTCCCAGCAAGTTAATGTGTGGATGTCTCAGTAACTTCACTGTTTTCATCTTTAATTACCTTGAGGTTTGCAAGACCCTGGACAGTCAGCTGTGCCAGAAGTTCTGCTGCCTGTACCCCCAGCAGTCTGCACACAGGTACTCCAGATGCTCACAACATGAGAAATTGCTGAAGAGGAGGGAACGACAAGAGACCTCTCCCTTTCCAGGGACCTCTCAATTTGCAGGGAAGGAGCTCTGCTGAGTAATAGCTGCCCTGCTTCCTGCACCCCTCACAGTGTCCCATCTCCTGCCTTCAGTGCCAGACCCAACTCAGCAGCCAGGCCTGCCTGCAAAGAGCTGCTGCCCAGAGCTGCTGTCCTTCAGCTGGGCCGTGGGACACACCTTGAACCCCTGTACTTGTTTCCTGCTAGGAAATGAAGTCACATTGGAAAACCTCACATCCAACCTAGACACATTGAATCTAACCAAAAAAGCACATTTGTGGAAGGCTTTAAATTATTCAGATCTGATTGATGTGGGCATGGTGAACTTCTTGGGGAAACTAGTGGAAAAACGAAAATGTTCACAATTAAGACTTTCCTGAGGCAAGATAAATATGATGCAATCCAATTGTGGAACTGCCAAATGTCACTAACCAGAGATTACAGCCATATATAATGTTACTTTCCTATACCATGTGGAATGTGACATATAAACAAGCTCTACAGACACTAGACCAGGCTTCCAGCTCTTCCTCCCACAGCAACCAAGAAAAAAATCCAGCCTGTCTCCTTTTTACTCCTGAGGCCAACCAGAAGCTGAGAACTGTGAGGTGAAGAGGGTGACAGTGGGCAGGAAATATGTGCCCAGCACTGTTTTCTCCTGGAATGGAAACCATACCTCTCTCTAAGGCAGTCAAACTGGGTTAAGCTTTCAGTCAGAAGTCATGGGAAAGTATAAGTTTAAAGGCTGAAATACTGTGAGAAGAGAAGCCAAGGGAAGAGTAGAGGAGGAATAGAAGTCAGAGAGAGACAAGAGTGAAGAAAAGTATGGGAGTGATGTGACTGAGTGAGAGGAAGCATTGTTGAGCCAAGCAAAATCAAGGATAGTCTGTGGTTACAGAGGAAATCTGAGGTCAGCCCTCCTGAGTGCCATTCCAGATTCACCAGCAGCTACTGCATGACCTTGGGGAACCTCTGAGTGCCAGGCTCATCAGCAGAAGGCTCTACTGCTAACCTCCCTCCCACAAACATTAGAAGCTTTCAAGCTGTGAAATGGAAGTTATGGCACTTTATCATATAAGATGGTTTGATCACCCCATCTATTATTAAGATTGACTCATACAGAGACCTGGATTCTGCTATTTACAGCCTTGCCAAACTTCAATTCTTAGTGATGAGAGTTTCCATGCTATCTGACTCAGGCTGTATTTTGTTCTATGGAACCTTTTAGCCAAACAGTTCAGTGATTTCCAAGAAAAGGCTATGGAAAAATAAACGAATTTGCCCATTTGAAAATCATTGTCAAGCTTTTCTCTAAAAAGTTCCAGTGTTTGTAGGTTTTGATGCAGTGCCTTTGTAAATAAAGAGGTGGCTATGAAAATCTGTCACAAAATGACCAAGCACTGAAAAACTGTAGCACACAGATGATGAGGAAAGTCTTACTTCAGCTTCTCAGTTTAACATCACCATGAGGTGTTCCTTTATGGACTTGAGAAGGTTCCCACAGTTTCAGTTTTGGCACTAAAACCAAAAGCCACCAGCTTCTTCCTCTCCTCTCCTCTCCTCTCCTCTCCTCTCCTCCCCATACCCATAACCTGAGAGAAAGCCACCAGCACAAAAAGCAGAGATTAAATGACTTGGGGCATAAGGATGAGAACAGATAAACTGAATTTAGAAAAGTAAAGGGTGGATTGGAGCTGGTGGGGGCCAATTCATCCTGGAATTTCCTTGCTTTAGCTTACTTAATTTTCTAACTTTAATAATGTTTTGTTAGCTCCCTTTTGGCCCCCTGAATCCCATATTTTGGTGTATGTTATGAGACTTTGGATTGACAGCCTGAACCATTCACCTTTGTGTTGGCAATGATTTAGTATTTTATCATAAAAATAATCTCAGTGCTGTCAAGTTTTAAGCAGCTCCCTGACCAACAGTTTGCAGAAATAGATGTTTCCCCCTGTTGCAGTTCCCTAAACCAGTTCCCACGTCAAATGTGTAGCAAAGCCCTGAATATCAGCAGAAGCAGCAGTGGCTGTGATAATGGATTGCATTTGCCAAACTGCTTTAACCAAAACTGGTTTGTTGGTCAAAAGCTCAGGACGATATGAGTAATTAGACACATGAAGGGAAAAGCCAGCCTTTTACTGAAATACAGGAGTTCAGTCCCTGCACCATGTGGTTTTCTGAGTACCACTGAATATAGGGTAGGGCGAGTGAGTCAGAGCTAGAGCCCAGTGCCAGCAGTTAGTGTGTGGCTCTTCATGCTCCAAATGAAGACAAGTGCCAGAGTAAAAGGAAAGCACAGTAGTGTCCATGGGGCCAAATAACAATCAGCAAGTAATCACAATGGGTGTCCTAGTTGTTTTTTGTTTAACCAGAGGATTGTAAGCAACTAAAGCACTATGGAATATGCCACAGGACTGCCCAGGAACTGATGCTGTGATGTGCAAATGTCCTTGCTGGGTCTTTACATACTTGGCTGGTAGGGTCAACTCCCATCCTTAACTCAGGTGTAGTCCAAGTCTGAGTACTGACTGAGAAGGCTCAGTTTTAGAAGCTGATCATGCTCAGCAGTTAGAGGACTTAGGAGGCCATTTCTGCTTGTAATTAGTAAAATGGAGATTATGACTCAATGGGTAAAAGCCTCATTAAAAAGTAATGCCATTTCAAGGGACATCTTTTCATTATTGAATGTAACAGCCCCCACAGGGATAACAGGAAAGATAAATGCCCAGTTTTGCATTTTAATAACACAATTTTTATCTGCATTCTGGCAGTTTTTCTAACTGTTCCCAGGACACACTGTTATTTTTTAATCACATGTAGTGTAGTTTAATATAGTAGAATAATTGTATTCTGTATGAGCATGTTCAATTAAGGTTATGCAAACAATAACATATGGCATGGTGAACAGTTATACAGATATCTATGTATCTCTGGAGGGCTGCAGAATATACATGTTTGGTACCTAACATGAATAGATGCCTTAATAAAAATTTTTGTTTTCCCTTTAGCAATTAGCTAATGATTTCTGAACTGGACTGAGAGATCCAGGCAGTTGCAATGGGTGCAAGACGAAGAGAATTTGACGCAGGGGATCTCTGGAATTTGAATCCGGAATACTTAGAACTGAATGTCATTCAGATTCTCATAATTCCTAGGATTTTTTTTCCCCAGCATTTTTTACAAGCAATTATTACTAATGTTTACAGTGTTACACAATAGGGTTAGTCCTCTAATTCCTGTCAGCTTTAGTGGATTAGTGTACAGGTAAACCAGGCTACATCTACTAGTGAAACAACTCTGCACTTCCACAGATCAAAAGATGTATATTATGCTCTATACCCTTGTTATTTGTTGAGACTTACAGGAATGTTTCCGATTTAAACCAAACCCAAACCTTTACAAAGGCATGCTGCAGAAAGGTTTAGTCACCACGACCCAGACAAGAGCTTTAAGTAGACAGCCCACTTCCTTTAACAAAGTCAGGAAACCATTTACAGGAGTAGCAAAGCACTGTTTATATGACATTTCAGGGCTGACACACAATGATTCTGTGCTTCTGGGGACAGAGCCCAACATAACTCCAACTTCCGGATTATTCCAGTAAATTACTCCTTGCTTTCTTCCCATTATGCACGCCATTGATTCAAACCTGCACCGTTTGACTTTTCCCTTCTGTTGAAAAATTACAGAGGATTAGTGTATCACATCACTGAAGTGCAGAAAGTCAGTTCAGTATGCCAACACCACCTGGGAAATGAAATAAACATTGTCCCAACAACTATGGTGAGGAAACTGAGGCACCAAAAGCTTAACCTTCAGCTAGACCTAAGTCACACAGGAAACCTGTGGCATTGCCAAGAACATAATTCAGATATCTCAGTTCCCAGCCTTGTAACTTAAACGCAGTAGCAAACCTCAGGTTTTCTACTTTTTCTCCAGCTTTGTGGGTCTTTCCCAGTTGTTGCCAGGTTTACCACTGCCACCAAAAAGATCATTAAAGATTTTATAACTCAGCAGTTGCAAAAGTCATTAGCCTATAACTTGATACAGCAATTGTTAGCCTGGGTGATGTCTTTAACAAAGCCTATATTATGGGCCAAGCTGGTAGCAGTTTCCAGTATTGGTGTTGTTTGACACTTCCCATTATAAGACCCTGTTTTCAGCTGCTTATAACTCCCTTATAGTTGGACATAAATTTTCCATACTGGATGTCTGCCTCAGGCTGAATTTTTTGAAACTTCTTAGCCCAAACAGTAGCCATCTTTGAGAACTGCAGTAATGGGAAAGGAATTAAGCTTAACATCTGAAAAAAATTACATGAGATTTCATTTGATAGCACTTGCATGCTCTGCACTGAGAGCAGGAACTCTGTCAAAGACATGATGGACTCCCTGCCAAGGAGGCATCTATTAGAATACTTTGAAAAAACCCTGCAATTTGCATGTGCTGGAGATCAGGACACCTCAGGACATTATTCCCTGTCCACCTGTGAGTGGTGTCAGTAGGTGGGAGGAAGTTGATTGAAATGCAGAGGGCAGGAGGTGACCAGATAAGGACAAGCAGTCTGGGGAATGGCAGGAAATCCAGCAAAGGAGCTGAGAGGAGGAAAAAGCAGTGGGGGGCTGGGGGCCGGGGGCCGAGGACTTGCAATGTCAACCAAGAAACTGGACAATGAGTGCAGAAAGGAGAAAAAAGCTGACTGACAAGGGNGTCTGGGAAAGGAGATTGCTAATGGTAAGCAGTGGGAACAGGACATATCTGTCAAGAACTGACTGGACCTGGGAGGGGAGGGAGAGAGGGAATGACTCGAGGACAGACAAGCAGGGGGACAAGGCTCAGAGCAGAGGCCAAGGTGATCTCTTCCTGGGCCAGAAAACTGGGACAAGAAAACTGAGGAGCAGACACTGGTCTGCCTAACACGGTAGATGAGGGGAGTCAGAAGTGCTTTGGGACAGCAGGGAGGACACAGCAACGTCTGAAAGGACTCCTGAGTCTCACTGGTACCTTCCTTTCATCAGATATCTGAAAGCCTATAGCTGTGTCCCCAGCCCCATGTATGTGATAAAACCCCACTTTGCTTAGTTTCCCAGCAAGTAAGCAGTTGAGTGTTTCTGAGGGGATCTGAGACCCCCATCCTTGCAGATGACAGCACTATGTCTCTTAATAGAACTAGTGTATCTTTTTAAACTGAGGAAATTGCAGCCTCCAAGAAGTGGTACATTTTTATGTAGTTAAATGCTATAATTTGGCCATGTGAACAAGAGATGAAATGGTTCCACAGACAATGTTCTACCCAGATTTTCCTAAATGAAGCACTTGAATACATAAACTTGCTAAAAGTCTTTGAGTGTATGGTTTTCTGTGTGATATTTAATAGTATAGAATTCTGCTTTAAGCATAAGTAGGCAGATATGCTGTGGTTTTTGGTGAGGTCCTGGACAGAAACCAAAAAACGTTTCACTTCACATGATACCATAGAACTAGAAAATCCTACATGTTATTCCTTTTGGCCTTTTTCCTCTTCTATATTTCACTTTTTGTCGATTATGTGCATTTATTCAGCATATTTCACTTTTATTTGTATATGTTTCCATTGACTGAAAGTGTAAATTATTCTGAAAAGTGTGGCATATTTTTAATTATTTAAATATTTAGAGATTAAATTATGTTTGATGCTTCCCAGACTCTTTTATACCAATTAAGGAAGAACCTGGTAGCTCAGAGTTCTCTCTCTTTATTTTCACTTTAGAAATAATCTGAAAACCAGGACTCATTCTCTGCTCACTCATTCTGTATCATATTCTGCCACCCTCTCTGCTTTGAAAGGGTACATGAGGCAGGATACAAATTAGGTCACTGAAACGATGCAGATTAAAAATAGCATGTGCTGGCAGTGATTTGTGCTGTAGGGCTGTGAACAGGAAACACACTGGCTTTGCCTTCAGAGGAAACATATTGTCTGCCCACACCTTCAGGAGGCATAGCTTTTGCGCCCTTTATGAAAGATTAACTTCTCCCAGTGTGTCAGAAGGGAATGGTGCACAATTTAAATACTCCTTAACTTTCAGCCTCCTGTCATCTTTGTGTTTTATGAGTCCTTTGGTCATTAGACTAAGAAATGTACCCATAAGTGACAGATGTCAATGGACACGCTGATGTGTACTGATGCACACATTAGCTAGTTGTCAACCAAGAGGCCATTTCTGTTCATCACTACACAGAAGTCTGTGACTAATGTCAACACATGGCAGATAGGGGCATCTTGGTGTCCAGTCACTTCCTGAGTTTTGAGTATTGCAAATGCAGCCATTTAGGAATCAATGTTTGAGCTGCTTAACTTGGCTATGCTAACACAAAAGGTAGATAATGACATCAGAACACTCACATGCATGAATCTTGAATGTTATTCTAATCAGTTGATACACCTAAGCAAGAAACAAAATACTGAGAAATACATGTTCCCAAAGATAATTTTAAAAAGTGTAAGCAAATAAGTGTCTCATTTTGTGATCCCTGTTCTTTCAGATGGGATTCCATAAAGGGAGAGCTTGGTCCTGCAGTTGGCATGATGCTGTGAGGCTGTCAGCAGCTGCTGAGCCAACACAGACTCCCATTCTCTCCTGCACAGTTACACTGGCTGTTAAAGGCTAAGAGGTGCCAGGATTAGAACGCAGTAATTCTACAAAGTAACATTAAGCAGAGGGCTTTGAATTTGTAGGTATGTTAAGTCAGGGTAAGAATTTTAAACTTACATTTCTTTTCATATTTGCAAAGGGATGAAACTTAAGCTGGTAAAAATGTAAAATCTTGCGGCATACAGAGTGTGACACACTATTTAAGAATAAAATATTCATTACATTTATGTTTTCTGGATATTGGCTATTCTCATGTGATGGTTTTGTGTTCTAAAATACTAAGATTATGTTTGGCTACTTCTCAGTTAAGATATAGCACAATTCTCCTTTCCTACTACTGAAGGAAGCCAAGGTTGAGGTAGCAAAGTCCTGGGATTTTCCTTTGTGTTTGTGTAGGTGAACGGCAGAGGGAACTGGCAGCAGTAAATGCCATTCCTGAGAGGCAAGGCTACATGTCGTGGGACTGGGACAGAACAGAACAGGACAGCAGAAGGTAAAGAAAGGGTAAGACTGAAAGAACAGCAAATAACCAGCCAATACTTTGGAAAGCACAAAGCAAAATCTCTTAACTCCTGCATCTAATAATATTAAAAATTAAATTCTAAATCTAAATAGATGAAGGGATACCTACTGACATTTAAAACTATGAAATGAAAGAAAACTTCTTAAACTTTTCTAACAATTTGCAGAAAATTTAAAAATTAGTGACTCTTTTTCCTCTCTAGTATGAAAACCTGGAACTTATGGAATTAAATATGTCATCTCTCTGAATCTCCCCAGAGGTGCATTGTTTTCTCCTACCTAATTACTGTGTCTTCCCTGCTATTTCCTAAAAACTCTAGTTTAATATTTCCAATTTTGTGGACTTTCAACAACCAAGAAGCTGTGAAGTTGGCTCATTGCTGCATTAGCATACAGCTTGTCAATAAGGGAAACTGTAAACATTGAAAAATCCTTAATTATTTAGGGATTTTTAAAAATGCTAATTAGAAGCAAAAGTGATTTTGTTTTGGCAGTGTGGTTTCTGAATATTGCCTGCTCTGCTAGTGCGCAGCACAGTTCCTGCCTATGATCTATGATTTAGCACTAATGTATAATCTTCAAAAAGGGATGTTTCCATGAAACCCAACATTGCCATTAGGTCACATCAGAGTAGAAGAGTAAAACAGAAAAAGGCAAGAAAAAACATTCTGTTCTTTGCCAGGTTTTCCCAGTGGGCTCTAATTATAACTGCAGTTTATTAGAGCACATTTCAGGCCTCTCTTTAAATGGCCTGCTGTGCTTGTGTGGAGTCCTCATGGCTTCAGCAGGACTCCCCTCATAACAGTCTGCCCACATGTGATCAATTGCAATACAAGGGTTTAGTTAACACTGCAGCAGGTTTAGACAGTGGGTGCTTTATAGATGCTGAAAACTATTTGGAGTGAACAGAAGTGAGGAAATTATATAAATGCTCCCCTACCCCTTTATTCCCATTGACATCTAATAATTTGATCCTATGCAAAAAGTGAGAGTTAAGTTCTCATGATGTCAGAGTACCAGGCTGGAGGTATTGTACACAGTCTCATGGGGACTGGAGCTCTCTGGTCAAGTGCCTTATAAGGACTGTCATCAAACTCTCACTGACCTGGGTGATTCACTTCTCTTTCTCTGTCTGTTTCCCATCAAGGAGGTTACTGATTTACTCTCAAAACATGAAGAAATGCACAAGGTAAGTGCCCATAACATCTGCAAAACAAAATCATGACTAGCCTGTGTGGGGTGTAGCCACTTTCTCTCCACAATTCCTTCATTTTCACTCCCAATTATTTTTGACTCCCAGGTATTCTTGAGTCATTACAATTTTACTAACTTTCTAGCTGTGAAGTGTAGATTATTACTCGTCTAGAACACTTTTGATGACTTTTTAATAAGGCAACAGTATCCTTGAAAAATATATTATAAATTCTGCTGGTAATTAAGCTACCACCTCAAAAAAAATATAATCGTGGCTTAATTAGAAGGTAGGCTCATCTTACAAGGAATAAAAAGATAAATCTTTGGGGCATAGTATTTTGGGTCATACAATGTACCTTGATCTGAACTGGAGATTCATGTAAGTATTTTCATTTGTTTCCATTTTCTTTTACTCCTGCCTGCTCTTTGTTAAAATTCACCTACCCTGATGTTCTCTCTGCCTGCCTTTGGAAAAGGACTTTTTTTCCTTTTCCTTTACTTTTGAACCTTTTTCCTTTCAATGTAAGAGGGCCAAGTCTGTATTTAGTAGATATCTTCACATGCCTTCATAATACAAGGCAGTGAGAAAGATATGCCTAAAGCAGTGTTTACCTCCAGAAGGGCAGAGAGGGCTAGTGACAGAGCTCTGTCAGTTTATGTGTGAAGCATTTAGCTGTGCAAAGCTTAGATGACAAACCTATAACATACTAACTTTTTAAGAACATGAAAGCTGGGTCCTGCATTAAGCAGCCATACATCAAGCAGCAAGGATTTCTAAGACATGTCATGAGACAAAGCTTGTATTTTAGGTCAAACTCAGCACCTTTTCTAGCAGTGATTGTCAATTCTGTCTTCCTTCCTTTCTTTTTCAAAGCTCTGATGCTGACTCTTACGCAGGTTTAGCAGTGCTGTGCTCAGATGGCAATTTCACTGAGACTAGCTTAGTAGAGACTGAAGTACTATTCAGTGCATGGGTCAGAGCCAACCCCATGTCCAAACAAGTTAAAGATTTGTCTGGTTTTGCTTTTTACACAGGAAGCAGAAGGTCTCCGGAACTACAGATGCAAAGAGACAGAAGAAAAAAGTGAACTGTTTGCATGGTGAAGAAGAGGTGGCAAACAGGCAGATAAGTTTGAGGCATTGGGTATAGCAGCATTGCGAGATTTAGGATGAGCAGACAGCATGGAGACATTCGCCAGCTGTATGTTTTGAAAGCAATCCATTTTTGTGCCTAAGACGCTGATAGAAACAAATCTCTTCACTGCCATTTACATTGTAAGGAAGGCAGTTGGCACCAAATTCTCTGCCTCACTGGTCCTGTAAAGGGGAGTCTTTGTAGCTGAACGACACTTCTGGACAAATTGCACTCTGATGACCTCGCACAACTCCAGTACCTTGTGAGGGGAAGTCAGGCTGGAGCCTAACATGTCTACAGATTGAATGTTAGGGGATAGGTGATGCAGAAATGAATTGGGTTTTACATCAAGCCAAAGCACAGACGAGAGGAATAAGAAGAGTTCTTTGTAGACAGGAAAGGGATCTTCTGACTACAGAAAACCACCAGGAATTTACAAGAAAATTATCAAATCTTATTGGTGCACAGAAGAACAATCCTTCTTAAAGGCATGTTTCTATTCCTTTTCAGAAAATGCAAATGAAATATTGCCCCATGGCAAAGTTTAAATTATACCATTCACCTTGTTTCTCTCCCATGACAGGCACTCCACTCCTGTGAGGTCTTTGGCACCAGTTCCCAGCCTGGCCCTGACATCTTCTTCCATAACTGTTAGCAGCTGTCCACAAGCAGGCCATAATACTAACCATAATCATGGCTGGAACTGCCAGTTCAGACCCACAATGCCACCAAAATGCACCTCTTTCACAGTAGGTGTAACTGCCCAACAGCTTATTTCCCACCTGGGACATCCAAATGTGAAAGTATGTTGCTTCACTGCAAGTGAGTTTCTTTACATGGTTGTTACTGCAGATGTGGACCAGTGGGCAGTACTACCCTCCCTCTCCACAACATTCAACCTCTGGTCTGCATAGCCAGTTTGGGACAATAGTTGCTTCTGTTGTGATTTAATGCCAGCCAGGAACTAAGCATGATTCAGTCACTCACTCACTCCCTATCTCCCCTCTCAGTTGGATGTGGAGGAGAACAGAAAAGCAGGTAAAAACTCCCAAACCCCTAGGTGATGCACAGTACAATTGTTCACCACTCATTTATCAATATCCAGACAGTTTCCAAGCAGCAGCCACTGGCCAGCCTTCCCTACAATTTGTGTACTGAACATGGAGCCATATGGTATGGAATATCCCTTTGGCTAGTTCAGATCAGCGACCCAAGCTGTGTGCCCTCCCAGATTCTTGTGCTTCTCCAGCCTTCTTGCTGTCAGCTGAAAAGTTCTTGACTTAGTATAAATACTACTTAGCAACAACTAAAAACTTCAGTGAACACCCTGAATCAAGATTCAGTGATCAAGGTTAGTCTCATGCTAAATCCAAAACACAACATTATACCAGCTATACCAGCTACTAGGAAGAAAATGAACTCTATCTCAGCCACAACCCAGACAGTTTCATTTTAGGCAGGGATTTGAGACCGACTGCTGAATATGTCATGCTCAATTTAAACACAGAACCACTGTTCATTTGTTTCTTACCTGTTCTATAGCCAGTGTTATTGAGATACACGGCGAAAGTACGTGGCTCGTGAGTAGCCTGCCATGAGGGAGAAGAGCAGTTTTCATTGTTGGTGTATATGTTGTGGTTGTGCACGTACTTCCCAGTCAGCATTGAGGAACGCGATGGGCAGCACATCGGGGTTGTTACAAATGCATTGATAAAAGAGGCCCCTCCATTCTCCATAATCCTTCTGGTTTTATTCATCACTTGCAAGGACCCTGAAAAAAGAGGCACTGATCATCATGGTATTGTAAAAGATTGTTTGAATATATTGGCTGTTACAATGCTATTAAAAGTAAAGCATCAGTGATTAGCTTGCCTTTGAACACTAGTGTGTGCTACTCTGTAGGTTGGGTAATTTTAGGAGAAAAGATCAGATTTTTACTATATCACCAAAAATATTTTACAGGACTCAGGAAAAAATGAGTTCTTTTTTCTCAGGCTTCAAAACAAAGTTAAAATATGGACTAATCTGTATCAAAGTTATAGGTCAATAGTTCTTCCAGTGTGGCTGTAAGGAAAACAGTTTGTTACACAAACTGAATTATTAGTCAATATACCAGTAAAATACATAGAATATAACCAAATAATTGATATAACCAAAGAATATGTTAATATTCTTTCCATTTTATCAGATGACCAAAGAGAGAGAGACAGAGAGGAATAGGATAAAGGAGGGAGCAAGAGATGGAGGGAGGAGAATGGGAGAATTCAGTGGCAATTTCTCTAAAGGAAAGTTCCTGTGGACACAGGATCAGTACGTCTGGCTCTGATACTAAAGCACTGTGTTCAAAATCCATTTTTGGGGATAAATATATATGCAAAAACATTGACAAAATGCAGAATATTTGTCAAGAAATTGTATTGATACTGTTTAAAAAACAAAGACATTTTTCTGTATCCTTCAAAACATCTTTGTGAACAGCAAGGTGAGAGAGGCCGGGCTTGGAGATTTCTGACCCATATAGGGTCTGTCAGTATTTTCTGACAGCTGTCAAAGTCTGTTCTTTCTGTTATTCAATAGAGCAGAGATTGAAGGGTAAGGGTCAACTGTGGATATATGTACCCAGGAAACAAGTTTGGGAAGTGTAATACTTGCACAATTTTGGTGGAAATAAAAAGGTTTCTGGAATTCTACATTTTCTTTGGTCTGACAATTAATTTTGCACAGTTGGCAGTCATTTTACATTTAAATCCACTGATTCCACTGATACAACAAGAGTTTTTCTTGATGGTTTTGTTTGTGTTGCCTTAAAATCAAATTAAAAAATGTTTTATAGCAACTGATGGCTGTAAAACCATAAAACTCCCAAGGAAGATCAACTTTAGATGTAAGCAGTAAAATACTACAAATTGCCTTATGAGTCAAAGTTAAACATGGTCTTGGGTTTGGGCTAAGGAGTCAGTGCTGAATATGAAATCTTTTGTACAAAAAAAAATATTGTTTAAAAAGGGGAAGAAGCAGTAGGCTCTTCAGCATTTTGTTGTGAAATGCCAGGACCAATGTCCTTAAGGATACATTTAATACTGTGCATATAAGTCACCATCATTTTAGACTCTTCCTCTTTCACAGCCCTTATTTTCCAAATGCAGAACATCTGCATTTGTGCTTTCCTGAACACTATGTACTTAGGGATATAGAGAAGCAGGAGAGTAACGGAGGTCCCTGAACAGAAAAGGTCTCCATTTACATGAGTGGGAGCATTTCACTGAGTTGTTGAGTAAAAGACGAATGAGAGACTGTCCTCGTTCTACATTTCTTTATCTTGGACCCCAGGCTGACTTTTTCTTTTTTTGTTTGTTTCATTTTGGTTTTGCCATAGCTCTTCCATTTTTGAAAAGTCACAGTTTATGACTGAGAAAGCTGTAAAGTGCTTCACAATGCTCAGATAAAAAGTCCACTATTCAGGTACCCTAATGCATGGTAACTGCAGCAGAGCTGATCTGCACTTTCCTGCCTTCATGTAGTATAAATGAGTAGCTGTTAGAGCACTTCCTTATTCCTCCAGCTTGTCAGCCCTCTGCTCTTGCAAGCCTGCTGTTTATGACTAAGTTTTCCCTCCAGGTATGCACTTACTGACACTGATAATAGATTTAGCCCCTCTGGAAATTCTAGAATAGGCACTTCAAAGCAGGTGAGACTTCCTCATTTGGAAAACAAAACACTAGTAGGAGATAAAACTTGCTGATATAAGTTATAATCCTTTACTGTCTGTAGCTTTCCTCACAGTTTGTGCTCTTTGCCATCTGGCCCACAGTCTTCAGGGCATATGTACTCATGTGCTGTCTGTCAGCAGGACACTTGCACTCTTCTTGACTGACTGGGGAGCACCTCAGACACAGAAGTTAGTAAGTTTTGTCAGGCAAGAAATTCAGTGACACTTCTCAGTCTATCCTGAGATAGATATCCTAGTCTATCTTCTATCAAGAAATATGTTTGGTAACCAAGGTTTCATTTTGAGTCTTAAAGTTGCTATGGATTTTCATCACAGGTGGGCATCTCCACAAAGGAATAGCTAGGAGCATCTTGTCTTTATATGGGTTGTATGCAAGGCCCCAGGAAAGTAATGGACTTTCTCATATCCCCATTTTTTCAGGCTGTGCATTTGAGTGCTTTAGTTCCAGTGAAGATGGAAAGCAAACCAGGCAAATTATGCCTGATGTGATGTATCTAGGTGATGCTGTGACCTCTTCACCTACTGCTCAACTCAGTGAATGGTTTATATAGATTTCACTGGGTAGTGCATTAGGCTGTAAACAACAGTTAGAAACACCAGAATTACCAACATATTCATTAGTTTTTACTTTTTTTCTGACATTACACAAGATATTGTTTACAGTGAGGATTATAAGAGTGATTGGGGGGGTCATATTTTGAGGTACTGATGTGTGCAAATGATAAGACAATCTAGAGGACATGGGAAGAAATTAAAGAGTGAGCAAAATGTTGGACTGAACAGAGTTCAGACCTGACCCAAATAGGAGCTGGGGCCACTGCACTAAGAACCTCAATATGTTGTCACCATCAGGGAAGTAGTTCTGGGTTCTGGGAGCTGGTGCTTTGCCTTGAGCAAGATGTCGATTTGCCTCTGTATTGGGCAGTTATTTCTCTACCCTCAGGATATTGGTGGGGGAAACAAAGTGCACAGTGGCACAATTTAAGATGTAATTTCCCAGCTTTAGGGCCCAAGTAATTGCTGAGTTTCTTCAAGAGCTGTGGGCCAGGCTGCTTCACACCACTTGTCATCCACCAGTCGATATACAATATCCTTTCTCTGTGACACATTTCTCCTAGCATAGATAGGAAATGACTGGAGTTGTGGAGGAATTTATGGGTTTTATGTGACAAGTGGAATGAGACAGCAACTCTGCTGAACTTCTTTACACTCAGAACGCAAAACTCAGGGTGATGGTGCAGATCAATAGGAAGAAGTGCATACTCCTATGCTTGGAGCAGCAACTAAATGCAAGTTCCCCGTCTCTTGCAAATTTTGCTCTGAATAACTCCTCTGTATATCATTTGCACTCAGGCAGATGAGCATTTTGGTTCAACATTTATACATGCTCTGGAGACAAATCCTTCCTGACCGGAGCCTATAATGTACCTTATATGCTTTTATGCTAAGGCATTCATTTAGAACAGCTTTTACAAATATTCGTGCTGGGAACACAACAGCAAATAATCCATATTGAGAGACTTTCAGTCTTGTGATTTTTGGATACCAATTCCTAAGTTTTATTCTGTTTGTGGTAGCAAGTGTTAATTCCTATTGACCTTTGTGAAATTTAAGATTTTTCTCAGGAATCAGTGAAGAGCAAGGGGAAAATTCACACATGGAAAACAGTCTGCCTTTATTTTTCAAATAAGCTGAATGATTTATTATCAGAAGTGCGAATAATGCAGTACAGTAAGTCTTGGGGCTGAATCCTGTTTCCTGTGAAATGATCTATGAAAAGGGGAAACCTGTGTCTTCATTCAGTGCAGTGAGAATGCATGCACACCCAGGCTATTGCTCAGCTGCCTGCTAATAGGAGCCAGAATGTCCTGTGAACATTCAGAGCTGCTTTCAAAGAGAGGAGCTCCCAGTAGGAAAAAAGTGACTTGCCACATCCTTCCTCCTCTTTCACCACTTGCAAACCTCCTTGCAAGACTGAAGACAGCAAGTTGGTAACACTGTTCATAGATGTGTATCTGCTGACCTACCTTTCCCAGTGCCCTGAAGAAAGCAGGGTCCTTCAGACTACAGAAAAGGAAGACATGACTTGACCCTTTTAACTAAATTTGCAGAACGACTCTAACAAGAAGACATGCATTCCTATTGTAATAGCTGTATTTTACGCCAAAAATAGAGCTGGGAACAGCTGTTCTTTATGCAGCGTGGCTAAACAGAGCAGACATTTGAAAGACTGACGAAAAAAAAGATAGGATGTGCTTAGATTTTAAGGACTGGTTTTGGAGCTCTGCTGCATAAAGGCACCAACAGTCAGTAACAAAATGTAGTTTATTAATTATGTTCTCAGAACCCTAAAGGGCTGTGAAATTATTATTGCATCATGAAAAATACAAAAATGCTAGCAACTAAAGAATTGCTTTAAGATCCAGACCATTTTTTGTCTACAGCTTTCTGTTGTAGTATGTGATTTTAGATTCTAAGTTTCCTGAAATGAAGCATTTTTAATTTTCAATGTCAGATGGCATGTTGTTTAAAAATTCACTATGTTTCTGTTAAAAATATGACTTTCATTAAATAAAAAGCTAAGAATGTAGGATTCAATTCCAAATTAATTTGCCATTTTTTCACCTTCTTGATCTCACATCCCACCCTCAAACCCAAAATATTTGCTTGGGGGTAGCCTAAAATGATCCTCTTTCTCTCCTTGATTTTTCATTTTGGGCAGTGAACCAAAAAATCAGCTATATGCATAACTACCATTAATATCTTTCTAACTTATGTAGTGGAAAACATTCAAAGGCCTCCTGGAACATCATCCAAGTGTTTTAACTTTTTCCACCCTAAGAAAAATACGTGAAAATCACTTCTGGCTAGTATGTCCAGGTTGTGCTCAGATATTCAGTACACTTCTGAAAGCAAAACTAGCATATTTTATACAATTAGCATAGTTTCAAAGCAGGTGGATTTTAAATAGTCAATAATATGTAATACTTCATATAATGCATAGAAATATTACATCCTGAAACCAGACCTGTTTGTCTGTGTGCATAACATGTCAGATGACACACATGCCTGTGACAAATACATGAAGACAGAGATACCTATGCAGCACTGAGGGAAAGGCTGACCTCATAAGGCTCAAATTTTTAAATGCTATGGAAAGTCATAAAGTGAGACAGGGTTTTTGATGCAAGTTTTTTGCCTGTATGTCCATGCACGCATTATTAAATCCTTTTGCGGTGGTGATTAAACCCTTCCATGGTGGACTTTGATAAGCATGTATTTCCTAACTAAATGTGATGAATACTATTAAATAATATTTGTTAACTCATTTTCCAAACTTGTCCCACACTCTGATATTGTTCCAGGACCAGCAGCTTCCCCAAATTTAAAGTACTTTCTGCTTGGCAGAAGTTACTGTAAGACACATGACAAAATGGAGTAGCAAGCAACAATTATTTCTCACCTAGCTCCACATCTTGATCATCTGTGAGTACAAGGATGATATTTGGTCTGATATTTTTTCGCTCCTGCTGCACACGTCCTCTGAACCTTGGGGACTTTATGGTGGAACAGTGACTTGTTAGCAATTCAGTACTGAGCACTGCCAAGATTAGTGCAAAGCAGGAGGACTTCATAGTATTTCCAGTATTTCAATGAAAAGACTGATCCAGAAGTTCTCTGAGCTCTAGTTTTCAAGCCTGTAGTGAGGAAAGAGCAATTCAGTTCAAGCAATAAATAAACTTGCAGTCATACAGTGAAAGGAAGATACTTAGGGAAGTCAAGCCTTACACATACCATTTAACATGATTATAAGCCATATTGTTGAATAAGGGCTTTATTCTGTCATTTTCTAAGAATAAACTCAGTCATTCTGCAACTATGCTTTCTCAAAAAAATTTTGCTTGAAGTCATGCCACTGCCTGCATTTTGTAGGCATGATTTCTGGTATACTCCTCACAGTGCTCCTTCTCCTACACCCCACGCTTCCTTTTATGCAGCTTGTTCCCTATATTCAGTACCTGGGCGCAGCAAAAAATTGCCGGGATGCAGACGTATTCAGAACATCTGTAGGAGGAGCCCTGTGAAAAGGAGAGAGCAGTATGCTTGTCAGTCAGAGACCTCAGTACTGTAGCTGTGCTTCAAAGTTTCCAGAATTGTTTGTTATACCTTCTTTCTCTGTCCTGGAAGAAAAGAGTAGAAAAAAAATTGCATTCTCCCTGGCCCCCCTACTTAATTTAATACCATACCTATGCAGGGGCTAGATGGCACCTTGGCTGCTTGCGATAAAGGACATACAGCTCACGTCACCAGACACAGATGCTTTTCCAACACTGATAGTCAGATTTACAGTGAGATTCTGAGAATAAGAGTTAATTACAGTGTATGGCACCTGGCAAGCAATTAAGCTATTTTAACTCACCTGTACAAGCGATTAAACCCTTAAAAAGCAGAGGGGAGAGCATGACTCTCATTTGAAATCTGCATTGGATCACTACATGAAAAGTCATCTTCCCACTGACAAGAAAGCTCATATTAAGTGACAGTCCATATGATCTTACCCAGTATTGTGAAAGAGCATGACCGTCCCTCAGTCAATCAACCTGAGTGTCTCATCCATAATGCACAGTACCTCTGCCACAGCCTCACCCTTGATACTCCGCTTCCAGACTTGGCTCCGTACGTTATCAGAACCCTCACTCCATGCCTGTCAGTCAAACAGCCTTGGTTTTGTAAGACCTGCTGCAAGCACAGAGGCTGGGCTTTGCTGCAGCAGATTTAAACCTGTGACTGAAACTGACTGATTGGTCTGGGGAGGAAGGGGCAGCCACTTAAACTTTAACATTTTTGGCATTACTGACTGAAGCTCTGCAAAGCTGTCCTGAAACACAAGGGAAGGGAGGGAATATCTGGGGGCAAAAAGGAAGGGGGTGGGAAAGAAACCATAGAGTCATGCCTGTTCCCTCCAGGGTATTGACCTACCACACATGTTTTTTCTGTTTCTATTCTGGGACTATGGATAGGACACTGTGATATTGGTCAATTAAAAAAAAAAGGCTACAAAACCACCCAAGCCCAAGAACAATCAAGTCTGCCCAAGGGGAAGACTGCATAGGAACCAGGGTGCACCTTATATAATTAGCATAATGGAGCATAAATCATGAGATCTGTGCACCCACACCTGAGACATCATATTCAGACATGCAACAAGAACTACAAACAGATGAATAAGCAGAAATAATTTAAAGAGAGCAAGACAGAAGACAAAAAGAACCCCATCACTCACCTAAGAACGCACTAATAGGAAGATGTTCTAAATTTCAGGGGAGAGAAGCCACAAGAGAGGGAGGGGATAGGACCTGATGCTGGACTGCTAGAAAAAGGATCGTGTTCTTGTTTCCACATACACCTTTTATTTTAAGCTTCGCAAGCTAAACAGTTTCATGCTCCTCACTCTGGCAGGCTGTAATTACACCAGAAGAGTGTGAATGTCTTTAAAAGGAAAATCCAAGTGTCTGTGGCAGAGAAATCTTGTCTTTCATTGTCTCTGCACCAACAAGCACTCCAGCCTTCCACTAACATTACAGCACTGCAAAGTCAATACAGGGGATCACCACTGAACATTAAAAGCTATTTCAGTGATTACACAACATTCAGATAAGTAACTGGAAGTCTGTAATTTGTCTTGACAGACTTTTAAAAATAGTTCAATTTCCATGTATTTGTTTTTAAGTCACATAAAAACTGACAAAAGCCCTGAAGACCAGGGTTACCAGAGAAGTCAGCCTTCTTTTGACAGACACCAGATACCACATGCTCCTGGTGCAAAAGCAGAAATACCATGTCTCTAAATGTCTGATCTTTAAATAGCGAAACTTTGACTCACATCACAAAGCACAAAAGACTACGTGAAGTGAGACTCAATGTTTAGTTTCTTACCTCAGTTGTACCATGTAGCAAACTTTTTCAGACAATGCTGACCCCGAAGTGCAGTCATTCTGACTGTGTTGAGCAAACACTGGCACCAACATATTTGAATAATCCCCCACGGTACAAAACTGCAAGTTTCTGACAATTACACCTCAGTGGTAACAACATTTCCACTAATCCAAATGGACATTAACATGTATTTTTCCTTTCAACTTCTCTGGTCTATATGATTTAGTTTTAAAAAAAATCCTTTTTCTGTAGCAAGTTAGAGTCACCTTTGGCAAATCTTTTCCAGAAATAACAATATGAAGGTTTCTTTTCCAACTCTAATCTTTTCATATTGATGGATAAAGGAAAATATCAGGCTGGATCAACACATATAAAAATTATTCAAGTTTCATTGAATGGTTCTTGCACAAGAACAAAGTAAGGCCCCATTTTGTTTCTCATGTTTCAGTTTTGATTATGGCAAATCTTTATTAAAAGCTGATCTTTGACAACTTGTTCTTTTACAGCCTGTTTCCCAGTCCTAGAAGAAAATGAAGTAAAGAAAACTGTCAAAATACAGGCTTGATAGGGAAGACAAGGCTGCAGTGTTTGTGCTGGATATGGGCCGGTAGCCTGCAAGTGCCCCTGCAGACACTGCAATTTGTCTTGAGAAATGGACAAAAATAGAAGAAATTCTAAAAAGGACATTTTGAAATTTACATGGGGAAGCAACCTCAAATTTTTTTGTGTGCTGTGTTCAGAAATCAAGATGGTACTATAAAATGCTTTCCTTTAGCCAAACAAACAAGTGCTATTGGTGAAATTTAAAGTATCTTTTTCCTACAGAAGAAATCTATGACAACTGAAATGTAGTCAGTAAGTAAATGAAACCAAAGAAATCCAAAGAAACATTCTTTTGTCATTTGGATATAATTTTTTCTTTCTGTCATTTTTTTTTCCCACAGGAGCAGAAACTCATAGTTTACAATCACCTTTCACAGGATAAAATCAGAAAACTCAAATCTTTAGTTGTTTCTCTCCTGCTCGTATTATAACATGCAGTTCAAGGACTTGTTGGCATAGAGAATTAATTACTCATGAAACTTCAATTACATTGTCAGAGCACTGCAAAGAAAGGTTACAGTTCCACTTTGTGTGATGTGGCATAAAAACTATGAGGACTTTATTTCTAGATCTCTTAAGAGAGTATTGTGCAGTGACTAAGAAGAGCATTTTCCACTTTGTTTTCATGTCTACAATTTTACTCTGGTCACTTAAAATGCCATTTTGTGTTTGGCCAATAAAAATATGTCCAGAGTCATGCACTTACTTTATGGAACAGGGCACTGAGTATCCACAAGAACATTCCATTATAGGCTTTAAAGATATGTGGACTTATTCATATTTAATATTCTACAAATGCAGCTTTCATATATCCTTGTACAGGGAATCTGACTTCCAAGAACAGATTTCTTGTTTGTAAATCTAAAATCAAACATCAGGATAATGAGTAAGGATACCAGACATAGGTCCATCCCCAGTACCATGTGCTACACAATGCCCCACACCAGTAATTCACAACCAAGTGGCAGCAAAGGGCAAATAACTTTGTCTTCTCTATACCACAGTGTTGGTGTTTTCTTCTGAGCATGAACACTGAGGATATTACATTATCCAAAGTCATAGCTTAAGGCCCACTGTTCTAGTGGCCTTTCCTTAGAAGCAAAAATGGATCAACTATGACCAATGAAGGAAACAGTGTTAATAATAGTAATAGTAATAATGTGGATGGTGATTGTGGAGCTTAAGGATCACAGACTCAGAATCACAGAATCATTAGGGTTGGAAGAGACCTCTGGAGATCACATAGTCCAAACATCCTGTCAAAGCAGCACACCCTTCAGGGGTATCAGTCACTACCGCCAGTTTTGTATCATTAGCAAACATAAGAATGAGAATTCTGGTTTCTGTTCCCCAGATAATAGGAATAAATGTGCCCAGTGAATTGAGAGTGTAAGGTATCACAGGGCTCCTAAATCAAGAAACTCCTAATGCAGCACCAATTTGTGTTGTGTTCCTCATTGCTATCCAGTATCCTACAGATTATATCTCTGTAGTTAGATTTCCCTGCCTCCGAAAATTGACATAGTTGTATATAACTAAGGTATGGTCCAAAACAGATGTTTTGCAACTTAGGACATTTTTTAGATTCTCTGACAAGTTCTAGGAGCTTGCACAAAAATATATCAAACACATGGAAAAGAAGCAGAAGGCCTTGTCAGTGCAAGTGTCAAGTTGCCTCATTTCCTTTATGTAAAAGATAATCTTGGATAATTTCTTCTTACAGGCTTCTCTGATAAATAGACAAAACTTCTCAAAGAAGCAAAACCTCAGATATCAATTCAACCACAAGAAAATGAGCTTTCCTTTCTCATCCCAAGCAGAAGAGCATCTTCCTATGTATTTTACCTATGACCTGCTGACTTGCCAGTTTTGGTTTTAATGAGCATTTTACAGGAATATAATCCCACTGTTCTCTTGTTTCCTTAAAATCAGATTTTCCATAAGAAAAATAGAAAGGCAAAGGACAACTAGAAGAATTCTCTTAATTCAGAGTTGGGATTTTGCTATTGTCAGTGTTTAGTAATTTCCAATATGATCTTGGAGGTTGGTCACATTGGTGGGCACCTGGGGAGCATAATGTCAAAAACCTGTCAGTCTGCCAGTAGTGCCAGAAATCATTGGCATTGGCGACATGTTAACTGGAAGTGGTTTCATCCACTCGTGACCCTACAAATGCCAGATTTAGTGGTTTACAGCTACCATTTTCAGTTCTCTGCTTTATATTGAAATGTGTCCACCCGGCAATGCTGCTGTACTCAAGAACATTTTGCATACATGGAAAGTCCAAGGTGAAAGAGAGAAAAGGGGTTCTCTTGGCTGTACAAATACAGCTTCTGTGAATCTTTGATGTTTATGTCAAAGGGTGGATGGACCATTTAAAGTCTCACATAGTCTGTGCTATGAATCATAACAGGTGTGTGGTTACAGACCCAACAAAATTAGTAACTTCATGAGATTAGTAATTGCATGAAGATTGCACAGACAGATTGAAACTGTATAATAAAAGGTCATGTTGATCTGCACCACAGCAACCCAGCAGTTCAGAGGTCTTAAATCTCTCCCTTAAATCACATTGCCTTGACAACTAGAGGGTTGTGACACACTACAACAATAACAACTCTCACTTTCACTAATACAGTGAAGCCCTTCAGTGGAAAAAGCTGCTGACAGATGACTGTTTTAAGTTTAGTAATGTTAATGCTCTTCTCACATCTTAGTCTTCTGTCCTGTATTTAAAAGGCAAACACTGCAATCTCAGACTACCAGGCACAACCGCGTAAATCTGCAGGTCAGTTTCCTGTGGGAATACTGACCCTGCAGCCATGGGAAACACATTTACAGTACAGCAAAAGTCAGGAAAAAGCCAGACCTACCATTTCTTTTTAAAGGTTAATCCCCTAATCTAGGTTGTAAAGTATGGGATTTACAGTGAACACAAAGAATGTAGTTCCTATCAGGGTTTAATCTAATCCTTATCTATTGGATTTCCAACACACTTTACTAATCAATCAGCTATCTGCTCCCCTTGCAAATGTAATCTGTGTATTCTAATGATGTATCCTCAGTGCCTCAGGCTAGATTAATTTAAACTAACTATAATTTAAAGTAATTGCAGGTAGGGAGAATCATAACCTTATATTACGTTTTTACATTGTAATTTTGCAAGCATTTACAGACAGGAAAGGAAAAAGCTTGCAGTGACTTGAAAGTATAATGCACACTTGTTAACCCACTTTTATAACCTTGTACAGGTTAAAGGATATTCTTAGTAGGTAGAAGTTTCCAACATTTCATCTGTTTGGGTGAAACAACAAGCTCCAATAACATTTTAAAAGTACATAACTGTAGAAGAAATTATCTGCCTTTGAGAAAAGAAAAATATGCCTTTGATTTTAATGCTGTTAATATAGCTGAACAGAACATTAAAGAAAATTAAAATTAATTTTTTATAGTAACCTCCAATCTGTGAAAGTTTTAAGAGAAAATTCCCACATATTTTTCACTAAGAAGAATGTCTTCTGCTAACTTACAAAGTTCTAATAATATACAGTTGCTTAAATTTATTTCTCACCATCTGATTTACTTTATTTTAGAATTTCATATTTCAACATAGCCAAGAAGTGCACTTGTCATACAAAGGAGCCTGGTATAATTGAGCCAGATGATGTGCCCCACAAGTAAAATCAGCCATTCATGAAAGCTGGTCACCAGAGGCCATTTCAAACAATGCACATTTCAAAGTAATCTAAAGTAATCCCTTTTTTCTACTGATTTGGTTTCCAGGCAGTCTTAAGCACATGTGTGTAGCAAACAGGAGGCTTATTAAAACCTGATGTTATACTGGAGGTTATAATGCCATTGCCTTGTGATTGAATTCCATGTCTGTTAGTCTTCAAAGAGAGGGGAAAAAAATCAATTAAATTTATATGCTTATTAAACATGAGTGTCATGATACGTGCAGTTTATTAGCACTTGCTGAATAATTAAGACTGAGAGAGATAATTAGACGTGTGCTAAGCTCCAAGCAGGCTCCTGATATCAGATTTTTTATCTTTAAAGAAAGTGGCTTTCCTGCTAGAGATAATATAATTACTAAAAGACTCCAAGTATTTTTCAAATATAAAGAATAAACGCTACGTATGAAGGAATCTCAGGTAATTTTAAAATTCCATTTTAAACCTACATATCTTTGCTATACTCCTGCTCACTTCAGCAGTTTGGGGCATTATGAAAATATACAATAACACACTGTCAATTCAGTGATTCAATAAGTAATCTTACATTGGGAGATCATATCACAGAAGTTAACAACAGCAGTATAGCTTGCACATTGCTTTAAATTCCTATTTAAGTCCACTGACTTTAGAAACTGCAAGAGCATAGCTTTCCATATCTCCTTTAGATAGAAAACTCTTAATTTTAAAAGGTTACTGTCTAGGTATTTTACTTCCCCTCAAATGCCTGAAACCCCCTTTGAAAGATGGAATTTTAATTTTTGATCTCGTAAACAGTTTGTTTTCCTAAATAAATGGACATAATTAATTTGATTACAAATACAGCATCTTTAGGACAAAGTACCTAAGCATCTACATATATATTTGAGAAGACAGAGAACATGCCCATTTTCTCATGGCAATGTACACACCTCTGTTATCAATGTGAGAGGTTAGGGTAGGTTGTGCCATCATGCAGGTGGGTGGTCTTGAGTGGAAACTGAGCCTAATGCGTGGCTGCTCTGGCCACTCTCCTTGCTGACTATGCAGGAGAAGCAACAGGAGCTCACGGGGACCAGAGGAATCTATGTAAGGACTGAAGGGTGAGGAAATGTCAGTATGAATCCACATAAGTGTATGTATGTGAACAGATAGCATCATCTGTAAGGAGAGGAACTCAAATGTACTTTTAGCTGTAGTGCCGAAGGATTGGCTACTAAGAAACACCATAAGACTTCAGAGAGGTGCCATCCCTTGGATAACCAGGTGAATCAGGCAGTTGCTCTAAGTGTTTTGGGAAAACTTACCCTAATACTACAGTGCAGAAAGTGAACTTATTTGTAGCATCAGCACTTCATGTGCTTACATGTACTGTGAGTGTGCTCACATGCACTGTGAGTGTGCTCATGTGAATGTAGAGCCATTACAGACTGCATGTGGTGTCTGTTGACTTTTTCTTTCACTTTCAGATCTGAACCCCAAGACTATTTTTTTAAAATAATCCCATTATATTCAAGTGAGTTTTACTTTCACTAAGTTCAAGTTGAATTTAATAGGACTGCTAACATAGACTCAATGGATCAGGGCCTGAGTACTGTTTGTAAAGCGCAATGTCTCAGTAGGCTACTGCTTTTTGTCAAACAGTTTTTCCAGTCCTGGCACAGTATAAAATCTACCTTCACTGATATAAATGTAAAAGCTCTGTGACAGACCAAGAAATGTTCTTTCAAATAAGTTCCTCCCTAGCAAACTTGCACTAAAGAGAAAGAAGCCTACTAATAATAGTAAATAGACAGTCAGACCAAATAAAACAACCTGTTACAAAAAACAAATGCTTCATATCCTTTTCCATAAAGACTAGTCAGCAAGGGAGTTGTAATGACTTCAGGCACTGGTGAGACTTCAGGCACCACCCAGACATCAATCTGACTTTTAATTGCCTGTGTGATCAGGAAGCCCCTGGTGTTCCCCAAGTTACGTTACCTGTTGGGGCACAAGGTATAGCCCCAGCCCAGAAACACTGGGACTTGTGTCTGCTATCATAGCAATCCTTCCAGTCCCCTTATATCCCATCACCTCACTGTCCCACACTCCCCACTCTGGGAACTATCCCTCTGTGTACACTTCTGGGGGATTCCCAGAGTGATCTGTGACTGACCCATCACAGGGAAAATGAAAGTCCTCTTCACATGGCCATGTTCTGTCAGGTGAAAACAGTTTTGTGCAGGAATGAGAGCAAATACGAACAAGGAGTACAACTGCTGGATTTTATTGACAAATCAGTGACCTAGACTTACTTAGACCCTGATATATATGTTCTGCTGTGCAAACTAAATACATCTATTGGCTTCAACAGGACTGCTCAGCTCCTTAAAACAACCACCTGCAGGCTCTTCAATACATTCCTGGTGCAAGGACATTTTAAGCTCTCTGATACTATTTCAGAAAAAAGCTGAGCATCAGTGGCACATGAGGAAAGGCCAAATGTATGAAGCATCTGAATACTGAATTTCACCTGAAAATTAGTATTCCTATCAAAAAAGCCTGAAATTAGAATCACATTTGCCTGTTCAAGGACAGAATATATCATACATAGCTCCTCTGTCTGAGGAATACCAGCCTGAATTTTGAAAATCAGTTCTTAAATAGCTGTTTGAAAATAACCCTCAGCCTGAGATCTAAAAGACTCAAGAATGACTTGCTGAAATTATTCTGTGAATAACTTTATCTCAGAAAACATTTTGAAAGGGTAGCACATATAAATGCACCTTCATTTTCCAAGGGAAAATGCCTGCAGAAACACTTTCTTCATCTTTCAAGTGCACATACAGGTATTTCAATTTCACAGTACTGGCTTCTGTAGATGAGAGAGCAGTTTTAAAGCATGAAAGATGAATCTGAATGCATTAAGGCAAACATTTTTTTTATTTCCAAAGCATTTCTTACTAGCAAAGTTCCTATTTGGCAATGAAGAGACATTATTTTACACCATCTTTATAAATTTTGCATACATATATATATATATATAATCTCTTTATATATAATATCTTTATATAGAGTTAATTGCAAGCCTGCTCATGAGCCAAGATTCTATGAAGATGCTTGACAGAGCACATAATGAATTATTTTCTCTAGCAGTAATGGAGCAGGCAGTCAATCTTATGTCACAGCACCTGACTCTGTATTATGCACAAAGAAGGGAAGACTGGAATGGAAATTGGTAATCATTAGGTAGAAGCTTCTGAATAATACAGCATGGATCAGGAATGGCAAGGACCAGGATGTACAGGAAATTACTCCCAGAAAACTGAAATGAGATAGAAGGCAAAAGACAGGACTGCAGTGTTTTTCTTCATTTTGTGTAGGAAGGAATTTGGGAGGCATCCCAGTTTACAGTGATTATTGTGGGGAAACGATCAATGCTTGCTTTACTAGATGGCTGGGGTTTTTTTCCCCTAAATGTAGATGAGCTGTTCTTATATAAAAGGTGTCTCATAAACTGTGTCAATGACCCAATTCACAAATGTTTAGACCAACATACAGAGAATCCAATTCTCTGTCTTTAGCAGGCTCAGTTGTGAGGTCAGACCAGGCTGCTTAGGGTTTTACCAAGTCAGGTGTGAAAACCCCAAGGGTGGACACTGCTCAAATGCTGTTCCGCTGCTTGACTGTTCTGAGGATGACGCTTGTTCTTCCTTATATCCAGTAGGGACCTCTTATATTTCAAATTATGTCCATTGCCTCTTATCTTGTCCTCCTGCTGCACGTCACTGTCAAGAATGAGGCTCCATCTTCTCAATGACCTCTCTCTAGGTTCTGTGGGGCTACTGTTAGACCCACCCAAAAGCTCTCTTTGGTCCAGGCTGAACAACCCTGCTCCCACAGCTTCCTCACATAGGACAAGAACTCCAACCCCCAACCATCTTCATGGTCATCTGCTGAACACTGTCTGGTTTATTGATGTCTTTCCCATATTGATGACCTAGAGCTGGACATTTTATTTTAGTTAGCCCTAGTATGTAGTAGCATCATGGAGCAACATCTGTGTCTGTCATTGCCCATTAGTCTGAGACCCTTTCTACTGACTTCCTGTTCCACTTATTTCCTCACTGTACACAGTTTATAAGAAATCCCTGATATTTGTCCCCCCATTTAAGATTCTTCAATGTTAAAGACCAAATTTTGTTTCTCAGTCAAAGGAATTAGCCAAAATTTCAGGCCTTATCCACAGTCCTTTGAACCGGGGAGAAGTCTTCCAATTATGTCAGTAGTTATTGCTTCAACAGAAATGAAAGCTGATTTAGAAATATTTTTTGTTTGTCTTGTTAATAAAAATGTTAAAGCAGTTGGGACTTGGGAAAAAAGTGCAACTTCATTACAAGAAAAGAGAGATTTGAAATACCCTCTGTCCCAGGTCCCATGTAAATGCAAAGAGCACAGTTGGAACAAAACAAATGATCTCACTGGTTTCTGATGAGCTGGGTGGTGTAAATGTTTCACACTAACCACACTGCATGCTCATAATATAGGAGCTAATTCATCTGCCATGAATACATTCCTGTGTATGTTGTTCTTTAAAATAAACAAGCAAAAATGAGTAATTTATTGAGTTAAATGAATAGTTTTCCAGAGGGACCACTTTCTGCCCCATATGACTGATTTTAAAGTCTAAATGCAGGCAGCTCCAATGCTACATCCTCTCTCTCAGTATGTGTCACAGTTCCTGCTTTAAAATATGGAAATTCAAATTTTTAACAGTGTCAACAAGTTCTAATTGTTCCTGAAAATACCATTCAGGCTGCTTATTTGTTTTTTAGAAGACTGGAAAACTCCAGACACAGGGCTGCAGATGGTGAATCATGACAATTTTCCAAAGCCTCTATTTACAATGGCATTGCTTTTGCAAAATGTGTTTATTTCTAGATTTAAGAAATTTTGATGGAAGGTTTATAACCACAATAAACCAGTTTTTATAAGAAAAGTCTCCTGGAAAAGAAGGCAAACCATAACCAGCCCTGCATGTATTAAATTTTACAACTCCTTTTTATTTCTCAATATCTTAAAAGTTATCAAAAATGTATTCTTCTTGAGATATCAATATGATCTGTTAACTTCACAATGATTAATGTATTTCCCAGAGTTTTTCTACACTAGGAATGAGGTTATTAACTTGCATTTGTTCCTGCAGAATCCTCCCAATAGTAAGGGTTACTCATACAGGCAGCTCTGATCATAAATTCTTACTAATAGATAATCTGAGACTGAGGATCACAGGTTTCTTAGACTAACACAGACTCCTAATAACTTCCTTTCAAAATTAAAGGTGCTTTCCATGGCTTACAGTGAAGAGCCAACAATGCCTCTTGGACAGAAAAAAAAGTCTGCAAGGAGATTGCAGCATAATCACCATTTTCTGCTCGTACATTTTCCTTTGTGGCAGAAGAATTCAACAATGTACATTAATACAGAAAAACTTTCAGACTGAAAATATTCATGTTTAGTGCCCAGATGTGTACCTGGAAACTATAATTTGCACTAAAGAAAAGCATTAATGCTGTTTGGGAAAACCACTTATGGTAGTGGTGGTGTTAAACAGAGTGCAAAAGCCTTCCACATCTCTGTTCTTGTAATGTGCTTTTATAAAATTCTTGGCTCTCCTTTGCACCTCCCTTAAAAGCAGGGTGGTTTCAAGCAGATGACACACCCTAAATCCCTTCCCTTGACCTCCAGAATGTGGATCATGGCACCCACACGGTCCAGAGCATAACACACTGCTCAGTTACCTGCTTGCACTACCCCACCTTCTTGTCTTTCCATTTTATTGAAAGCTTCTAGAAGCTTACCTTTTACCTAACCGGTAAAATATGTTTAGACAATGGACATGTTTAAATCTGGTTGAAAATATATCAAATATTTCAGGGTATGAGGAGGGAGAAAGGATCTGAAATGAAAAATGCATTTTACTAAAGTATCGTATGGCACTGGCTTATGTTTCCATTATCTCCTACATTAAAAAAGCTCTGTTGACCTCTGTCAGAGGCATTTATTTTAACACTGCAGTGATTTGTAAAACTCTTGCACATTTCTTTGCACGATTTTATTTACCAAACTAGGCCTTTTTTACAATATAGAGTTACATATTCTGCTTTTCACAAAATAGAGCTGGGAAAGAGATACAGCAAAATGTCTGAGCATTGGCATCTGTTTCCTACACCTGCCAACATAATTTTTATGTATCTGCAAATGAAATCCTCCTGTGTTTCAAGTAACACCTATAAGCATGTTTTCAGGACACAGTGTGGGTCCTGTCAGCCAAGGCTGGGAGCAGCCAGGCAGGATCTGGCAGCCTGTCCCATCCTAGCCCCCCTCCAGCAGCAGGGCACAGGGATAGCCCCAGCTCCACGCTCCTCGGGGGCACCTCCCTGGGGACCGGGGAAGGCCCAGGCCAGGCTGGAAAATGCCTAGCAGGGCTGGGGGGAACCCAAAGGGCTGAAACGGGGTTCTGGGCCATAGGCAGGGACGTGAAGGCCCTGTGGGGGGCAGGGGGTGGCAGAGTCAGAAGTGCCTGATGGCCATGACACACTTAGGCAGCAACAGCATCAGTTGTAAATGACTGAGTAAGTATCTATGCAGCTCAGTAAGAAACAAAGCCATTATATGTAACTGCAGGAAAGTTGCCCTAAAAGTCATAATGGGCAAGTACATCTCACCAGAAAATTGTTATGGAAACAGCTATTGTGTGGGGAAGGAAGTAAACAACAACAGACAAAAATTGTGGCACAGTAATATGTCACAAATCATCACCTTTGCCAGCATGATAAAGAAAGGCTTAGTTATTATAAATTATCCTGTCTTCTATGGTTTACTATTCAGTTCAGCATCTATGCAAAATACATATCCACTGCCAACATTCAAACGATACAGGTTTTAGCTTACAGGTGAGGACACAGTGGGAAAGCAATTTTAGGAAGCAAATAACCATAACCAAATAGCAAAGAGCTATTGCTAATATATTTTCTTTTTAGCATGAAATTGCTTAAAACCAAAGCAGCTGATTGACTAGCGTGAATCAGATGGATCTTCTAGACAGTGTGATGAATATCACAAGTTAGTATCCGATACCTGCCTAAGGCTTGAAAAACTACTGTGTATGCCATCTGTTATGGAAATATCCTCTTGAATAGGACTTTTGGACAAATTTTTAGTCTGTCATTCTCTCTGTTTATAAACAGTATATGGGATATAACATTTTCAGTATTTTTTCTTGTTTTCTTACATAATGTCTTTCAAATAAGCTGCTTGATTCACTGTGCAAAGAATT
Source organism: Campylorhamphus procurvoides (assembly GCA_013396655.1). Taxonomy (NCBI): domain Eukaryota; kingdom Metazoa; phylum Chordata; class Aves; order Passeriformes; family Dendrocolaptidae; genus Campylorhamphus; species Campylorhamphus procurvoides. The sequence goes on from WBMV01005052.1 coordinate 141,276, forward strand.
AGCTAATTGATTATCACTGGTATCAATGAAATAGCATTGAAACTAAAACAAAGGACCAGCTTGACTACTCCAAGTCCAGACTAAGCTTTCTGCTTACTCCCAGATGTGAGGCTCAGATGGAATTCTTTAACTTTTCAATGTGAAAATAAATTTCAATACCATTTCATGCTGGGAAAAGAAAAAACAAAAAAACACTGCAAGATTTTTGCCTTCTTTGCAGTGTGAAATGAAAAAATCTGAATCCTTGAAAACTAAACTGACATCCTCTGGCCACCTCTACCTTTAATGAAAGACATAGTGCATATTATACATCCTTATGACATTAAATGACAAGAGTTTTAAGTTCAAGGCCTCCCCTTAAAATCCAATGATATTACTACTGGGGATGTTATACTAGATAGAGTTTCCAAAATCAACACCATTCTGTAATTCATCATGGACAATAACATGTCAAGCTAGACTGGACCATGAAAACTTGGATCTTTAATGATCACCCAGATAAGACTCCTCTAAGATGTATTTCTGAATTTGTTTCCACCCATCAACCTTGCATATGAACTAATACTGTCTTACATTTAATTAATCTCTTTACTTGTAAACTGATCACACTCTATTCAGAAATTAAGAGAAATGATAAGTTGATAATGTCATATTTGGGTCAACATTCAAAGTAAAACCATTACTTCACTTACTCCTCTATACTGCACAAATACAAGACAGACTGTGTGCCCTGGTTTTCATCTGGGATAGAGCTAATTTTCTTCCTAGTAGCTGATACAGTGTTGTGTTTTGGATTTAGCACCCGAATAAGGTCGATAGCACACTGATGTTTTAGTTGTTGATAAGTAGTGTTTATACTGTCAAGGGCTTTTCAGCTTCTCATGCCCTGAAAGTGAGGAGGCTGGAGCGGCATAAGAGGTTGGGAGGGCACACAGCCTGGACTACTGAACCAAACTGACCAAAGGGATATTCCATAAGATATGGCATCATGGTCTGTATACAAACTGGGGGGGAAAGCTGGCTGGAGGCTGCTGCCTGGAAACTGACTGGACTTTGGTCATAGAGTGTTGAGGAATTCTACCACTTGCGTATTCTAATTCTATTGTTACTATTGCTAATAGTATTATTATCTTCTTTTATTGACCACCTATCTTTATCTCAGCCCACAAATTTTCTCACTTTTACTCTTTGGATTCTCTCCCCTAGTCTGCTGGCCGTGGAGCGAGCAAGTGGCTGTGTAGGGCTTAGTTCCTGACCAGGGTTAATGGCGTGTGTTACCTTAGGAGCTAATTAAGGGAACTTGGAAGGATTTACTGGTATTTACCTATCTAGTAACACAAAATTTTCAGACAGCTTTATTTTACAATTTTTATCTGTGTTGGTTCTCTGCCATATATAAAAATGCAGCCATCAGACGTTCTACATTTAAATTCTCAACACCATGTCTATTCTCTCTTTGAAGATGAAGGGCATTTAAATTGCGCAATCTGCAGGGCATTCAGACTTCAGTAATGAAAATAACAGTGAGGACTAAAATATGCTTGCTGCAGTGTTGTGGACTATCATGGCAGATGCATCATCTGTTAATTGAGCATGGCACCTGTTCCCGTAAGTGCAGCACATCTTGAACAACTGTAAGATAGCACAGGCAGGCCCGTAGATGAACTCGCTGATCCCACAGTCAGGTTATTGGTATTATTTTGACACTTTGTTCACAGGTCCCTAGACTATGTGCTGTCATAGAGAAAAGTCCTCATAACATACTTGTGCCTTAAGGAACAATACTTGACGGCATTTGAACAGTAGTCACCATCTGTTGTTGTTTTGGTTCCTTAGAGGCACAGATACAGGTAAAATGTCCTGTTTCATCCACCATTGTGTTTGAATCTATCTAACAATACCAACTGGCATCTGAACCTAATTTTTCCCAAGCACCTTTCCCCTGCCCCGGAGCAGGAAAGGAGCTTAAAATGACCATCAGGATAGAGACAAGGTTTCTTACCAGAAAGGAAGGCATATCACAGATGGGAAGAACCAGGAATGGCTATTCTAGTGAAAAAGCTTGTGAAGTACCATTTCCCATTTTCTTTTCTATACAAAACTTCAGTAAAAGGAAACTTTTATAGTCTAGTAATCAAAGTTTTCTCTACTTTCACAGCCAGCTATTACTCTCTTGTGCTCACAATGAAATATCTCCCTCTCAATTTGGGAATTATTCTGTCTGCACTAACCAGTGATTATGATTCTTCTTATTCTTCTTATTTTTTTAATTAACCAGCCCTCTAGGAAATGACATTGACAGCTGAGGATGGGATACAGGCATTCGTAAGCCTTCTTTATTTACAAATATTTCCTGAATTCTTCAATTTTTCTCTGATGCTAGGTGGTTATGTATTTAGTATTTCCTGCCTTTTCCATTCCTCTAAGAAAATCACATAATGTAAACACAACAAAGCTGTTGGCTATGAGGAATTAGCAAGGGATCACCCTGTGGATGGTCTCTCTATGAATACTACTAATAAGGTAATAAGTATGAGAGTTTCCTCAATATGTAATTGCTTACTCTTCATCTCAGCAGGTTTTTCTTTACCTAATCATCAGCAAAATAACCTATGCAAATCACAGAATAGTCTAGTTGTTTGATCAGTCCCTTTCTTTGTGTTAGCCCTTTGATATTTAACCTCCCATTTCAGCCAGCTTTACAAGGATGTTTTCCAGGGAAACAGTATGTCTCATTGGATGCTGTATTAATCATTTGGAGAGAACGTGTATGTTGCTAGGCTGGCAGTAAGTGTATGCATATGAAAGCAGGGCCAGTCCTGGGCCACAATGAGTTTCTTCTGCAAGACCAAGAGCCCTTCATCTTTATTGACCTAGGGAGCAGGTCAGATATGATGGCTGCCATAACAAAGACATTTCTTCAATGCAAAAATGCCTTTGCAGTCACACAGCTAGGCAGTCTGAAAATCTCAGTTTTATTTGTCTTTAAAATACTTCAAGATAACAGTACAATATGACTGACATGCTAGAAAAAAGGCTAACACGTAATCTTTTCCAAGCCATGACAGACATGAAAATTAACATCTGACTGGAGATGGTAAGCCTTTTGGCAAACTAAGTAACTTTTCACCTACTAACAAAAGCAACGACTAACTCCAGAAGAAAGTAACTTCACCAGATAAATAAAACCCTTGCAGATCTATTACAAATAAATGAGGGGGAAAAAAGAGAGAGAAAAAGTTGGTTAAGTATTGGGCAATATTACCTCTTTTTTCTCTGCAAGCATTTTTCTTTTCATCCAGCTTGTGAGAGAGCAAGCACAATGCATGCTAACTATAGCACATGTACCTGTTATTTTCTATGATCAAGTAAATGACAGTGAACTGTCTGCAAGTGGATGTTGAAAAATATTAACTTGGGATTCGCTTGGATTCAGGTAAAGAATAAAAACTTTCATGCAGATCACAACAAAAGAAGGATAACTCTTTTACTGTTTTCCCATCCTGGGCACCTTATCCAGCCTGCCCTGAAGAATAAAACTTCTAAGGTCACCGTCATGGAAAATTAATATCCTTATATTTATGTGTGTGCTACATTGGAAGTAAAAATTTAATAATTTAAAAAATTTAGAATTTAATTTTATATGACAACTTCAAAAGAAGAAAAACCTAACAGAATTAATAATCTTTTCAACAACAGAATAACCTCTTACCCACAGAGATCCATGACACTCTGCAAAACTGCTCAGAGATTAAGGTTTGTAAGTTGTGTGGCAAATATTATAGGGATCTTAGTTTCTATCCTGCTTCATGGGATGAAAAGGAGCGTTTAACTGCTTGGCTCCTGCTGTTTTTGAATGAAAATCCAATGCTTCATTAATATTTATCCCTTTTTCTTCTAACTCTACTATACACGCTCTCTTTCGGGAGTTTCAGGAAAACCAGCAATTATCACATCAAAGGTCATCAGTCCACCAGGGAAACTTCAATCCTTAACTGACAAGAATTGCTGCAGCTTTTGCAAACAACTCAGATCAGGCAAGAAAGTGTTTTCCCTCCTCCCTTCCCTCCTGTTACTCTTGTTGGTTTTATTTAATCAGCTTAGAAGACCTCCTTAGTTTTCCTGTGATGACATACACTATCCTAGACATCAAAAAGACTTTTATACTGCTGTTATATTTATTCAGAGGGAATAAAAGACTAACAATAATTTAATCATGATGCACAATAGGTCCAGTCTGAAACAGTCTGAAGGACTCTGCTTTAGATTTCCCAAAAGATATTTTTGTTAAGACCTGTTCTGAAGTTATTTGCAGCACTCTCACTTACTTTAACAGTAACAGTAGCATTAAAGAAAGAAGGTGGTCCATGCAGATGAAAATGATGTTCAAGATATTGAACTACAAAAATCAGAAGAATCACTGAAAAATTCAGACTCTACTCCTGCCAGCAGCAAGTGTTAAATAAAAAAGGTGTGAGTCAAATCCCCAAGATAAATCAAGAAACTGTTTTTGAAATTACGTTATTTTAAAAACTAATAAATGTTGTGTTCATGTTACTTATCTTTTGGCTTCATAGCCTCCATGATATCTCATTTTGAAAGTTTTTTTGGCAGTCTTAAGTACTAAAGAACATTTAGTTTTTTCTTCCAAATGAGAGATACGTTTACTTAGAATCACATGATGCCAAAAATGAGATGCCTGATAAAGCAAAGGGCGCTGGTGATGCTAAAAATGTGGTTTTATCAGGATTGAGAAAGACAGATCTGATAACATGCAATGGGAAGGGCACCACATTCATTTGTGTTTCCAGCCTCACTGGAGAATGGATGACCAAACATCACTCATTCTGAGTATTACTTTTTTTGACTCTTGCACCTTTGAACAATGAATTGATTTAGGTATGTAGGAATCTTGATGTTAATCAAAACATGACTTCAGTGTCATGTAGCCTGCTAGCTTGGGCAGGTTACTTCCACTAAAACAAAGTATCATTCAGTACTTTAAAAAATAATAAAAAGAAATCAACAAATTTGGCAGAACTGTCAGGGAATACTGCTCCACTTTGTCTGAAGTATCATTTCTTTCTGACCACTATTTCTGTCTCCGATTCTTTGCATAACTCCTGTAGTTAAGTCTTTTCTGCTTTATGTGTGAAGCTGTGAACGGAATTTTCCTTCATGATATTATAAAGCAAATCTGAATAATTTTATTCAACATACTGGTTTAATGTAATTAGTTAGTGCCTCCTTTAATGAAAGAGAGTAGGAGGGAACACTCTTATATACCAAGCCAAATCAGCTATATGTTTCTGGACAGTTTTCATTTTTATAGAAATAAAATTTTTTGGTTCCTCATTTCTCTTCTTTACAATAAACTAATCTCACATCTGTGAGAGTGGGGACCCACAGAACCATATGAATCTGAAATTTCAGCCCTTCTCAGTTCTGCAGCCATCTTTACCAAGATATGAGCTGGTGTGTCGCTCCTTCCTGAGAAACTTCCCTCATTATGTAACTGTTTTGGTGAGGATTTTGTCCTTGCACTCATTTTGATAGGGCAGAAGATGAGTAGTCAGAGACAGGCAGAAGAGTTATTTCTTCCTCCAGACAAAAGAAAGAGCCGTTGTCTTCTTACTGTGTGCTGGCAAGTCTGGGAATATCAGTATTGCTACTACAGTTTTACATCACCTTAAATTCCTTGGTTGCTCTGCTAATGCAGGGCCTTCTCTGCAGTTAGTTTGCTTAGGCGAATATAATAATGTGTTTTTATTGTACTTTGATATTACTGCACCTACTCCTCGGGTATTCAAGAGTTAAGTGTGGTTGGCCTAGCAAAGTAAACTCAAGAATTAGGTTAGGAGCATTTTTTGTATATAAAATGGACTTTGTTAAAAAGTGGCTTGAAACGTTAAACAGTTCGTTTGTTGAAATAGCTAAAGTGACTAAACATTTGAACTTGACTTCAGAACACGAATACTCTCAGAGCAAAATATAGTGTGTTGAGGAATTTTGCCTCTGGCTATGGTATGAATGAACTAAATCATCCCCTGAAAAAGAGACATTTCTTCAATCTTCCACAGAGCATACAAAATAAAGGAATTGGTGCAGTATAGCAGAAAGCTTTCATTTGAACAGTGAAATTTTTTTGTTTTATGATTAGTATATGTGGCCATACTGGTATACCCAGCTTCATAATTCCTAATTATGCTCTGGTTTTAGCCCTGCTAACTTTGGTACAATTCAGACAGCTAAAAACTAAGAGAGTTTCACTCCCATGGACTTAAAGTCTACTCATGTGAGCTGAAAGGAGCTTACCAGGTAGGGAATTGTTGGTGAGAGATGTGGGACATGTCACAGGTCTGCCATGTGAAAGTTAAGTATGCTGAACTGCCCTTAAGGAAGATCCTTTAAGGTGAAAATGACAGCTAAGACCACATAGGCTTTTTTTAAGCTTTCTCTTATAAAAACAGTGACACTATTCCTTTTGGACAAAATCCACTATTCATATCAAAATCCTCGCCCCATCAACACTCAGCTATGTATCAGTACTGTATCATGCATGGCTATGAGCCTTTAGAAACACACTAAGGCTCTGAAGCTGCTGCAGAACCTTCAACTCCAGGAGAGTTACAGAGCAGAAATGATGGACTAACAAAAGCTGCTCTGGTTAGCTGCTGTGATGATGTGATAAGCACTGAATTTCATCTAAAAAGAAATGGTTCTGAGCACTGTACCCAGCAGATCAGCCTTTTCTCTGAATTGCAGTTCTGCAACAGGGACGTCTTGAAGATAGATTAGTTTGCCTGTTGGATATACTTAAAAGTTTCTGAAGCTTTAGGAAAAGATGGATTTTTATGAAAGAGAATAGAACAGGCAGTGTGCTTGTGGCACAACTCAGGGATTCCTGCATTTGAGGTTTTCTTTTTCCAACAGGCTGAGGAAACTCAGGTGAAGAATACAGTATCTGGATTATACCACTGTAAGGGCAAAGGTTGTACAAAATACATCCGATTTCACATCTAAATCAAGTGTCTCTATATGCTACTACCATTCCAGTGAAATAAAAGCCTCACACAAGATACAGTATTCTTACCTACTGGCCCCAGGGACTGCATATTGCAGGACTGCTGCTTGTCTAGACACAAGGCCGTGACTAACTGATGATTAATTAGCTTAACTTATACTCTCATCAAATTCATTACTTTTATAAGTAATTTCTTAAATTACTTAACTCATGTAGGCAAACTTGGGCAATTATTGACATAGTTCAAATAATTAAACGCTTGTAGCAGAAAGACTCAAAGAAATACAATCAAACTGAAGTTTTACCAATGTGAAGTTTTCTCTGGGGTCACAGGCAACAGATTTTTCTGACTCTGCAGAGGGTTTTTTTTTTCAGAGTCTGTTCCACATGGTGTGTCTTTAGTCCTTGTTTTGATAGGAAAGGATTAAGGGACTTGCCCAGGCAAATAGCAAGGCATGGTTGGAACCACCTGTATTTATGGCAGTTCCCAAAACATTTAACAAATACCAACAGTAGTTCCCTTCTCAGTTTATGCAGTGTCTTAATTCTGCCACTGCTTAGGAAGTTTGGGACAGAGTCTTGATTACAGTTATAATCTAGAAATACTTGCTGGATTGTGATGGTTCCCATCTGGGTCAACAGGGCTATGTTTTCTCAAATATCAATCACAAATGGATCAGACTGTACTCTAGTGATAAATAGACCATCCCAATATAACTCATACTCATCTTTCAAATTGTGAGGCTCAATTAATTCATATTTTTAGAAAGTTCTTGATGATAAGTTGCTGTAGAAATCAAAAATATTTGCAGCCTATAGAAAATTTTCTTCAGCACAATTAAGATACTTTTCTTGTTACATTTTCTCTAACTATGTTTCAGTCTTGTTCATGGATCTAAGTTTTCATTGTCTAACAGAATGTTTGAGGTTCCTGGATTCATTTATACACAAGCTGATATTATAGTTTTAGAACCTCCATTACTTGAAATAGGACTGTTGAAGACAAAAGTAAAAATATAGAAATTAACATAGAATCATAAAGAAGCTGATAGAATATCATAAACCACTAAGATTTTAATAAATCTGAGATTAGGCTTTTAAGATTAGAACACATCTCATTGTCATATGAAGACACTACTGATGTAAAAATGTTAAAAGTTTGGAGAAACTGAAAGAATTACTGCTGGAGTGCTATTTCATGCCATAGCCTTTCCAGAGCTGGCCAGGTCATGGTGCAAGTGTCAGCCTAGGACTGATGCACTGGAGTCTCCTGATGTGAAGTACCATTTAAACATGGATATATATTCTTAAAATTGATCACTTGTTGACAACTTCAAAACATCTACTAAAACTAAGAACAAAAATCCCCTCAATCTACAGATTTCTAGACTGGACTTCTCTGACTGAATACAGGTCCATGCAACTTCCCCTGTCACTTCAGAAAGACATTTTAGTTAAAATTAAAAACAAACTGTGCCTCCATTAATAAATTGCAGACTTCTCCTGTAGAGATATGGACTGTGGTACAGAAGCATTTGCTTCACTTCCTCCACCCCTTGTCACCTGCCAGTGTCAGGATTGCCACCAGTGCTAGCTCCACTGTGGGTTTGTCAGAGTAGCATTGAGCCCAAACTAATAAACCCCAGCTGGATACAGGTCGACACCATCAAGAGTCTCCGTGTTTCCCAGGGAACTGGCTTACCATGGAGCCAGCTAAGATTTGCATGGGTTTATTAACTCCAGCTCTGTGTAATGCAAAAGCAGCTGTACTGATTATGGAGCTGAGATGCTCCTGGAAGGAGTGTAGAAACATTCATGTGGCTCTGAGCTTCAGCTAAAATCTGTGGCATGAATAATCTGCAACACATGGATATCAAGTGCTGAATGTATTCTGCTTCTGAATGGGTGCACAAACAACATATCCAGTGAGGCAGTGCTGAGACAGAAGAATTTAAGAGCTCTGAGCCTAAAAGAAATTCAAACCCTTCTTTATTTCTAGGCTGTCAGCAACTTGTTTTGCACAGAAAAACAAGACAATCTTATTATTTAAAGGAAGGTCAGAGAGTCAGATTCACCTTCACGCATGGGATCAAGCACAAAAATCTATGAATCACTTCAGATCTCTTTTGACCACTTGTCAGTGCTTCTTAGGCCCTGGGCTGAGCCTCTCCTCTGGTATGAACACGCCCTTGAGGCTTTCATTGTTCTTAGTGCTAAACAACTTCTGAAGGTGACAAGTGCTCTTACTTTATGGAACTAATCATATGCTGGAATTGTTCAGACTCTACAGGACTAGCTCTCTAACTTCTGGTTTTAGTATTTTCATTGGAAATGAATAAGTGTAATTGATTTATGTAATGTTTAATGGGAGTTAACATTACTAAAAGCTTACTGAGCACCCTGAATCTTAAACATGAAAAAAATAATCTAGAGTTTCTTGCCTCATGAATACAGGCATATATATCCCTCTTGTGATAGGTGAATGCATATAAAAGTAAGTTAGCCATACACTGGATTTTAATTACCCCTGAGGGCCACATAACAGAATAGGTTGGAATTCATTCATGTTAAAATCACACTAGTTTTAATTCAATCACTGTCTTTACTTCACACATACATCTGCATCTACTTAAGTTAATTTCACTGGGTGGGATTCACCTTGACATCGTAGAAACCAAGATTTAATTCTCAAAATGTTGGTGTCACTGCATGAGGTAGGTGTCTAAGCCTCCCACAGCAGAGAGAGAGGAATCTAGGCTGTACAGTTAGGGGAAGTTGGAAACTATCTGACTATCCAGGTGCAGCCCTCCAAGCTCCACTGGCTGTATTGACTCAAATGCTATTGCCTATAATGGGAGCCCAGATATTCACACACTAGCATCTACATCTAGGTGTCTGGATGCTATTCATTAGATGAGGTAATTGGTGTAATTTTTGAGCTATTGCCCCACCCTTTTAGCTGAAAAGATATTGAAAAGCACAAATTTGAAATTTTTTGGAGATAATCGACATACTGTACATATATGGATTAAAATATAAATCTCTCTGGTGATGCTCCTTTAAGTTGTATGCAAGGCACAACTACTGTACAGTTACAAAATTACAGAGGAAGACGAAGAAAATTAAAAAGTCACATTGGGGACAGTTTCTTAAATTTTCATCATTTAACAGCTTGTGACTGGAGGCTCAATGACCACCACTACAAAACAAGGGTAGAGATTACACCTATGTCTTTATCTATATCTACCTACAGGTGCACACACACACATACACACATACACACACACACACACACACGGAGATGCCTTACTTTCCTTTCTTATGCATGTACTTAAAATTTAGTGCACTAATTTCCTGGTAAGAGGGAGAAAGCATATTAATGTCCTATAATCTGCAGTCAGGAGAAAAATATAGCCTTGTGCTCAGAAGCAACAATTGTAAACCTGAATTTTATCAGTATAAACCAATAAAATACTGTTGCCTTTGGAAGAGTGACACTGGTATAAGACTACACCTGCAGTACTAAAAATACTGCCTTTTCCTTATGCTTTAGCGAAGCTGTGCCTGAGTACCCAGTACCGCTGTGAAGGAAAGCATGGCCAGTTTGGCCCTCTAATGCCTTTTTGCTTTCTCCTGAACCCTAACAGTGCCTTGTTACCCTTCCTCTGCTCAGCCGTGCCAAGCAGACTAAGGAAAATGTTCAGATCCCAAATTTTGCTGTGAAAAGCTTGGGGGCAAATGACACTGCATTTTCAAATCTTATTTACTCTCATCTTCCATCTGCCATTTTTACATCTTCTGCATCTTTCTACAAAGATAAAAAGGTAACTGGGAAGTGAATAAAAAGGAAAAGGTTCAGGGAAGTGTTAAATCTAGGGAAACTTTGCTATAGAAACCTTGGCAAGAGGAAAAATAGAAAGGAGGCAGGGAAACAAATGGCATAGATGTGAGAAAGGCATGTCCATGTACAGGTCTGTGCTGATAAAGCTAATCAGGTTCAGTTAAACCCTCGTATGGACACTTCTAGGAACTGTGACACATATACAAACAAATTAACAATGTCTAACAGTACTCGGGTCACTACAGCATGAACTCATGTGCTTTTCAGCAAGCATACAACAAACCACATCGGTGCCCTTTCAGAGGAACTTAGAAGCTTAACTTCACAAGAGCAATTAAAATAATCCATACCTATCGTGCTGCACAGCTTAAGATACCTAAAGTTCCTTGGAGACCTAATGGTAGGCTTCTGGGTCTGCTCAGTTGTCACCTTGTCTGTGTTGCACTAATTGCTTAAGATCCTGCCTTTTAGCTAAAGCTGTTTGGGAGATGCAAAACAGGCATAATTTTTCAAAGGAGCCCAATTTGTGAGGCACACATCTGCCATGGAAAAGTCATGGCATGTTGGGGATCCATCAGAAATTGGAAGTCTGAGGTTCAAGCACTCCTCCTCATGATGGTATCTGAAGCTCCACTCCCAGGAGTGTTCCTCAGTCATCAGGCAATGATGATAAAAGGTTCAGTCTTCCTCTTCCGGTACAGTTGCTCCATGCAAGATCCATATGCTGGGGACAAGGAGGAGCAGAGCTTGGTTCTGCAGCTTAGATCACTTCATGTGGGGACAGGCTGCTGGCACTCTTGAGACATTTCTGCTCTTTATCAAATGACAATTTTGTGATAACGTAGAAAGAGTTTAGGAGCAAGCACTGAGACTGAGGACATGACTTCAGGCTCCAAGTATCTGCTTCTCAGAGAAGCCTGACTGTAGTCCTGACCTACATATCTGTGTTTGTGCAAGAGACAGCTATCTGGGTTATCCATCCCAGCGCCATCCACCATAAACTGTTTCCATTTCCCCTTATTCAGATTGCAGGTGTCTGATAATATCTAGCAAACTCTATTCTCAGAACATTCTAACCTAAACTGTCTTTACTGCCTTTTGCCCTAGAGAACAAAACTTTTTTCTGAGCATTCTTCACCACTCAAATGTACAGGAGAGGTCATGTGTACTCTGTGACTGTTTGGGAAGTTTCAGGCTCCCATCTGAGCAGCTCAATGCATTTTCTGATTACCTGTTAAAGATGACTCACAACATTGTGTAAATCTTGGTATTGTTACACGACTTACTTTGTCACTCAACAACCCAGGAAGGAGCCAGGAAAGCAGCACTTCAGCACTGCTCCTAAGTTTCAGCTATTTCATCCGGCTTCCTTCCTTAAGACAGATGCTTGCAAGTTTCACAGAAGCTGTTGTTTTTTTATAACTGCAATTGTAAGGCTAGTTTGACCTACTGTACCTAAATATATTTAAAAAAAAATGTGTTTAAAAGGACTAAATATATAAATGATTCTTTCTCTTTCTTTTTACGATCAAGAAGAAATTTTCCACCTAAAGACAGCTTCAAAATTGTTTGCTATTTAGCTAAGGGCATAAAAATTCCCTTGGGAGGTCTGAACTAAATGAAGCTATAGATTTCAGAACTGGAGGTTTAATAATTCTCCCAGCTGTATGCTCAAAGGCACAGGGCCCTCTTGGGCAGAGGCTTTGCCAAATTCATTGAACGGAGCTAAAAAGACCATGATCTACTCAAACACAGAAACAACTTGTCATTACTTGCACTGTCAATACCTGAAAACATGTGACCTTTGTTGCTGGCACAGTAACATCTTATAGCCCAGAGGTACATTAAATGAGCTTAACATAGAATCAGTTTGACACTCACATTAATCTAGGGTTTGTGGACTTAGGAGAATCACAAATCTTCTTTTATAGCTTGAAGCAGGTCAAACATCTTCCTGTATCAAAAGTTTTTGAGTTCACACAGCTAAAGAAAATACCCATTATTTAAAATAAAAACATCTCTGAGACATATACAAAATATTTTAAGTAAGTAGCTGCAATCTATCCTGCTTACCTTTCCTCTGCAGTTTTAACAGCACGTATTATTCCACTGCTCACTAAATCCTTCTCTAGTTTGCTAGCATCCATAAAATTACACATCACTGAAATGGCTGCATTTCAGTGATGGGTGAAATGATCCCTCTTGTTTCCTTCATCTAGTGAAGTAACACTGCTACTTGAAAATGGTTTTCTTTATTTGTACTTACTGAAAGGAAAAAGTCTACAAAAGGTTAAACATAAGAGCCAGAAATCTCTTATACTATTATTTAGACAGAAGGTGCACCCATTTCAGGTTTGCATTGTACAACTCTGGTCTATAGGAGTATTTTGTTGCTATTCAATATCAGATCAAGAATGCACATCAATTGTTGCCCTGCATGGAAAATTCGACTTGCAAAGTGATACCTTCTTATTCAACAATATTTACTTAGTGAATAGGAAACTTCAGAAAAAATCCAACAGCAAAAAGAGAAGTCCTCCAGAGAGAGATGTCTTGTTCAGATGTTAAAATGCTGATAATCTAGTGAGTAACTCTATATAGGGCATCTAAACTTTGCAGCCAGCAAATCTTTGCTACAGAAATACATCTAATGTAGCCTATATACCTTTAGTAATAGTGATTTATAAGATAGAAGTTATGCTTGTAAAGTTGCATGCAGAAGCTGTATAACTTTAGCACAATCACTGTAACAATCATGAACCACAAAAGACATGGGAAACTCATGATATGGTTCTTATGACAGTTATACACTAATGAAAATCATTGCAAGTTTTTCAGAAGTCAGCAGAACAGTTCTACCTTTGATATGCTCCTGGAATGACATAGATCCACTCAACTCTCTCTTATCATGATTTTTTTCCAGCTAATAACTACAAGTGTCCCTGTGTTGTCTATTCCAGTTAATATCCTTTGAGTTAACAGTTGGATCTTTGTTGCTGCTGTATTTCAGCATCAGGCTTCACCTTAACTGCTGTATCACCTCTATTTTAATCCCAGTCTGTGCTATGTGTGTGATACAATATTCAAATTGGGACAAAAGTCTCAACAGAGATCCAACAGAAAATTACTACACACCTGAGCTTCAGACAATGCATTCTCAAGGTGGTACAACAACACTTGGTAGTGAATAGAAGGAAAAAAAAATTAAGATCACAACCTCCACCCCAAAATATTCTTAAAATATCTTTCTTCTTTTATAAGGTTAAAAATTCATGAGGATCCAGCTGAGTACCTTGAGGTGTAAAGTATATCCACTATGTTCTGAACATCACAGAATATAACCCTTATAGGATTTTAAGTGTAACCTAAGCATGAGGGCGTGGAAACACAGTTCACCACTTCCATGGCATCATAGCCACTAGTTGGGGTATTTATTAATTTATCTAAATCACAACTGAAATTCAAAATTCAAGTCTCCATAGAAAAACTGTTTTCTTTTGTTGTCTTATGGTATTCTGAATTGTTTCAATACTTACGCAAAGTTTTAAATATTCAGGAACACACAGTGCACATGATGGTTTAATTTCATACCATTTACACTATGAAGAGGTGTGGGAAAGGCTTCCTACCTAAAAGAAAAAGTTAATGCGTGTAAAAAAATATAAAATGCTGGTGAAGAATGTTTTCATTTCAGTTACAATTACTGTGTCATCATATCTTTATTTGTTTTCAATTAGTTGCATGGTTGAACATCATCACTCAGTCATGTCGCTGAGTATTTACAAATGGCTATAAAGACCTGCTTTGTTAATCAGTGTTTCTATTTTACTGCCTTAGTCATCTTAATTTACATCTCACAGGATTTAAAAATCCCATAGAAGCTCTGGACCCAATCATTGAGGTGTCTGAGAACGCCTTCAGTGGGAACTGGCGTGGTCTGCAGCTTCCAGGATCAGTACCTAGAGATAAACATGCTCACTGTGCAATACACAGCTGCTGAGCCGCGAAGCCTGGGATTTCTCTATGGCATTTATGAGCATCCCATTACTGCATTATTCAAGCACTCCATAATCTTAAATGTATCTGTCCTGTGAGATGGTGAAGCAATATTTTCCCTATGTCATTTAGGAAGTCTTGCCTGGAGCAAGGAGGTGAGACTCAATTCCTCTAAATACCAGCTTAATCAGCTAACAAGTACAACAGTTTTCTCACTGCCGTGTAGCACCAAAGGAGCTGAGAAGGGCATGATGACTTAGAGAATGTCTTTTACACCTCTCCTCTGTATACACTGCTATATATTGAGAACTGCAAAACTGGCTGGAAAACATGAATTTTTCTTCCACATGAGGAATAAAGTGTGAAACATGGTTGAATTTTTCCCCATAAGTAACATGTTCACTCTCAACATTTCTTTAGGTGAGAGCCTGCACTTCACTTGCACATAATCTGGTTGCATGTCAAGACAAAAATTTATCAGACCTTCATGTGACACAGATAATAAGCCATTTTCTTCTTCCTCCTGGTAACAGATTGAGGAGGCCATAGGGAAAATGATTACAACTTGAGGCAACAGTGGGAAAGAAATGTTGTCTTAGATCTGTAAAACTGCAAGGCAACAACAAATGCTGGGAAGTTTTCCCATTAGTGTTTCTTGGCCCCAAGTCAGTAAGCTGCTTCATTGCTATGTTAATAGCACATATACTTATATAAACACATGTCCAAGTGCCTTTCTCACTGCAAGTAGATTGAAGGAGTTGCAGATATGCAATTTTTTTTTCTAGATGTCCAAAAAGTCTTCTGTGAAAGAATGTCAGTCTCATCCATATACCTCACTCAAAAAGTATTTACAGTTTTAATGTTACTTTATCTTGCCACTGATGTCACATTAGGCAATTCTGCTTGTTTGTATGATTTTGCTTTAACTGTTTTCTTTTGTCATTCTGGTCCTAATACATACAGTTAGAAAAGAATTTCCTTTCTATTATTCTTCCTTTCCATTCTCTGACTATATCATGCGATATAGCTCCTGTGTGAACTTCATGAAGCTCAACAAGACCAAGTACAAGGTCCTGCATGTGGGCCCAGCACAAATATGGGCTGGCCAGAGAATGGATGCAGAGAAGCCATGAGGAGAAGGACTTGGGTGTGTTGGTTGACATGAAACTCAACATGACCTGGTAATGTGTGCTGGCAGCCCAGAAACACAACTTTAGGCTTAGCTGCATTACAAGAAGAATGGCCAGCAGGTTGAGGGAGGTGATTCTGCCCTTCTACTCTGCTCTCATGAGACCCCACCTGGTGTACTGCACACTGCTCTGGGGCCCTCAGCATGAGAAGGACATGGAACTGCTGGAGCACATCCAAAGAATGGCCATTAAGATATGTAGGGAGCTAGAACACCTCTCATATTAAGATGGCATGGTAAACCTAGGATTGTTCAGTCTGGAGAAGAAAAGCTTCTGAAAAGATCTTAGGAAAGCCTTCCAGTATCTAAAAAAGGGAGCCTACAAAAAGCTGGAGAGGGACATTTCACAAGCACATGTAGTGATAGGACAAAGGGGAATGGCTTTAAACTGAAAAAGTAGAGATTTAGATTAGATATTACAAAGAAATTCGTTACTGTCAGAGTGGTGAGGCACTGCAACAGGTTGCCCAAAGAAGCTGTGGATGTCCCATCCCTGGGAGTATTCAAGGTCAGGTTGGATGGGGCACTGAGCAACCTGGTGTAGTGGGAGGTGTCTCTGCGCATGGTG
Source organism: Campylorhamphus procurvoides (assembly GCA_013396655.1). Lineage (NCBI taxonomy): Eukaryota > Metazoa > Chordata > Aves > Passeriformes > Dendrocolaptidae > Campylorhamphus > Campylorhamphus procurvoides. The sequence continues at coordinate 157,894 of WBMV01005052.1, forward strand.
GGGAGTTGGAATTAAATGATCTTTAAGGTCCCTTCCAACCCAAATCATTCTATGACTCTATGATTCTATGATAATTACAATCTTAATAATGCTATAGGTCTACTTCCTAATAAAGACATTTTGTATTTTTGCAAAAAAACCTGGTGAGATACTTCTGGATCAAGTTACTGGCAGCAGAAGTGTATGGCTAAAAAAAATCTCAATTCTTGGTATATGTTCACCTCAGTGGAAATTTTTGGAAAGGCTAGAGGAAATAATGACACATATAATTCTATTGCAAAATCCACTTTAAAAACATTTCTTACATGAAATATTAGAAGTACTTTTATCAGACTACACATCTTATTTTGATGACCTTGTATGGCATCATTTCTCCAGTAAGGCACAGTAATATGACTGATACTGGATAGGAAGGAAGTGACTTGTCTCTTACAGGAAAAAAACACCACCCAAGTATAGGAAAAGGTTCATAAGTACTTCCAGAGATGGGCAATTTGACAGGTTGATCTTGAAATCTTCAGAGTACACTTATACAAAAGTTCCTGCTTTCAGTTTGGTACAGGTTAGAAATAAAGCTATTTGGATCTATTTAGCTCTTACCCGTCTCTCTTTTCCTGAGCGTACTCTCAGCATACTGCCCACCAAACTGCTGACCGCCTGTTCCTCATTAAGGCATGTGGTGCAGAGAAACGTGCCAGCAAGAAAACCAATGAAGCAACATAATCGGCAGCTGAGAACCCCTTCCCACAAAGTAGCAGGAGGAAACGAAGGAGAAAAGCCTCATCCTTTCTCTTTGGAGCTCTACTGGTGTGATCTAATTTAATAGGGATGAGCAGCCACAAAGGCAAACAAGTTAAGTGACATGTGGTAGGTTACAGAGATACTAAAAGAAAATCCCAGAGTCTTCATTCTAACAGCTTGTAACGGGAAAACCCAAGATCACAGACTTTCTACTGTATTGACAATCTGTAAAAAAAACCCACCTCCCTTTAGATCTTAATCAACATTGTATATGGAAAAATATAGAAGAGGTTTATGTGTGAAAGTGTGATGGAAAAGAAAACCGAATGTTAAGGGCACTTCTTTAGCAAGTCAGATCAGAAATGTGATGTGGACAAGCAAGTCCCAAAATAGAGAGGAAATGAAGGGGCAAAGTTGTGTCTTCTTCGAATACCTGATTTTATCAGCTGCAACTGATAAACAGTTAAAAATCACTGACCCTAATGGATTTAGGGGGAAACCTCTTTGTCTTTCAGCTAATAATCCCCTTCTACATAATCCTCTTTTCCAAACTCAGAAACTCAAAAACATGAGAGGAAAAAGAGTTGAGAATGAATCAGTTTGTTTGCAAAAGTGGAGTATACTAGTAAGAACTAGAGTCATTGATGGCAGAGATCACTTGGGAGGGATGCAGAAGCAAAGAGCTTCTTAGCATGCTTGTTAGTAGATAATCTTTCCGTGGGTTTGTGTCCGAACATGTATGTGCATGCAGAGATGCACACAGAGATGCACCTCTGTGTCAGAGAATTTTTCCTAAGGGACTTTCCTATTTTTGGTAGGTACTTCCTTATCACATTATAGCAGGACACAAAGAAAAAAGACACAAAGGAAAGGACACAAGGAGATGAAGATGCTTGACAAGATCCTGGCAAGAGAAAGGCTGCCTGATTGAAGATTCAGCCCAACTTGGATGCATCCTGTGTAGCCAGTTAATAACAATGAAACATCACAGCACAGAAAGACCATAGTTCTGCTGTGCACCTTCTAGCAGGATACTCAGCAATACCTTTGCCACTAGACCAGTGACTGTGCGCTCAGTGCACATACACTAAAATGAAGGGTGATGGAGTGAACTGCAAGGAAATCCTACATGATCTGTGTCTCTGTTTCTCAGTTTTCCAGCCTCTCCTAACAATCTGCTGCCTGTTGGGATTTTTGCAAATTATTCTGTGAGACCCATCTGACCATATACCCAGGTTTCTTGCTTGGAGACACCACTGGTCAGCCCAGTACTCTTGACCTCATGCATACTCACTCTTAAGTCCGGTAATGCACAAGCCTCTCCAGTCCTTGTTTCAAGATCATGCAAATTTCAGGTNAGGTATGTGTGCAGTAATGAAACTACATTTCTAAAAAATCTGACCCCAAGGGTTAAGTTGTCTTCATTTTAATTAACTGAAGTTGGCTCTTGGAATGTCAGCAGATAATGTGCCAGGAAAGTCTTTGCGCTGAGTGTGTCATTAATAGATTATACACATAAGAGACAAGATGTTTAAGCTTCAGGTCAAAAAGCCGCCTTTTCATTTTTCTTGGAACTTTTCAACTATTTCATCCATGGTGCAAGTGATAACACTTTATTTCATAATAAATATTCTGAAGACATTCCTAGTACTGACAAATATGAATTACATTTATGCATACTTCACAGTTATAGGTTCATTGTATGAGATGCTATGACCCTAAATCTGTAGAGAAGAAGTATGTTTATAAACTTTTCTTGCAAAATCTCTCTAGAACACCAGATAATGTGGTCAATAAAGAGTGAAGCACTAAAGTTTCAGGTCACGTAAACAATGTCCAAGCTTTAAAAAAAATAAAAAATTAACCTCTGGATCTTGCTAGGAAATCTTCTAATATAATGTCCTTAATAAGATTATTTGTGCTTCCTGACTTTGGTAATCTGGGAATATGAACAAAATGATCACTTGCCATTTCACTGAATAGAACTGGAAAGTATGGCAAATAATAATCCAAAGCATTCTCTTCATCAAAAACAAGATCACTCAATGACATTATATTATTTCATAATTTCCACTTCTGTGGAAATCTAAGACATGCATTTTCTTGGCCCTAGTCTAGCCAGCCTCTTTAAGAGCATCCTAGGAAAAATAGAGATAAACCTAGTAAAAATTTAGATAAAAGTTGGGAGAGAACATTAAGATGAATATTAAGTTAATGACTAGATCATTGGTATAGAACAGCCTACATATCCTGATATGCTGTATGGAAGAAAATGATATGCGCTTTATATGGTACCAATATACAGCCACACATCTGGAGGGAAAATAAAGCAGATTGAATAATCTTACATTAATTCCAACCATTATGAAACATTATCTAAAGATCTGGAAACTTAAATATTCTGTAATTAAAATAAACTATGAGCTAACATGTCAAAGCATAACTGGTTCCAACAAAATTCCATACAAAGACTTGCACGTGAAATAAACTTGATGTATACCAGCTGTCTTCCACTGCTAGCAATGTCTTAATTTTAAATCCAAATTTACCTCTGCCACACATATACTTGCTATTAAATCACATGTATTTGCAAATCGTTTAACCAGAAATACTTTATGTAAATGAGGTGACAGAAAATAATACAGTTAAGGGAAAAAATGAATCTCAGAGCATTTCAAACTTCCTGCTCTGTGTTCTGTCATGTGTCTTTATATTTTTATTTGTTAAGCTCAGACATAAGATTTGATACTCAGTCTAGTGCCATAATTTCCACATCACGAGGTCACCACACAACTTGCTATGACCTCCTAATTCCACCTAAAAGTCAGTTAGACTTGGAAGGCACATAACTACTGCAGATACTTTGGAATTGCTTTGGCAGAGTCAAATACGACAGCTTGCATAATGCTTTTTCTTTACCATGACCAGCCACAAACAGTGAGGTTAGGTTCAAGTTTTCATAATCGTCATGTTCACATAAGCAAGGGAAAATTCCAAACCATTACTTTTCACTTAATGTATGTCTTTCCCTGCAGGAAAAGTGCACTTTTATCTTGACATAACTGAGGCCTATAAAATATTCCTTTTTGTAAACTCAAGAAAGGCATATATTTTGTTCACAGGATATTATTCAATAACCACAACACATACAATTCCTGGATGTCTTAAAAAATAGAAAGTTAATAGTAGCAAATGTTGGATTGAAAAGCTATCTGCGTAATCATTTACTGGCTTACTAAAATGTTAAGGGTCCTTGGGTTAGTCTTGAGCCTTTAACGTTTGGCAGGATAGAACGTCCAGAAAATTTACTACAGCTTAATTATTGACCTGACATAATACTTAGGCTATATAGCACATGCTGATGGCTTATTTGGTTTAATTAATTACTGAATGAGTACTATATTTTTGTACCTTTGAAGAATTCCTGAAATTAAGGTGCCTGGGTTAATTTTCATAGCATTGGATAAAGTCTGCTTGTCTTGCTCAGTAAATTTATTATAGGCAAAACCTGCAAAAAGAGTAGAACACATTAATACTTAAAACTGCTAGGAATCACATAGTTTTAACACAAGCTCTGTTCATACTGGATTTAGAATTTGTTTGCAAAACTAAACAAAATAAACTAAATTCCTGTTTACTTTGCTGAATCACTTTGCAGAACCAAGTTTATCCACGTATAATTACCTTGCTTACGAGTTAGCAAACTGCCATAGTTAAAATAATTGAAACTTTAGAGACCATACATTAATTTTTAAAGATCCTGACTTCCATGTGTTTTATTCATTATAAAAGTACCTATCAATGTGTATCTGCTTTTGCAGAGCCTTAATACGGCCAGGATAACTTATGGCAAATGTCATTCTATAAAAGAAAAAATTAAAAGAGCAATTTCTACTGTTGTAAAATAACTGTACAGAAATGATAAGCTATATTTTATTTAACTACCAAAATCAGATGAAAGTACTTTCCTTTTGCACTCCCTGTAGGAAAGCTCTATCAAGTTTAACAGAACTGTAGATCTTCAAGTTCAGTGTAGTTTTACTGTTTGACTGACAAAATGTTTACATCTCCAGACCCATATTCTAATGCACAGTTCAAAAACCTAGAAGTCCATTATTAAGTTCTATAACTTGTTAGGACATTTTTCTGAGAATATTTGTAATATTTGAATAGAAAATTCAGTTTTGGAGATGCTTGCCTTGGCGTCCATAATTGTTCATCTATTTATTTGTTCTTTACTAAAATTAGGTAATACTGAAATCACACAAATTAACACAAACTAGTCCATTTTGTCTTTAGAGAACTGAAAGGCAGCTCCCAGTATTTACTACATCAATCTAAATTCCTCACTCATCTGCTTCTTGTGATAAGAACCAACTGGTTCATATCTACTTTCTCCTTTTCTGACCTGAGCTACCTTAAAATTCAAGACCTCATAGGTGACTCTAGTCAAGACAGTTTCACTGACAGAAAAAAGAGTTTTACTTCATTTATTTTGACTAACACAGGAAATATTTTGTTGCCATGAGCTACAGTTTCAGCCTCGAATAGTCACAAGCTTCTGACAGAAGAGACACCACCTTCCCCCACTGTCCTGCCATGAGTGTCTCCAGCATGCACCCACACACACATTCCTGGAGGGTAGGAGAGCCAGGTGAAAGAACTAATCTATCCAAGTACTAATCATGCCAGCCAAAATCATAACAGCAAAGCAGCAAGCAAGAGTAAGTTTCAGGTGGGTCAGCTCTATCACCTGGTTCCCTGTGTTATCACACCACTTTCAGTGCTGTCACAAGAAAGAGGAGAATCAAGGGCCACCACCCCAGCAGTTGGCACGTATAACATGATGTCCTCACCTTGAACATGGAGGCACTAAAACTATTGGACAGTGTTTTCTTGCCTAAGTCAGCCTGTCAGTCAAAAGGGCCGCTCTCTAGACTTTGGTTTCCCCTGTTGTGAAGTCTCTTTGTCTGTCAGTCTGTCTGCTCCCATTCTTCAGATCTCTCTGCATCTGGTGCTCCACCCTTCTGGGAAAGCAAAGCCAGACCCTGGCTTGCACACTCCTGAACAAGTCTGAAGCCTGGCTTTGGTTTTGGAACAATCATGCTTTACTGTTTCTTACAGCTGTTTATAAAGGCAGTGGCAGGGAAGTCTATCTCTTTTGAGGTTAATGAGTACAGTTAGATTCTTCATCTGAGAACTTGTGAAAGGTCAAACCCAACCTTATTAGGAAAATTCTGGTGACTCGCATAGACACCAGCAACGAGAACAATGAACACATATGGGGAGCATTATTTCATTCACAGCTGGGTACCTGGGACCAAAAAAAAAAAAATCCCAGGAAAAACTGGGGCATTTATAGCTTCCAGGGAATGGAGTAGAAGAAAAAAAAAGAAAAGAACCCTCCCTTCAACAACCCCAAACTGGAGATAGTATAAATCAAGTAACCTGAAATACATAAAATACATATGACCCCAATACCCAATATACTTCTGCAAAATTAAACATAACCTTTTCTTCTCTAATGCAGAGCAGGTTAATACAGTGGCATAAACAGTGGACTCATTGTCTCAGTTAATTGGAAAGGATTATGAATTTTAAATCATCAGTTTTTAGGCAGCCAAGACTGTGAAGGTCTGAATAAGTTTAAATCAAAAGCTGCCAGCATTTGGGATCTTAAAAAATTACCTCATTGCTATTATTATGCAATAAATAAGTACTTGCAGTATTATGGTCCTCTAAATCTTACCTTTTTCTTAAGCAGGAAAGAAATATTATCATTATTTTTCCACTCTTCCTCAGTTCAGTCTTTTTTTTTCTGTAATAAATAAACCAGTAGAAAATTATAACAATTTCTAAGCAATAAATTTAATAATATTTTGAAAGAAAAAAACCCCAAACAAATCACTTCATCTATACATTATTTCTAGGAAAAATCCCAGCACAAAAAGAAAAACACTGCATAGAGGAATGTTATTTTTGAGCTACCCCATAAGCCTCACTGGGACTATTGCCTCAAATTTCAGCAGGGAATGGTTAAGGCAAAGTACATTGGTACTGCAGTTTTCTCCATTTATCAACAATTTTCTTTCTAGTAAATATTTTCTTGAGAAGGTTATACTGATAGTATACAGTATCTACAGAGGGCAGTAGCTCTCTAAAGCTGCTTCTTCAGGTCCAAAGCAGAAATCCAGCAAGACTTATTTAGATTCCAGCCAGTAAGTTCAGTTAAGCCTGCTTCCTAATAAATCAAAATAGAAATCAGTGTGGTGTTAGGTTTAAAAGTTGGTAGTGGCTGTGAAAACCAACAGGTCTTTTGCAATTTCACCTTGAAAATTTAAGCCCAGAATCAAGACTGAACACTAATGTTCAAAAATACACAGGTATGAAATAACTGGAGAAGTGAAAATGAATATTACTATTCTATTACCTAATATGTGGTTTTGGCTCTTTTTATTTGAAAGATTAGTCTGTCCAGCTTTTAATAATGTTTCTTTTTTGTTGATTGCTTTCCATTTTTTTTTAGCAGGGCAGTTAGTAGCTATCATAATCAGACTGAAGGGTTTCTTTGACATTGTCACTATCTACTATTGAATCTTTTTGCGCACCATTAATGTCATATAAAGTTATGGGCAATTAATGACGACTTGCCTTTCTCTCTGGATACCCTCAGCACTCATGGGCATATATACTGCTTGGGCCAGGAGGTTAGGAATTAAAAAAAAGCACTTCCATAGTCAATCACCCTCGACACAACTTATCTGTCCAATGGCCACATAAGCTCTCCTTTAACCACATCATAGGAGCCAGCAACGCTCTGCTGACCTTCTGAGTGCAATAACTCTTGGGTGACCAGTGCTAAGGATGGGTGAGTGCACCAGGCCACTTCCCACAGGAGCTGGTTGAATGAACAGTAGTGTTAGAACAATTTTTTTTTTCCCACAGCATAATCTGTGATATAATGAAAGGCCACAAAGTCATAAGTGACACATTTTTTCCACTTACTGTATTAGCTAGACTAAGTCTTAAGCACATGATGCAATGAAAGATTAGCCATCAGACACAGCACAAGAGAATGCGAAGGATGGATAGGTATGCAAACACTAGAAGATAATTAACCATACTACTCCCTCAGTTTTGAAAGATAAATGAAGTCTTACTCTGTTTCATTACACTTCCTTGATGTAGTTATATGGAGGAGCAGGCTGTGATGCACAAGGCCAAATTTTTAGCTTCTGTAATGTGAGTGCAAATCCCACTGAAAGGGTGGCTGCATATAAGAACCTAAAGATGAATTGAATTGCTATTAAAAAGAAGTATTTTTTCCTATTATTGTTGTTGTTATGGGAAACAAATTGGGCAAAGAACTTCTGGAAGGAAAGAGTTTTCTAATGGCCAAGTATGTAACAGCAGAGAAAACAAAGAAAACCAATTATCAAGCTGAAACTAAAATATTGAAGAAACAATGGTTAGAACAGCGAATTAAACAGAGGGAAGATGCTTAAAAACAATCCTCACATCATTCCTGTTCACAGTCAGCAATCTGACTGCATGTGGACAACAAAAGCTCCTTTTTTCTTCACTTTTAAAAATATCTCCCTCTTTCACTGTGAGAGATACATGATTTTTCATTTTTCTTTCTTGCCCACTACTGTACCAAAGCTACCGATTTCAAGTACATATCATAAGACAAAATCACGAACCACCTAATCGCACCAGCTGGAGTGAAACACTGACATTAGGAATGTCTTTATCTACACATACAAAAGAGTAAGAATATCAGGTGATGAAGCAGAGTGATGATGAATTAAGCCCTTGAATTATATACAGAAGAATGAGTCCAAAGCACTGGAATCAACAGAAATCTTTCCATTTACCTTAACAGGCATTGAACAAGTCCATAAAGAGCAGAAAAATACACATGGAGGTGGTAGCTACCATTGTCAAATTTTCCAGATTCCTGTTTTCCACATTCATGAGTATATGAAAATATAATACTTTCCAGTAGGCGCACAAGAGAGTTCATTATGACTTAACTTTAGAGAGGATGTTATGCCATAATTTTATTCTATGGAAAAAGGGCCTGTTCCTTTCTTTAAATGCTGCTGTGCTTAAAGAAATTGCAGAAGAATTTTAATTTTTTTTTTTAAATTTTTCATCTTCAGGTTTCTGTACACTATTTACTATCAAAATTCTAAATACAGCCTTAGTCAGGAACCTTGCCATGACACATTTCCAACCTGTGCTACCGATGGAGACTTAACAGCATCCCAGGAAGCAAAAGGATTGCAGCATCCTGTAATGCAAGATTAGTATTTACTGTTTCTGCCTTTGAACAGTAGGAGTTTAGATACTGCTGGATGGCATATTGTTTGGGAATTTGAAGGAGTGTAGGTGTACGTGTGACACTGAGAAAAATCTTCCCTGTGTAACACAGGTAACCAATAAAACATAGGAGGGCTTACTGTGTCCAGGACTTTTTCCATATCTGGGACATCGCGGTGATAAAACGTTTTCCCAACCAATCCAGAAGTGGCAATACATGGCTGTTACCATCTCCCGGGGCTGCAATGATCTTCTTTCACACAAGAAACATTGTAACAAAGCCTCCAAGGAAGACCTGGGGGACTGCAGGGAGTGTCGTGCGTGATTCACTTCATCTCAGACAGACCTAAATTTATGTAGTCAGTTTCATGCCAGAAGGGAGGTCTTTCAGAAAACAGCAAAATACTAGACCACATCTTTCTACAGACTCAGCTGGAGACATGTTCATTAGTTCCTCAAACCAATGATGTATAAAGACTGTCTTTATGCAGCAGCTTCTGATTTCACTCAGGAACAACTTTGTTCCAGTGATTTCTGCATGCATAAAGTGCTCTTGCATTTTCAGGGTTTAAATATTCTATACACAGGTTAGAAGTGCAGATGACTGCAGTCCTTACTTACTGAAAACAGAATGACCCAGAAAACATTTTGGTGGCTGACTTCACAGTTTCCAATAAGTGGACAGGAGAATCCAATTCCAGTTATCCAATACTTTTTTTGCTGGACCATATATAAGAATGATCACAGAGCAGCCTGAGCAACTGCAGTTTATGCAAGTATTCAACTCTCCTCTGGCTTCGTCTTTCTCATTGCCTCCAGTAGGCACTGTATTTCTAGATAAGGATATATTCTAGTATTTCTCAGAACTGCAGATCCATTATTTATATATAAGGGACCTCCAGCTTACAGGGAGGCTCTCCCACTGCCCAGCACTGCTATCATGCCATCTAGCCTTGTTCATAGTAGATTCAGAATACAGAGTAGTAAAAAGGCACCAAACGTGAGCAGCTTATGAACCTGACTTCACCACTCATTCAGCAGTAATGCCATAACAATGAGAACACCTCTTGTTTAAAAAAACAATTGAGCAGCCTATGCAGATCAATACAACATCTATATGCAAAACAGTGACAGTTATAACTAATCTCATACACTTCTAGATGTTCATAACTAAGTAGGATTATTTCAGTAGACTAATTTATAAAGAGCTTTAATCATTTACTGCTAAAGATTACTTGCTATCAGTACATTGGATATGCAAGGAGCAATTCAGCATACATGTTAAAATGATCCCTGACCCCCATTTCTGCATGAAAAGGTGCAGAAGAAAACTTCTTGCTGTCACCTTTTTGAAGAGCACATACTGCTTTTAACAGTCATTAACAAATGCCTTAAATTAAATAAAATTGAGCTATATACATTTTTTTTCTTGAGACAACCAACTCAGCTAATTTAATTTGTCATCATGGTTTTCATGGATACAGCTAAAAATTACTGTAGTAGTTGACCGTTCATTTGGAAAAATGTGTTAGTCTGACACTGGAATCTATTTTGCTACATTTTGAAAAACACACATTCTAGAGGATTCAAGTCTGCTTCCCAGTGCTTAGCTAGCAAAGGGCAAATTCTGCTTTCTAACACAAGATAGAAAACCAAACTAAAAATTAAAACATGAAGAGAAGTAAAAAATACAATAAAGCCAACACAGTAGGTGATAGAAACAAATGGAGCAGTCTAAAATAATAGAAAATATTCCATTCAGCTCTGATACAACAAGCCACTTTACATATAACTTGCAATTTTTCCTACTCTGATTTAACCAGAGGGGTTACAGTGTTCGTGGATGAGGGAAGAGCAACTGACATCATTTACCTCAGTTTGTGTAACACATTTCACAATGTCTCACATGACATCCTTGTCTCTAAACTGAAGACATGTGGATTTGATGGATGGACAACTTGCTGGATAAGGAGGATCACACTAAAAGGGTTGGGGTCGGCAGCTCAATGTCCAAATGGAGAAACACGCAAGTGGTGTTTCTCAGGGGTTGGCATTGGGACTGGCACATCTAATATCCTTGTTGGTGACATGGACAGTGGGATCAAATGCACCCTCAGCAAGTTTCCTGAAGACACTAGGCTGAGTGGTGTGGCTGACATGCCAGAGGGAAGGGATGCCATGCAGACAGACACTGACAGGCTTGAGGCAGGCTTGAGTGAACTTCATGAAGTTCAGTAAGGCCAAGTGGAAAGTGCTGCATCTTGGTGGAGGCAATCATGGGCACAAATACAGGCTGGGCGGAGAATGAATTGAGAGCAGCCTTGGGTAGGAGGACTTGGGGGTCTTGTTTCAGAAGAAGCTCAACATGATCCAGCAATGTGTGCTGGCAGTCCAGAAAGACAGCTGTGTCCTGGCCTGCATCACAAGAAGCATTGCCAGCAGGTCAAGCAAAGTGATTCTCCCCTTCTACTCTGCTCTCTCACGAGACCCCATCTGGAGTACTGCAACCTGCTTTGGAGCCCTCGGCATAAGAAGGACATGGAACTGCTGGAGCACATCCAAAGAATGGCCATTAAGATACGCAGAGAGCTGGAACACCTCTCCGATTAAGACAGCATGATAAAGCTAGGATTGTTCAGTCAGGAGAAGAAAAGCTTCTGAAAAGATCTTAGAGAAGCCTTCCAGTACCTAAAAAAGGGAGCCTACAAAAAGCTGGAGAGGGACATTTCACAAGCACATGTAGTGATAGGACAAAGGGGAATGGCTTTAAACTGAAAAAGTAGAGATTTAGATTAGATATTACAAAGAAATTTGTTACTGTCAGAGTGGTGAGGCACTGCAACAGGTTGCCCAAAGAAGCTGTGGATGTCCCATCCCTGGGAGTATTCAAGGTCAGGTTGGATGGGGCACTGAGCAACCTGGTGTAGTGGGAGGTGCCCCTGCACATAGTGGGAAGTTGGAACTAGATGATCTTTAAGGTCCCTTCCAACCCAAACCATTCTATGATGCTATGGTTGGTTTTATTTGGTAAATGTACCAGTACTGACTAGAAAGATAGTCTGGGAGGGATATTCCCATTATTATTCCAATGACATCAGTCACTGAGGAAAATGGAAGTAAATATGACTCATCTTAGAAACACCACATAGGCAGCAAAATCTTCTTGAATATATCCTGAACCCGACAGGCACTTTTTCCTCAAAACCAGCTTCTATACAAACCATTGTAATTTCTCAGGATGTAAGGCATTCCCAAGTTTCTGGTATGCAATCAGGAGAAGGATACCAATAATTTGGATTTAAAAGGATGTACACCCCAGCACAGGTATTTGGAAGCCACAAAACAGACTTAAAATGTTAACTGATACTCAAAATACATCAAGGGGGAGGACGTTTTTCAGATGTGACTTGATGAGAGTTAATGAACCCCCAGTTATGTGTGTGTTTTCTTAGTAAATAAAATATCAGCATCTTCCTCTGCCTTACGTTCTGGCAGATTTTTCAGCAGCCAAATACAGCCTTTTGTTTAGCAAGAAACACTAAACACTGACAAGGTTTTTTCAGACAGAAAAATAACTCAGTGTTTTAATGAAGTAGACTTTTTCTAAATTTCAGCACTTAAATTAACAAAGTCAGTGTGATTTGAAATGTGACCACTCCTTATCACATTCTGAACATAGAGAACAAGGTCACTACAATCAATGAGTCAAAAAGCAAGATGACCTTTATTTAAATATTTAAGGAGCAATTTAGGAAAGTAAAACATGAAGGTAAGGAAGGAGGGAAGGAAGCCTACTTGTTAGAAATTTGCCTTTCTGATTTGGAGGAAGCACAAGTTTACCAGAAAAAGAGAGAAAAAGAAAAATGATTATAAGTAATATATCTTTCATTTTAGCTTGTTAATGTCCGTGCTTTTTTTCCTCTTTTTTTTTCTTTTTTTTTTTTTTTTGAGAAATGTGGAACCATTCTATAGAAACAACTGAGCTCTGCCTTCTGTTAAGGGTTGCAGCACTATTGAAGTTTGAAATAATTTAAGCAGTTCTGTTGTGCTTTCAATTCCCCCTACCTTCTTTTTTTCTTTCAGTGGATTGAAATGTGACCAAATAGCAGCATGACTGTGAATGGAAAAGATAATTCTCACACGACATTCTTCTCAGTGCTTTGGGGAAAACACACACACAAAAACACATTTGTTCATGTCTGATTCAAGATGTGGAAAAAAAAATAAGGCAAATCTATGAGGGTTTTTTACTGAAATTTGAAACAGACTTTAAAACTCTCCAATGATTTGTTTTGTTTAGGCTAATTAAGACTTCTGCTTTATGTTGCCACAATAGACACTAAACATTTGCAGTATATTTACTGAGGTTTAAGGAATTATGGGATTAATTTGTATCCATTACACCATTATCCTTAAGCAATACTGCTTTAGTAATCAGTGTGAATAACATTTTAAAAAGACAAAGAGGTGATTTATCAGTCTAACCAGATATTTTGCATTCTCAGAACATTACATAATAACAGTGCTAGGAAATTTTGTTTCTCAGGAAAAACATCCTCTTTTGTTGAAATCTTACACTGCTATATTGGCAAAGCTGAACTAAAGATGGATGCAAAAGAGCTCATGGATTAGCTGGGAGCTATAGTTTGCACTGACTCTCTCATAGCCATGTAATTTGTATATTTTGCTGCTCTTATAAGGAACTTAAAAAAGGAAAATTCCCAAAGCAAAATATGCCCAAAAGAGTGAAAGCTACACTAAATATTGTACTGCTGGGTATACAGGGAGTAAGGACACAGATACTTCTTTTGTTGTGCCTCCCATACACACATACACACACAGAATAAAAACATTCACTTTCCTTATTAAAACATGATGGTGGAACTAGTTTTTACTAAGACCATTTTTTTCCATGTGCTACTTGCAAAACCTAAATTAGATTAGATTCAAGCTTCAGCAACATTGTCTCCTCTTCCAAGGAGGAGGTTTTCTTACCATCTCCATAGCTTTTGAGTTTCTCCAGCAATATGAAGAATTGTGAAAGCTCTTAGCTGTAAAAGATATTTTTGATCTTAAAAGCTCAAGTCTACTTTCTCTCATTCAGCTTTTCCATTGTACATTGTTAACTATTCCTGAAGTCTAAAGCTGGAAAATTGATATTAGCATCCTTCCCTTAATATCATGGTACACAGGACAGCATAGTATAAATTCCCCAGTAAAACTCAAGGTTGAATTTTGAAAATCTGTACACTATTACATTAATAAATTAGCTCTTCCAGCTCTTCCATTTTGTATATCCTTATCTCTGGACAATGTTACTAACCCTCTAACATAGACAGCAGAATAGGAGGTCTGTCCTGATGGGAGAGCGCTCCAGTGCTTCTTGTTCATAGCCTGGCATATAAGCCACCATTTAAAAATGGCTACTTCAATGTACATCAAGATGTAGAGTATCTGAGGAGATGCCATGGAGCACATCCATATTTATTTGTAATGGGACCTCTAATTTTCAGAAGATTAACAGAGCTGGGAGGAGTGATTCTTAAATCTTCCTGAGGCACCAGAGATCATGGATCAGTGCAGAATAAAAATCTGAGTTGAGGCTCGAAGCTGCAAGTGAGGAGTCTAAGACTACATTTCAGACCATCACCTTTCTAGCAAAAAGCAGACCCAACTAGCTAGCGAGAAGGAAACCTTTGCTTTGTCAGAGCTTGAGTGTCTAAATTATCCTGATCAGGAACAGACAACTCATTCTCTTCAGTAGGTTATAGGAGGTACTCAGCCATTGTGTGGTCAAAGCTCTTGTGTTGGAAAGAACACTGCCAAAAAAATTAGAAGCATCTTTTGGATGACAGTGGTCACACACTTCTTCAACAGGAGTACCTTTACCAAACAGCTGCAAAGCTCGTGTGGGTCCAGTGTCATATTTATTTAAGGAATGCTGAGCCAGTTTCAATCTGTACAAGCAGTTTTGCACTGATTTAAAACGTCAGTAAATGCCACTGTAGACATGCTGTGAGTTTCAGAGACATTTACAGATTTGTGATGATGATTGCTATTACTTATTGGTTACCTATAACAAGTTACAAGATGATGGATAGTAAAGAAGGGCAGATAAAAACTGAATCAGATCATGCTTACTAGCAACTCAATTCAGTGAGTTCAAAAATAGGTCAAAAATAACAGGGCTTCCACCAGGTTTTAAGCAGTAAATATTATTAAAGTTTGGGTTACCTTGAGTCTTTTCAATGCTAAACCTCATAAAAAATATCTGAAATAAGCATTCCCCTTTACTGCAGCCCTATGAAAACCCATGAAAGTTCCTTTCTCTTTATTTCCTCATGCTATGAAACTCTGACAAAGACAGTTCAGATGTGGACTGAGTTTCAAGAAACAATATTCAAGAATATTGTTTCTAAATATTCAAGAATTGGATGAATGGTGCATGTAATCACAT
This sequence comes from Campylorhamphus procurvoides, assembly GCA_013396655.1. Lineage (NCBI taxonomy): Eukaryota > Metazoa > Chordata > Aves > Passeriformes > Dendrocolaptidae > Campylorhamphus > Campylorhamphus procurvoides. The sequence continues at coordinate 173,417 of WBMV01005052.1, forward strand.
CACTTTCACAATGGATGAGTCAACAGTTGATCTTCTTTCACATGACAATGTTCTTAATAAAAAAGTGTTTCAGATATTTTGCCTCAAAATTATGAGAGGAGAAACTGAAATTGTGTTTCCTAGAATACTACTACAGGTTAGTGACAAATGCATGTTCCTAATCAAATGACTGGCATTGAATGAATTAAATGTTCAGTGTCATTCACAAAGTAGTTAAGCTCAGACAGCAGGAAGCTTTTTAAGAGGGCAAATATGAGCAGACGCAGGTAGAAATCAAACAGGCTAAAACTACCCAAAATATTCTCTAAACTATGTTGGCTTTGGACTTTGTATGTTTTAAGTTCATAAATTTCAGCTTTGCTGGCTAACTCTTTATCTGGCAACAAACAGAATTTTAAAATAACTTCATAAGGACAATACATGCATCAATAGGATATGCATGCTGGACTAAAATCAGATTGTTATAATTATCAGTTCTAAAAATACAGAGATATAAGAATCATTACTACTGAGAATCGAAAAGCAATGGGAAAAATTTCAAGTAAAATGAAGATGACAGAAGGCAGCATTGTTAAAGAGCAGCAAGGTACTCAAAAGAAATGATATCACTAATATCACTTACGATAAGGGCTTTAGACCACAGTGCAGTTGTTTGAAATAGATCTATTTCAGGACACACAAAGTTAATTTAATCTCTGCCCAAACATCTGTAAAAGGCAATAAAAATCTATAACTGAAAATAAAGGCTAAATTTACAATTAAAACTTTGTATAGTTTTAGCTTACATGTTTTAAGTAGTAGTCTTCAACACTGTTTAGTTGGACTGCACAGCAAACCACTGAATTTGAAAGATACTCTTTGAAGGAGATCTTAAGGATGGTCAATGTGATAGATCTGGCCAAAAAGAGGAAGAGGAGCATCACATGTGAATGTATTTTGGAGAAATATTTTCCTGCAGCATCCTGTGACTGGAAGAGTTATTTAAAGGTGAGTTAAGAAGAACTGCATACATCATGAACAAACTGCAAGCTGGAATGGGGGATTGCTTTAATATACTCTTTTTTTCTCAAAGACACTGATAACTCAGGATGAAAATCAAGAATCACATTGAATTCAAAGTGAAATAATGAAAACAATTACTCGAGGGCAAATGTTTTAAGCAAGATAAACAACTGTCATTAAGTTTGAGAATGACACACCAGTTTGGGGGTAGCAATAGATCTCCTCAAGATGGGACTGCTAGTTAGAAGAACCTAGGCGGGCTGGAGCAATGGGCCATCAGGAACCTAATGGAATTCAGTAAGAACAGATGTTAAGTCCCTTTGCTCAGAGCTCATTAGATAACACCTACAGTCTTGTGTTCAATTTTGAGGCCTACAGTACAAACCCAGAAATTCTAAGCTGGAACAAGTTCAGTGGAAGGCTATGAAGGTATTTTAGGGATGGAGTATTTGCCCTGCAGTGAGAATCTGGGGTTGGTCCTCCTGGAGATGAGCTGGACTTTCCCTGCACTACAGTCAGCTCTCACACTGTCACTGCACATCGTCTCATAACAAAGCTACATGGAGCACAATTTGTTGTGGCATGACAAATGGACGCATCCCAAACTAAGCTGCAAAATTCTGCAATGGTTACTACTGGGACTAAGATCAAGAGACAGGTTCAGACCTAGCTCTTCTCCTGTCAAGAGTGTGGTAACTGAAGAACATAACAGCCTTTCCACTAAAAGCAGCAGTGTCCTGAGGACATAACTCCTGCTGGGAAATTTCCTTTGGGAAATTGCCAAAGTATTTTGGAGGGAGCACACCAAGGACTGGGAACAGACCCCTCAATAGCCAAGAGCATTCTCTCTCCCTCTTGTATGTTACAGCAGGTACAAAAGATGCCCAGATAAAGATGGAAAATATGGCAATATTTCTAGGGTTTTGCAGAAGCAGTGCACTCAATATTAATAAATTGCAAATGCAGCAATTCTTTACATTTGTTTTTAATGCCAATAAAGATGATGCTTGGAAGGAACTCATTGACCAAATTGAGATTTTTTTTCCTGAGATTTGTCAATCTCTAGCAAGGCTGGCAAAATAGAGCTGGAGACATGAGAAAGGACGGCCTGACACTTCATCATCATTGCCATGAGTGATTAATTTCTCTCTGAAAATCCAACAATTTTGATTTGGGAAAGAAGAACATCCATAGCAGGGAAAGTAAATATCAGTTGTGGAAAGTCTTTCTGGTTAAGTCGGAAAGGCTGCGGCCAAGGTATTTCCCACTCAACCTTCATCAAGGAAGAGGTATAAAAGGCCAATGTGTTTAAGCAGGGCACAGGATGAAACAGAACAAAAAAAAACTTCCTATGAAAAAGATTAAGTTCACATCCTTTTGGCCTTCATTAAAACTAGTACACATCACTCCACACTTTCATTTAAAGCAGTTTCCTGACAGCACTGAAGACAAGATCTTAAAGCATCTTTTTATCAAAAGATGAAAGTGCAAATGGAAAAGAGTTTGTGTACTGTATACAAAATAGGAAAAAAATATGAAGGACAAATAAGTAAAAGCAAAAGAGAAATAATAACGTCAGTCTTTTCAAATTATATAATTGGTGGTGCACAAGGTAATCATCCAACCTGTGTACTTCCACGTGCATGTACTCTAAGCTAAATGGTTCTGAGAGCATTTGTGGCATTACCAAAGTGGAAAATTTTTGTTTTACATGAAGCTTCTAAGGAAGAAAAAATTTTCTTCCAGTACTACAAAAAATAAGATTGAAACTGAGGTCTACGGGTATGTAATTTCCAAACTTCTTAGAATACAGATCAGTTCTGCTTTGAGACTATCACCTCCTCATGTCCATTAGAGCAAATATAGATATTGGACAATAGAATATAATATATGGTAAATGCCCTAGAAATGTTTGAAGGTGCAATACCACACTCAGGATTTCTCCTGGAAGAACAGAAAAATACAACTTTCAGCAGACTGATATGTGAATGGATCAACAGATATGTGCAACAAGCACACTGAAATGCCTCTGAAAGAGAAAACCGAAAGTATTTTCTTTCCACCCTCCACTCACCAAATCTGGTCTGCGTTCCTTCAGGATATCTGCCATGAATCAGACTCCTACTCTGTCTATTTTAGAAGTTGCCTAGTCTCAGACTCATTTGTGATCCTTCTTTCTATCGTGTCAGCATGCCACTGTCTTGCCCACCTAAATTTTCACCCTTCATTGTTCAGCTACATTGTTTCTATTCAAGAATATATGTTGGTGATTCATGCTGAAGCAGGGCAAAAAGCTGCTTCAGACAATGAGAGTGGCCCACACAGAGCTTTGAAGATAAGTACTGAGACATGGGCTCCTCATTTCATATCAGATGTGACTCAGCAAGGCGTCTGGAAGAGAGGGGTAAGATATTCTTAAAAACCTGCTCTGCCCTCCCTGTGTTAGGCTCTCATCCAAATTAACTGCAACACTATTTTTAGAGATGAGTTGCTTGACAGTAAGGTATGACTTCAAAAACACCCAGACTCATAAATACATGCATTAATGAGATCAATTCCAAACTGAAAAGCCCAGCATATTCTTCTGTTGTAGGCGGGGAAGTGGAGCAGTTTGGGCAGCCACTGGTGATTGCAGACTAGAAAAACTACAGTGATCAGTTCACCAGATTTGACACTCTGGTGCTCCACATGTTCATATCTCTTTTCTCTGTCATGGTAGTGTCACAGCCCTTCAGTACATGGCTGTGTTACTTCCGCAAATGTAGAATGGCTGAATTACTGTTGCTTGCTATTTGAACTGTCTCTGACCAAAGGGCAAATATTCTTGAGGCAAATTAAAATTTGCTCTGCACTAGACGTTGCCCTAGAGGTCCTGAGGTGTGTGCATGTGCTCCATGAGTAATCTCCAGCAGAGGGGTGAAGCCGACAGGTTACAGCAGTAGCATCACTCTCCAAAGTTGAGCTGCTGATGCCCATATCGATGACCTCATTTAAACAGTGCACAGTATGTAGAAAATGGCTTTATTCCAAGCAACTCTGAACCAGCACCCAAAAGCAGTGTGATAGGTATTTGAGTATGATTGCAGAACTCACTCAACATAGTGATATGTTCAAGCTCCTCAGCACATGATTCTCTCCAATAACCCTGCGGGGTTTCTTAACAACAGCCAACGATTCTTCCACATCACAGAAAAGAAGGAAAACATGAAGTACACATGATATGCTTACAGCACAAATGCTGTACAGCTACCAAAAAGAGCAGTGAATTCTCCAGGCTTACATACAAGATAGACAGGGTTCCTCAAAATGGGCAATGTCAAGATATAATTGCACAACATCACTTGCCCAAGACAGCACAGACATCAGTTCTACTTAGCCATGTTCTTATTTTTTTTCCTGGCTTTTGCAGACCATGCTGGCAACTATTATCCGATCTAAAGGATTCACAGGATTTGGTATATGCCCGCATTACGTTCTGTGTATCCATGGTACCCAAGACCAAAACAAGTAGTTATAACATCGATCTGTTTCTCGAGATACGGTTATACTGAATTTCAAACCCTTCACAAGTTGATGACATACAAAACAGTGCAAAGTTTGTGGAGAGAAAACATTTCCAGAGCAAATTAGTGAAAGGAAAAACTGGATGTGAGCGGCATAGAATGGAAAAGATTTGGGAAAAAAACCCAAAACTCAAAAAAGATGTACCCATTTCAATACCTCTCGGTGGCAGCACATTTTCTTGTACTGAACTGCTACTTTTCTGAGAAGTCTGGTGATCCCTGGCCATGCATACCTCAAAGTCTCTTCATTTTACCCTTCCTCACTTCAGAGGATCTGTGCTTTAGAGGAATTCTCCACACCAAGCAGAAGGAAACCGAAAAACAAACTCAGTGGCCTTTTGGACTTAGCACTTGAGTTGCAGAGCAGTAGAGCACAGGAAACCTTCCTCCCTGAGTCTTTATATCAGCAATGGACTGAAGTTTACAGTGAGATAAGAAATGCTAACCCCCTATTGATGTAGAGATAAAAGAAACTACTGCAATGCCTGACAGATAAATTTGTGTTAATTTCAGAACATTTTTATGTTCTAACTATGATAATGGTCTCCCTAAATCCTATCACCTCCAGCTGGCCAAGCATTCATAAATTGGCTATAGATGTAAAATAGGTAACAATAAGGTAAATTCACACATGATTTACTAAAGACACATTCAACAATTCAGGTATTACAGCTAAAAGAAAATAGTGGGGAATGACACAAAGGGAAATTTTGCTAAATGTTGCTGCAAAGACTGGCTTAATGCATATGTGCTTACTGTCACAAAGTTACTAAGTCCCAAATATTATTCTGAAATCTACTATTATTAGCATTTTTAAGTCCTTGGAAAAAAGTGATAGTTAAAAGGTAACCTGTGCTGATTATTTGCAGGATGTTTAGTTTATTATTGCATTACTGTTCTCTAATTTGTCACTGGTACGCCCTTAGGCAGCCAAGTCAGTGGGAGATAATCCACAAAAGACTCAGCATAGGTAAATCCAGAAGCATGGGTCCTGAATATTTTACATTTCTGGATTTACCTATGCTAAATCCAGAAAGATGGGTTGTGAATATTTTATATTTCTGCCTTTCTTCCATTCTTTGCCCAACATTGTGTTCCCCTACGATCATCCATTATTTGTCACTACACCTCTACTGCTTGCAGGCATTAACACCATCTCTGATTCCCCTAAGCTTTATCTGTCTTGCAGGCCTTTGATACATTCTTTAAGTAACAACACTATGTGATTTTTAAAAAATTATATCATTTACAAAGAAAAGGCTAAGCTTCTTTTTTTGCAGTAAAAGGGGTAACAGCAGAGGATTACAGTGTTCCATTTCTACAGTCAATACCACAATTACACTTACATCTAAGCATCTTTAGGTGAATTGTAGCTCCTGCTGTTCAAATGAAAGACCTGCCTCATGTGTCCTTCTGTGGAAAGCATAGGAGATACCTTAAAGAACTGTGTAGGAATTATGTCACAGCTGTTCAAATACAGACAGTACTTATGCATGGCATTGCTCATCTGTGGGCCAACCAAGAAACTCAAGATATGAAGTTCTTCCAGCTTAAGCTCCTTAGCAATCCTGGCAAAGCAACTAGGTACGCTCCATCCCTACATATGGAAAGGGATAGGTGCTTTTGAAGATTTTTCAAGAGGAAATCCTGCTTGCCTAGCTGCAACGCCTGAAGGTCTTCAGGGGGACTCTCTCCATTAATCAGAGAGACAACATGCCATTAGGTAGCTGCTGTATAAGTATTTAAGATCCAAGGGGCACGTTGAGTGCCTTGGCTATGCAGGCTGGATCCCACCTTCAGAACCTTATTCACCTTTTTAAAAGGATCAGCTCAGCAGGCACTTCTGTTTCTTTCCTCTTTTCTCCTCACACTGCTTATTAGCTTCTCTCCAAAGTCTAATTGTTGATTTAGAAAGTCAGAAACAATAAGCAAAGACTTTCCATATTCTGAGTGACACTGCAGCAATCTTCTAAATGAAAACAGGTAGGCTTTTGTTAAAAGTGCATGTTTAGCCTTCTGCTCCTGGTGACACTGGCACAGTCACACATCTGTTATCATGCCTTCTCCTGTAGAGACACACCGTGCCCCAGTTTGCAAGTTGAGGTGTCACCAGGTAGTTGAGTACCTTACAGCTCACACTCCCCTAAAGGGTTGGCCATGTTTTCTCCCCGTCACCCCAAGCCACCAGCTCCAACCACTTGCACCATGTGGACCCTCTGTCACTGAGATGAACCAACTCAGTAGGCAAGAAGGCAACACATCTTCCCGCTGCTCTGGTGAGCTCATTCATCATGCCAGGAGGTGAGCCAAGAGCCAAACCTGGCACAAGGGAGGACAAACCTGGCACATGGGAACCTGGCACCAGGGACAAGAGACAAACCTGGCACATGGGAACACACTCCTGGAGGCAGAGAATGGGAGGATCAAGGATGCGTTTCCCCAGGGCAGCAAGCTATTCCACTGTCTGAGAGGAGTCAAGAAACCTCACCCTCTGCTGCAATAAAATCTCTTTAACAAAATGGGAGTTATCAGACAACCGATCAGAAATTTCAGGGGGAACTGATTATGGTAAACCTCAGGAAAAAAGTTGATTTTTTTAACTGCCAGGCATGACATGCACCAACCCACCATGTTCACACAGCCTGCATGCATTTACATGGGGAGATTTGGAATTTCTGTTAGTTTCCTTCATGTTTCTGGAGCTGCATGCAAGCCAGCTGCCTCATGAACCAGGAGGATTAGGTTTAAAAAGACCCAGAAAGTAGAGATCTGAACTTCTCACATTGTATCTTGACTCTAACACTTCAAGCTTTACAAACGAGGCTAAATATCTTGAGACTACTGACAAAAGTCAGGAGAGTTGGCAGTTTTGCAGACATTTATGGGTTTGGCAACACATTTTTCTGTTTTTAAGTGAAAACAGACAAAACAGTGCACATGTTAGAATAACGAGCATCTTGGCACATTGCAATTACAATACTGGAACAGACCACTATTCTGTTTTAATGGATGCTTTTGAGAAAAACAATCCCCTATGTTCAGCTCCCTGTTTCATTTATTCTCCAGAACAACAATGCCAAAAGCTTCCCCATCTTCTCTGTGGGCTTTCCAAACAGAGTTCACCTCCTGTGAAGCACCACAAAAATACAGCTGCTGTCGAGCAGCTCCTCTCCTTGCTAAGATGGGCTAGAGTCACATCATAAAGAAACGGCAACATGCAGTGCCATAATTACACTCAGACAGCACCAGGAGAGGGTTTTTTTAGAATATAACATCATTGGCTTTCTAGTCTTTTGCTTCCATTTAGAAACTCCATGAAATATTCTATGGATAACCTAGCATTGATCTACAAACAGACTGGCTTTCCATAGCACAGTACCATACCTACAAATCTTCCAGTATTTGATGAATTGGTGAAAATAAGTAGGTTTTTTTTTGAGTTCCGCCAATATTATCAACTCTGCAGGAAACTATAAATATTAAAATGTAGGATTATATTTAATTGTAAGTTAATTTTTGCTACAAGAGAAATAAATATATTAAGAAAATCATGCTAAAATCTTGGGTGCAAAAGTCAACTGTTACAAAAAACGTTTCACTGTAACCAAACTACTGGTGATGGTTAAGACTGGTAAGGTTTAGAGCTACAGTATTAGGGTTAGCACATACAGTAACACATGCTTACCAAACTTTTAAACAGATTCTAAAAATGGAAACTAAAGTTCTGGGAAAATCACTGATACCAAATCTGCTGTGCAAGCATAAACCATAAGATGAAACAGGCATTAGTTTTCTCAGAAAATAAAAGTCTTAAGACACGAAAAATTAAAAAATTACCCTAACCAGTTAAAAGTATCTTTTGAACATGGACAAGCAATGTTAAACAAAGATCTTGCCAGGGCTCTCAAAAGCAGTCTGCTGACATAACTGAAATATGTTAAAATAATTCAGCTAAAAAGTGTCTGGTTTGGCAATCTATACATTACTGTGCTGCATTCTGAGGTGACACTGCTTAGAGCTTTGAGTCTTTTCACTTTACAACATCCTCTCCAAGCACATGACAGCATTGAACTTGCCCTACTTGGTAAGAACAACAGTAGAGCTACTGCACTCTGATCATATGGAAATGGTGAATTAGTGTTGAAGCAAGAATAGTGAAAGACAAAAAAAAAATAAAAAAACCCAAACAAATAAAAAATAACCAAACAAAAAAATCAAACAACAACTCAAGGGGAGCAGGAAGGAATGTTATGTTGCTGATTCAGCTGGGAAGGCAGAGCGATGATTTAAGACTTGTTAAAGGGCAAAGCAGGCTGACTTGCTGCTAGGGCACAGCGAAGCGGACTGGATCACCTCCCGCTCCCCTCTTCTGCTGCTTTCCAGACATGTAAATGCCCAGGGACAAGGTCTGCAGGTAACTGCAGTGCAGGGACAGCCACAACTCAAAAGATTATTCATTACATACATACAGCCCCCCTACTTCACCTGTAGCCCACGTACGGCAACTCTACCTGCAATGGAGGTGTTAGGAAATTCTAGTATGAGAAGAACAACTATTGGATGACACGTGTGTCACGTAGCTCTCTCGTGAACTGTGCTATTCAGTGCCTCCTAATTTAATATCCTCAAAATCTCCAAAGACAGCAGTTAAAATTTAAACAGGCATTCTGAAAAGACACTCTTGATCCCATTATCAGTGCCATGGATGGGATTACAATGAGGGAGGTAATGGTGGAAATGTTTTAGGAGAGATCTAGTATCAACAGCAGGAGTGGCCACTAATTGGATTCTTTCTGTGTCACCGCAGAGTTGTCACGGGACCCTCGTTCTCTGTTGAACACTGCAGCTCTCAAGGCGCTCAGAAAAGAAGCTTTCTCAATTGTTATCGCATCAGTCTGCCTTCTCACTCAAACACAAATCCCCCAAAGCTCTTTCTAAAGCTAACGAAATCATGGAACCCATGACTTCCATGACATCTGCGACAAGAGGCCAGCCTTGCCTGGTTAAGAATGGGCCCTCACATAACACAACGCTCAAACTCCTGATCCTGCATGAAGGTTTGGTCATATATATATATATATATATATACCATCAAGTGCAGGATGCAAGTTAAACAAAGCTAGATAAAAAACCCCTGCAAACTGTCAAAATAGTCTGCAATGAAGTGCTCTAGCCAGAAGAGAATTTGCAAATCTTTCAAAATATTTTTTCCATAGCTGTCTAACATCCAGTGAGTGTGCATAATGGCTTCCACGTATGGGAACACTGTCCACAGCATCACAACACTTTAAATCAACTATTTTTATCAGTTTCTGACTGGAATGAGAGCTGTTACGATAATTTTCACACTGTTGCTTGCCATCTCTAGGATACTTCTGGATTTCTACCTACAATTTTTTTCCTAACGACCTCTCATTTAGCCTAGCTTCTGAAGGTGTATTTACATGCCCTTTGGCAATTCACCAAGGGAAGTTTTTTTCAGTGTGAAATTACACCAATCATAATTAATTTTTTTCCTCTGAAACAGAGACAAAAATCAATGAAGGGCCAAGAAGACATGCCAAGAAGCAGAAATTGAAGTTGCATATTGCGATGGAACAAGCTCACCCACCTCGATTATAAAGTGCTAAGAAAAGGAAGCCCCTGACAAGCAATAAACTGACACATAATTAAGACAATTCAGGGCAGAACACATTCTCACTGGAAAACATTTTCTTGTGCTCTATCTCACTGCTCAGAGTAGTGAGAGGGGAAAAAAAAAAGTGACACTTTGAAAACCCTATGAAGACAATAAGTATCCCACCTAGTCTTCACTAGCTGGGGGAAAAAGAAACACACCAGCTTTTGTACAGTGCAGGTTCCCTCACATCACAAACAGAGTTGATAGTACAGACATGCCTGGTATGTTCAGCATTCCATATCAAGAAAAGATGAATTAGCCGCAACAAAAATGCGTTACAGCTTTCATGCAGCAGTTTATGGATCTTTTTGTACCTCTGGAATTTTTTACCTTGAGCATCGTGGAACTTGTACTGTCTCAGATCTTTTCCTCAGATTATTTTTATCTCACTGTAAGGAACATCTCTGTGAGTTCTGAACACTTTTACAGCTGCTAGGATGCTAATGGGAACTTCATGTGTGTACCCAGCACAAGTACTCTCAGGGAAAAAAAAGCCAATGTCAAAGGAAGGTATGTAGAAGTCACCATAAATATGTCTTTGAATGTTTACCATCTGGAACAGTAGATTACATTTTGACAAGAAGCCGGACTGCCCCGTGGGCATTGTCTTTTAAACAGCCCCATCATTATAAAGGAAGGAAAAACATGATTTGCTGTTCCTAGTTTCTCAGCAAGATTTTCTGGCAGTGCTAGAGAAACTAGTTTTGTTTTGTTTTGTTTTTCCTAGTAAAACAATAACAAGCTGGGCAAGTGTAGTTAACTATGCACTTTCTTGAAAAAATATGGTTTCTCAGAGATCATCCAACCCACAAAGAGGGATGTGTTTCAGTTAGGCAGTGCTGTGCAGCTCACAGTGCTGCACCTTAGCTTTGGAAGACTAAATCTCTGTGTGCTGAAGCTGGCTTACTGGGCATCTCACAGGATAGACTGGGAGAAAGAGGAGAAATATGATATACAAGACTTTAACATAAGAGTCATAATGAGGTTTTCCTTTGGTTTTGTTTTTCATTTTAAGCTTGTAAAAGTTTCCATCACTTTTTACAATGAGAAAGTGTGGACTGAGAGAAAAATCAAAATGGTCAAATTTATGCACATAAACCCTGGTCTGGTTGCGCAGTCCTTTAGGGGATTGAGCTAATTCTGTTTCGAATTGCTGTGGATGACTTCTGAGGACACATTGATACTAAAGAATGTGTTTGCAAATACAGGCTGAGAACAACCTGTAAAGGGGCCAAATAGTCTGTTCTAAATAAAAAAAAGTTAACAAAGTTGGTTTGAGGTAAAAATATATGTGCAACCCGAAACATGGGTTTATGGGCATCATTACACAGTTGAATGCCAAAATCACAAAGCATCAGCTATAAATCCCCTTGCTCAGCCTACTAAACAGATATTATTTCAGAACCCATTATATACAGTATTATTTATAGAATATCTCACCTGTAAGTGGTGAGGACGGTGTTAGATTTCTTTCACAAGTAGGAGGCCAATAATTCATAAGCACCACAGGTATGTCAGAGTTAGTGTGAAGATCTGTTATAGTGCAAAAGAAACAAATAATTTTGTTACTCTGCACAGGAAGACAGCATATATACACAGCAAATCTTTTATTAAAAACCCCAAACAATTAAAAGGAAAAAAACCCATCCTCTAATTTCTCCATCTAGATCATTTAGAGTAAAACAGTAGGAATATCTTCTCTGATAAGCTAACATACTGTAATTAGTGATAACATTTTTGACTTAGTTAATTTGCTGGGCTTCCCACACTCTAGACATCAATGAACTTAATAGCTGAATTAAATGAAAATGATAGCAGAGTACTTCCATAACTAATTTCTAATTATATTTCTGCCCCTCTTCCTTCCTAAGCATCAATTTTTGCTTACTTATAATTAACACTTCAGATCACCAGTTTAGAAACTATAAATATAGTGAGACTTTAATGATCCATTATAGTGATGCTACTTAGTTTTCAATGACTTGTAAAACTTTCACAAACAGATCTGCAAATGAATTACATCCATCTGCTCTGTTGCAGCTGCAAGAGCAGCACTACATTGCACCCTGCCTTCCCCTACTTTCCTGATTTTCTCTTAACTTTACGCCCATGTGTAAGCCAAACCATCCCGATGCCGATCATCAGAAGCCCAGCCAGGTCTCTATAAAGGAGTCTTCAAACTTTACAGACATCTCAAAACAGTCTGGTTTGCCTCACAGCTGAGCCCCAGACAGGCTGCACACTACTGAAGCATCCTCCTCAAAGCCTAGGAAATACTCTGCCGCGGTTCCTTCTGCCGCCTGACCACGGATCTGCTGGAACACGGAGGCGTTTGTACCCCCACCCACAGCACCCACCCGTGCCCGGGTGCCGCTGCCCCCACGCCGCTCCGGCCACGCACGTGTGTGCGGAGCGGAGAGCGGTGCCCGCGGGGGGGTCAGAGAAGACACCCGCAGAGCTGGGATACACCGCTCCAGAGGAGATTTTCCAATCTACACCTTCGAATGCGTGACCTTAGCGGCGTTAAGAGTGTTAGCTCTATGAAGACAGCCAAGCATCAGGCTGTGCTCGCTGTTATCTGTCAGCCGTACAATAGCAGCATTGATAAGGCAGCAGCAACTGGCTTTGACAAGTGTGCTGCGCTAGCATTCCTCTGAAAACCGTGAAGGAAAAAGGACAAAAAAGAGAAACAGAGAGAGAGGCATGAGGTGCCTTTTACTTTACCTGAACGAAGTGTGGGGTTTTACTTTTCCCTCTGAGCTGCTGGAAACGATTCCTCCCTCTTCTCCCCGAAAGCTAGGTATTTCTTCTTTTGCTTGCAGCTCACACTTGGGGAAGACCACACAGCTCCAGAAAGGCTGCCTCTCTCTCCTAATCCCCACTCGAGTGTGATGACACACACTAACCCCAACCATCTGTTGAAACACGTCCTCAAGCACTCAGCACAGTGGTGTGTCAAGACGGGCTGCCCAATCCAATCGCTGGGGTTGGGTGGCTCTTAAGGAGCTGGAGGCAGAGACAAGGGCAGAAACTATAGGGCTGAGAACTCTTTAGCAAAGTAACCTGAGATTTTGAGAAAGGGCTGCTATTGAAAAAAAGAGCAGAAGGGGGAGGTACTCGCGGGAAGGTAGAGGGAGTGGATTAGTCTGGTGGCCAGTTGTGTAACTTCTCACAACTCCTTGTATTCCCCAAGGACTACCGGGACCCTCTCGCAGTGGGATGCACAGAAGCACAAGAGCAACACTAAAATGTTTTTATGGCGCGTCTATTGAGGGCAATCTCCTCCGAGAGACGCTTTTAGAAAAGAGATAAAAGATGCAGCTTGAAATCCTGATAAAGTACTACTGCGGGAGTCGTTTGCACGGCAATGTTACACTTGCATCCCGAAATCCCAACTCCTTACCGTGCTGCAGTTACCCCTTGGCTGCCTCCAGCCTTCCTGGGAGAACGGCGGAGAGAGGCTGGAGGAAAATCGAGGGGCAAGGCGGGGAGAAGAGAGGAGATCCAAAGGGCAAATATTTCTGCTGCTACACAGAGACATCTGCGAGTCCTTCCTTNGAATTTAGCCACTGGTAGTTTTTGGGTCTCATCATGGGTAGTATAAGAGAGATGAATTCCTTTTAAGAACGTAAGCCAAGATTTTTAGAGGTTAGCTCATAAATCCATTTTCAGAAACCTAAGTAAAAATGATCTGTTAGAGAGTATTGAGTATACACTAGTAGCTGCTAGTGAAACCAGCAGTTAATTTTATTTTTCTCCATATGTGGGCATTCCGAAGTCAGACATAGGTTCATGTAAAATTTGGATGCTAAATCCCAAACTGCACTCTGTGCAAAACTCTGCTCAGCTGTTTCCTAAACTAGAGTCATCTGAATTCCGGAAACACATGGTCTTTCAAAAGCATTCCCCTGGCACCTCTGTGCATTCCCCTGGCACCTCTGTGCATTCCCCCATGCTGAAAGCCCAAGGCCAAGCAACACTCAGGAGTCAGGCATTCCTTCACTACAGTCCTCTAAATTGCTTCACTGGACTCTCAGAATGTGTCTATCAGTCTTGGAGAGCTTGGAGTGGCATAGCTAAAGGTCAACTGTTTCTTCTAAAAGAAGAAGAAATTAAGAACTTGTGGGATGTGCAACCACATACCCACTGAGTAGCTTTCTTCTCACTGTGCCTGTTCAAACTCTAGTTCTGTGTAAAAATACAGTAGGGTTAACATACAAAAAGTACTGAAAAATTCAGTGAGTTACATAAAGTGCTAGCACAGGAAAATGCAGAGTTCTATATCCTAGAAGTGTGGATGCTAATTCAGGTATCCCAGAATAGTTTCCATATTTTCTGGGGTAATATGCATGGACATATACATGTAGTCTTTTACTCTGAATCCATACATATGCTAGGTACAAAAGTACTTTAGAAATGCATTAAGGGTGCAGTTCCAGAATCAGGATTACCTGCCTGAGTGTAGCTATTGTGGGATGGAAGAGTCTTGACTTCTTCCATTTTTTTAAGGAAGCTCTCCTGCCCTCCTGCATCTTCCCTGCAGTGGAATCAGATAGTATGAAAGTTATACCCAACTACAATTTGTCTCAGGACTGCAATGCTAAAAATAGTTCCCCCGAGGGGTAACCAGAACAGAGGATAGAGTGCAGGTGAGACAGACAAAAGTTCATAATTGACTCAATTCATCACAGGACTTTTCAATTTGTCAGATTCTTGTCATCACTATCACTTGCCGCCAGAAGAAGATTAATGGTTGAAATAATTGTCAGTTTCAAATTTGTGTTTCTTCACTTACATCCCCTCCCAAAATACTGATTCTCCTTGGTTACTATTTGTTCTAAGGTAACTACCTTATTAGCAGTTGCATCATAATTTGGTACTAAGCAAGGCCACTGCAATAATGAGAAAAAGACGTTTTTTACCCTAGCAAGAGAGGTGGTTAGATTTGTCATAGCTAAACTTTTTTTTTTTTTTAATAAAATAAAAGATGAAGGAAAAAAACCAAAAAAATGAAAACCCCATATATTTGTCACATCATGCTTAGGGAAAAAGAAAACAAAGCCAGTAAAAGCTTTTCCAAGCTAGAGCTTAATATGACAATTTAATGCACTGAGAAGCTGTGGTTCTTCCCTTCTCAGCTGCCAGTTGGCCAAGAGTTCCAACTCCAGCACAGTAAACAAGTGATCAGTGAGTCTGGGAAGAGCTCAACACACCGGACAGCTGGAAAATAGGGGCAAATAAAGGCAGGAAAATAACAGATTTAACCAGTCTGCACAAGGTAGGTGATCCCATGCTCAGCAGTAGGGAAAGTGCAAAGGAAAGAGTATATATGGAGCCTATAAGGCTTTAAAAGTGTGAGAACTTAGAGAGCAATGTGCTCTCAGAACTTGTACTGACTTCACATTTTGGACAGAGTTCAATTTCATTACTGAAGAAATTTGAGGTAAACCGTCCAATACTTAACAAAAATTGAAAAAATGCCAAAAATTTAGAAGCTAAAATGTTTCATAGCTTTTAATGCTAATTACTAGTAAACTGACAACCGATGGTCATCTTTAAATCCTCCCTCTTACATAATTCTTATTTTTGCCCTTACTCAAAACTTTCAGCCTGAAAAGAACAAAGAACGAAGGACTTGAATGACTTTTAGGTTAAACACACCAAAATCAGGAAAACTTTGATGAAGGTTCAATCTTACCATTTCCCCCTTTGAGTATGCCTCTAATATTGCACATAGTCAAGGTACCACTTGCCTAAAAAAACAACCATTTTCATGATGTTCTGGACAGAGCGTGGGAATACATAGTTTAACATACAGATTCATTTTTTCCTAGAGAGTCAAGGAAGCAACAGCCCCTGTAGCCCTTTTATTTTTATAACAACGAAGCATCAGCAAATCCCATAACACTTTAGGAAAACATTTCATTTAACCCTTTTGTGATCTCATCTCAGGCATAATGATGGGAGCAGAAAGACCAGACACATTGCAGGGGCAGCTATAGTGTAGCCATTTTTATATAGTAGCAGGGACCTTTCAGTCTCACTTCATCTGTTCTCACTGAGAAAAGAAGCCAATATGCTTAGCTTGCTTCTCATATATCTAATTAACTTTAGATTACACCTGCTAAGACAATTAACCTTGAAGAAATTGGCATCTAAGGTAAGGACCTACAAGTAAACAGGTAGAGTAATACAGCCAGTAATAGCTGGCAGACTCACTCAAAGCCCACTTGATCGTAAAACTTGACATAGTCACAACACCTAAGGTAAGCACATCTGAAACTCATAACACAGTTTCAAGTCACCAAAAGAATGATAAGCCAGTATTCACTGCATGGGAAAATGCATTTGCTGGAGTCAAGTTTTCCTAATGTTGACTTGAGTGTGACTAATACCTTCTTCTGCACATGGGAATGACTTAAATGCCAATATTCACCCCTAAAAAGGTATGTGTAGGCATGTATAGACAATGTTAATATATGTAGAATGAAATAAATAAATATATAGAATATATATAGTTTATACATGTAATTATGTATACATGAGTATATAATTCTACATCTAAATTCTTGTTGCTGGCCTGAAATTAGGGGTCTCATAGATAGATAGCCAAATAAAACCATAATAAACTAGTATATTTATAAACATGACCTTTAGATAACAATTCAAATGTCGTCTGCTACTTTAAGGGAAAAAAAAAGTTAATATGCCTATCCCACCAACCCAAACCCAAACTACTTGTCATTCTCTTTCTAGGTGCCAAAACCCCATAATATCCTCACTCTACTGCCAAAACCTCTAGTTCGCCTCCTGAAAACATCTCTGTCTCACATCCTGTGTCAGCAAAAAAAAAAAAAATTAATTGTAGAGAAAACTGAAAAAGTGAGAACAGAGTGAAAAATAAAATGTAATACTGAGAAAGGCCAAGGGAGAAAAGTTAATGTGGGGTGGATTGTTGCTGGAAGACATCATGATTACTTTGCAGGTCAAAACAATCCCTCTGGATGCATAAATAGTCCCAATAGCAGGTGTGGGTCCTGTATTGATGTTGATGAGCGTGTTCAGTGATAAGGAAAAGAGAGATGTCATTTCTTTCCAAGCAGAGCTAGTTTCGACAGGTGTGAGTGGTACCATCTGAGGAGCCCACAGAGCAGTAGATTGTTCAACTGTATTGAATAGTTGTAAATATCTTGTCCCAAGGATAGGCATAATTCAGTGTTGTACTAGTAGCAAAAAGATTTGGGGGAGAAAGGAAGGAAAAAGTCATGGTACTTTGGAGAATGAGAAGGTATTAGTGAAATTTCAGGAAAGCAAAAGAGGTTGAGGGCATTCAAGCTGAGCAACAAGGAGTTGGAGGGTCTTTAGAGAAACAGAAGAGTTTTGGAGGGGTTAGCAAAAGGGCTTAGGGGAAGCCTTGCAGGAAAGGGCTGCTAACAAAGTTTGATCCATTTCAAGGAGGTTTTCACAAAAGTGAGAATTTGAAAAGAAATACCATTGGGCTGCAGAGCCTACTGGACATGGCATTTCTAAAAGGCTATGGGTTAGAAGAGAAATTCCTGACCCTTCTGCCAGTCTGCCTCTCTGTGCTTTCTGTTCAGCTGTGGCATAGGAGGATGTTCCTCATCCTCATGACTTTTCCCTTTCTCTCTTAGTATCCACCACTCTCCTCCACTGCCCTTTAACACAGCAGCTATGCTCCCTCTCTCTACTTAGAGAGTCCCTTGGCACTTCCCAGACTGTGAGCACTAAAGGGCAAGAGACAGAGGAGAGAGGAAAGGGGCAGGACTGAAAGAGTCAAAATGGAAGTCTGGCTGGAAAAGTATTTGCTGCTCCTGATGCCACCACGAGCCTGAGCACCACTTCAGTCCTCCTCTCCCCCTCCCTGTCCAAGCAAAACTTAGTACAGCAGGAAAGGGAAACTCCCCAACAGATAGTGTCATCTGCTGTCCTTAGGCTGACACTTACCCAGAACCTCCTCTCATGGCAAATGTAATTATTATTTACTTTCAGTGGTAATTTAGGGCACTGAATCTTTTCCAGGCTTGTGTCAGTGAAGTTGAATTTTAAAGGGACTGTAGCAGGAAGTTGTACTATTTGCCTGGCTGGTTTATTTTGGTTTTGTTTGAATTCCACATTTGGTTGAAGGGAGGGATAAATATTTTTCTTCTTCCTTCACTCTGGTATCAACGAGTGGGAAGGCAGAACCTGGTTAGTTAGACTAGTGTAAGAGGCAGAGCCATTCTGACTTCTGCACCATCCTAGGGAATTCAGAATATTTTTTAGAGTTGGCTCATTCTCTTACCAAGGCTGTACACATGGTGCTAAAAAAAGGACAGAAATGCCATTTTGCAACTAGTTTCGAAACTTGTTTTCGTTCTTCACTTTAATAAATCCAAGGCCTTTCTAACATTTTCTTCAAACTGAATACTATCAGATAATCACTTTTATACTGGAAAATCAGAATTTGCAAAGGAACTGTACAAAGGGTTGTGGTCTGATGTGCAGACCGACATTTGACTCCACAGAGGCAGCTAGAAGCAGCAGATGATGCAGTTTCCAAGGACAGGTTCACATCCAGCAAAAACTCCTGAAAGCAATCCATTCTTTTCCCTTGCTCTGATCCTGACTGTTCTTGTTTGTGCTGAGTCTTTTACATAAACATTAGCTGAACACTTGGGTTTTTCTTTAAGTGGCTAAATTTCAATCAGATCATAAAGTTATGAAAATGCTAGAACTAACAAAAGAAAAGGCACAGAAACATAGAGCAAAGGGAGAGAAGAAATAAAACACATCTCTTTTCAGACATAATGTCATCTTAAATGAGCTTAAATTGATCTTAAAATGCAGTTTTGGTACTCACGCAAACTTCAGACAAGTCAGGCTGGAGAAACTTCACAAGAGTCACCTTCTGAAGGATGGCACTAGGGCCAGAAAGTGTTCTAATAATGTGCACCTGTCCTACTGCAGGAGACAAGACCTCTCCCTGAGATGCCAAATTACCTCAAGAGGCAAACTTCAGATAACAAGCACAGTTTTTTTTAGGTATTGGCCCAGATGCTATTTACACCAGTCTCATAAACAGTAAAAGAAGTTTTCAGTGGAGTTGAGCTTGATTTCCTCATAATGATAGACTTTGACTGAGGTTAGAGTCTCTGCCATGTTTGTCTGGGACTTGATGAAGCTGACCTTTCCTGTCAGGAAGATAGCCTGACACAGGAACTCCATAAATAACCTTGGCTTGTGCTGGAGGTGTGTTCTGCCAAAAAGTGCCCTTTTGAAGCCATCTTCTTTGGGTCTCAAGAAGGCCAAGATGGCATTTTGCAGATAAATGGATATAGAGGTTTTTAAACCCGCTGTAAGGGTTTTTAAATCTGACTACACTGAATACTATATGCTTTCATGACTTTGCTTCATAGGTGGTAAAATGGTCTACAAGAACTTTCTGAGAAGAAAAAGCAACTATATTTTATATATATGTAAATATATATATACACACATACACACACCGTGTTTCATTGCATTTAAGATTTTCCCTATTAGTTGAGATTTTCTGAGCAACAGAGAAAAAGCTTTTAACCTGTAGTTTTTCCAGAAGTGGCTGACAGCCTGAACTAAGCTTCATGCTTTTACAGCCTCTCCCTGCAGTGGGACCAAGCAGACAGATCATTTCACTGAAATAAATCATGCTTCCTTTCTACAAAAATTCCTTTCACACAAGCCAATCCACAGCTAAGTTTTAAGACATCAATACCTGAATTGTAAGTAGCAAAGTGATGGCCAATCAATAGCTGCGTCACAGCACTAATAATAAAGATATGCTAACAAACCATACGTTGGAGCTAATTGCAGATCTTGATCCCTGCCTGTCTTGTGCTGATGTGAAATCCCACTAAGGGAAAGTGGTGGAATTTGTTGACTAGTTTAGAAGCAGTTTGAGCTAGAGATCTGATCTGCTCTCTTGTGATCTTTCTTTCACTTAAGAATAACAAGAGAGAGGTATTTTATCACTGAATGACAGTAATCATTGGCATACCATCAGTCATTTTTAAACCTTTCCACTTGTGGTAAGTTACTTATTAAAATAAAAATTTGTCATTTTTATTGGGACAGCATAGTTTCCTGCAATTTTTTTCCATTTGACTGTTATTCCTGAAATTAGCACAACCTAAGGCAGCCTGTGTTAACTCTTTCTTATGCTAAACAGCCCTTGTTAGTTTAACAGAACAAAAGCTTTGATTGTAAGTGCAAATATGTGTGAGAATTTAGAGTCAAAGCACATTGGTGGCTTTTTTTTCTGAATGAGTTGCTTTGGTGCAAGTTTCCAAATAAAGATTTAATTGCACCCACTTGCATCAATTACAGTATCAAAGCACAGAAGTTATAAAAACAGAAGGTGCATACACAATGGCTATTTCACAATCTGTTTTGAAAACAGATTAGACACAGTTATAATGATCATTTCTTCAAAAGAGTTTAGAGATTATCAGAAACAGAACAGACTGTGGATTTAAATTGCAAACTCCGTCCAAATTCTTGTATCCCTCCACCCCAGCCTGGTCTCCTTCACAGCATTTAACAAAGTAGTTAATGTGTGGTTTTAACAGGGGGGAATTGAAACCTGGAGGTAAATACAGTTGCACTACCCACTACTTAATATTGCATTGCCTGTGGTACCTTTGGGTGATCTCATTTCCTGCACTTAGGCTTTGACGTAATCACACTTAACACCTGTACGTACAACTTAGCAATTCATTCCAGCAGCCCAGACACTCTTCACGGACACCTTGAATTTAAAAATAACTATCTGGACCTTTCCAAGGAGAAATCTGACTCCCATATACTCGAAAGCCCTTCGTGATTCCAAAATTTCAATTTGTCTCTCAAGAGAATAATAAAAAAAAAAAGGCAAAAAGAAGAGAGCACCTTTTTATATTTTGAATATTAATGATCAGAAAGGCATTTGTTTAGACCATAAAAATTCCCTGAAAAGTGTTCTGATACAGACTGTACAATACAATGCATATTAAAAACAAGTGACATCAGTAATGCTTTTGAGAAACACATGCCTAAATTTCAACTTCACTTAGGCAAATTAACAGTGCTTAACTATTACAGCTAAAAGTTTTTGGATCAAGATGTGAACATACACACTACATATTACTTGCTGAAAAGTCAGGAATATATTGAAAAATGTGGAGAAAGTTGATATAGTAGATTGACAGAAAGAATTCCTTTATGAACATGATGTATTAATTAGGTCGTGTCATTTTTCTTATGCAAAGATTCTGTTTTCTGAGGGTCTTTCTTTTCACAAGCAGAATGACATTGCAGACCTCCCAGGCAAGGCCCTTCATGTGCTGTGTTTTCTGAAACCTGTTTCATTGGAATTTAATTCTGATCATTTTGGCAAAGCAACAGTCACTACAGAGTGCCTCCCATCCCAAGTTAAGCCTCATGTCTTGTCCACGCGGTGAGATCTGGACCACTCTGATTCTTGCTAAACACATACATGTGGTGTCTCAGTTGTCCCCAGTGCTGTGTCAGCGCAAATCACTGCTTTGCTCTCACAGTCCCTTAAGCTGCTCAGAAGCTCCGTATAGGCCTGGAGCATCACTCCTGAGGGACCCCAGTTTTATGAATGCAGAAGACAATCCTGGTATCCATATAGTACTTGTATCGACTTTGCATCTGCAAAGAATCTGTCCCAATGTTTAAGGAGACTGAGAAAACCTATTGGAAAAATTGTTTCTTCCTAAATTTACTTGACTTTTCACTCTTTGAAAACTTAATTTTGATTTCTAACTGTAGTTTCAGTCATTGCAAATTTCTCTGATTAAGCATTTAAATCACACTGATGTGAAAATATCCAGTGATATGTCCATTGTATAACTGAAAGTAAAAATTGAAATATTCTAAAAGGAGCAGCTAATTTAGAGTATCAAGGACACCCTCAAGAATATTGAAGGATTTTCAGTCACAGCCAAAGATAGCCAGGCAGCCAAATCAAAGATATTACAAAACCTTTCTAAAAAGTAAAAAACCACTGTGATATTACATCAGATTGTATTTCCGTGCAGTTCTGTCACTGTCTTTTTTTATACTACAAGCAGTCTCAGAAACAAGCTTACCAATCACCTACATCTCACACAAGTACAAGTGCTGGCCTGACAGGAGCTGTGATGGACATCCTCTCCACGGCCCCTGTGGAGCTGCTTCACATCCTCTGCCACGCAGAGGTGGCAGTCCTGGCAGCCAGCATGGGCTATGTGTGAGACCTGCAAAATTACTGCAGGAAACAGAAAAACCTCCCATGTGCATAGGGTTGGAACTGAAACATATTTAGTTCATGATAGACTTATCTTTGGCGCTTAGCAGCAGCTCTTGAGTTTCAGGCAAAAACCTGTATCTCCCTATGCAACCCCAATTCACCTACATCACAAAGGGTGCCCCAGATGACAGGGACCATGACGACATCTAGCAATTTCTCCTAACTTAGGGACATAGGGTGGTGTGAAGAAAAGGGCGCCTGACATGCTGGTGTGTCCCCCTCAGTGTCAATGAGCATGGGCCAGGCAAGCCCATGTTGCCACTGAGATCAAAACTTCTAAGCATTTCCCTTCATTTCCATACTCTCCTCACAGCATCTCATAATTGCTTTCCTGATTTTAGATGCATATGCTTTACCTTTAAAATAATAAACAGACAATGGGAGAAGGATACACTCTTTGAGAGAGGAGGTGATTGAGTAACTCAGAAACCTCTGAACAAAAGAGCAGAAATTCTATCAAATCACGTATCAGTTTTAAATATCTGGTATTCTGGGGCCAAGAAGTTTCAAAGTCAAATGACTATAATGACCCGTTAAAATCTATATTTGGGTAGATAAACAGATAGTGCTGAGCATTGCTGTTGCCTCTGCCTTGCAAGAGATGAGCAAACAGCTTCCAGGAGTTGAGCAGCCACTCACTCAGATAAGAGAGTCAGTGGCTCTGATGAGCCATCAGTGTAAATGAAAAGTGGAAACAAGATCTAGCTCTGGGAAAGACCCTGGCACAGAAGAGTTAGTTTATGCCTTTGTATTTTCAGAAAGAGCAGTTAAAACTGTGGTGTGTCCCGCCCTCCCACCCCATAATGCTTGATTTCTTCCTTCAAACATAGAACTTATGAAACTTACAGTATCTAAATTAATAAAGGCTATTAGCAGAAGAGGGAGAACGTTTTTGAGCTGCAAGTCGAATAGAAATGAGCACAGGGACATTTTGCTAACTAAACAGTGCAGCTAACCTCAAAGGCAGAAGAGTGAGGTGCTACACTTAAAAAATGCATTGTAGAGGTTTTCTCATTTTACACATTTAGGACAATCCCAGGAGGACAATGATGATGTGTGGCCAGGAGATTTACCCACACAGCAGAACTACACAGCAGAATTAGAATCATAATCTCTGGGGAACAGCTCCCTTTTGGTCAAAGTATTTTACAGATAGGTTGCCAGGAACTGAAATCCAGTGGAAACAGCAGTTCCCAAACTAGGACTCACCCTCTGGGAAAGAAGGAGGGGTATGAGAGATACTGGCAGGGCTGCAAACTGAGATGAGCAGCTGTAATCCTGAATGCTGGATGCTGAATGAGTTGGGGAGGAAGGGGGGAGAGAAGGGTCATGAATCGTAGAGCTCAACTGGGAGAAGGGCACAGGAAAAATAGTTTGGGAAATGCTGCAGCAGAAGCCTTTTTTTCAAATCCCTTCTTTTCCATTGTTGCTTCCTTGAACAAAAGCAGCCCATGAAAAGACAAAGACTTAAAACTATAAGGCCTGACACATATTTCCTCATCTCAGTATCAAATATCTCCTGCAATATTTACAATTCTTATACCATAAATAGAAATGCTTGAACGCAGAGCTCATTTCCTGGTTTCTCAGAAAATTACATCCTCTTCCTTCTTGCCAGTTTCCCACATCTCCCTGTGCTTAACACTGGTGGCCTGCCTTTCCCCACCATTGTAGTGGTTGTTCTCTTTTCCAGCAGCCACAGCTTCACATTCAGTAACCTTTGCCCTTCCATTTGATCAGAGCCAAAATGCCACCTTTAGAAAACTAATGTACCAGAGAAAATGGAAATATGAAGCTGGGCGACCCAACATGCTCTTATCTTACCCTGTTTTGCCACTGATGTTTATTTTCTGGAATCCACCTGTCAATTTTAAATTCATGACAGATTTTCTAAGGGAGCTGGAGCATCTGAAGATGTGGAATCTACTTATGAGCAGAGACCCTTTTAAAACTGAACCTCTATAAACATGGCAAATTTGAGGCAGAACAACTATTTACTGAAAAAGGTATTTTACCTGCAGGCTTCTTTGAAGTTTTCTTGTCATTACTAGAAATTTCATTGAATTATCTTCCATACCTCAAATCAGCTTTCTGCTTACTCAAGAGAGTTTCACCTTCTTTTTGATCCTACAAGTGAATCCATGTGGAAAAGATTGAGAGTGACGTCACAAGTTCAGCATTATGATTTAAATTTGGGATCAAGCAGAAGGAGGGGAAAAAAATTACACGCATCCATGACTACTGTGTTTGAGTCATTCAGATGCAGGCTTAAAAAAATAAAGTCTTTTCTCAGTGAACATGAAAAGTACCACGGGGTCTTTTATTAGAAGCTATTACTTGCCCTCATATATATATATACAAAACTTTGGCTTCTTCCTCAGTCTTTCATTGTTTATGTGACTTTTTGGTTGCTGTTGTCAGTGCCAGAGGTAATAGCGTTTCTATGATGCTGTATGTAAATAAGTTTTAGACTTTTCAAAAGGAGAAGCATATGTTTCTGTAAGCTCCAGGCCCCTTCTATCCTTGCAAATGGAGTACCCAGAGATCAAAACCCACAAAAGCACTGAGTTCAAACACTCAACCCTAATTATTACTAATTATTGTAAAATTCAGATAAGTGTCTGGAAGGTGACCTTTTTAGAACAAACATTTATACCCAGAAAAAGTTGAACAAGTAAATCAAAGGTCAGATAACACAGTATGAAGAGAGAAACTTAAGGAAGGCTATCTCCTTAGTTCAGCACAACAGAAGACTAAGAATGCACTGGTCAATTTTGAATCTGGAGGCTACCAGGAAGAAAGCTCCTCAGTACCCCAGGAAAACTGGGAGCAGTGCCAGAGGCTGACACTGGAGGTGAAATGGCAACATGCTATACACATGTTTTCTGAGCTGAAGTAATGCTTTGCTGGAACTCACTACCACAGACATACCATCTCTACATATTGAAGAATATGAATGGCCCCTTTTGGAAGACTTGAATTAGTCAGTTGATTCTGCTCTATTCTCTGATTTTTATTGCATTCACAGAATCACAGACTCATTTAGGTTGGAAAAGACTTCTAAGATCATTGAGTTCAGATCATGGAAAAAATTTAATACATGGGATTGTTGGTTCACTTTGAACTTAATTAACTAATTTTAATTTTTTAATTTATTTTTAATTTTTAACATTTAAAATTTTAATTTTTAAAATTAATTTTATTTTATTTAGTTTAATTTAATTTATTTTTTATTTTTATGCCAGAGGTCACTGGAAGCTAAGCAGGAGTATTCCTAGAAGAGTTTTATGGCAATGTGAGCAGTGAGGGTTGAGGACACAACAAAGCATTCAGAAGCGTTACAGCAGGAACAAAAGTGACATGGGACCTAGGCAGACAATTCTATCCTTTTAAGTTTCAAGAAAGATAATAAACACATATGTTTTCTTAAATAGACGTTTCTATCTTCTGCTACCAATGGGTAATGTTAATTTCTAGCCTCTGATTCAACAGGAAGCCTATACTGAAAGCATATAAATATGTGAATACCTGTATTCCATACACAGCCTCTGAGCTGCAGTATTCATTACATCTCCCTTGTACCACACACATAAACACACACCACCAGCAGATAAATGAGACAGGAAGTTTCAGCCTCAAGTCTCCTTTCAGTATTTAAGCTTTTCCTTGCTCCTCCAGTGATATTCATGTCAATGTCTTAATAAGGCAAGGACAGCTATTTCCATTCCTGAAAACACTTGCTCAAACTCAGGAATTGGTGCATGAAGGACTCCTATATATATAGGACTCCTATGTTTTCTCAAAGGGAAAAAGTATAGTATATTGTGCAGTACAACCTTCAGTCCACAGTTGCCTTTAGCAAAAGTATCACCGTGATTTAGTTCATGCAAGCAAACAAGCAAACAAACATTAACCAAAAAACTAAACATATCACTGACTAATTATGTGGCTTTGGAAATACCTATTTTATTAATTCACAGTTGATACTGTTATTACCATGGAAAAGCTTCTTCAGAGTTTTCTGCTCTAGAGCACAAGATGCTGCCAACTCCAAAGGTAATTTACAGTTAAGATACTGGTTAATCCATTTTACTGCAAGTGTTTACTGCCTTCCCCAAGTAGTCCTTTCGCTTGAGCATTAAAGAAGAACCTAAACTAAGATATGGTCTTTATGAAAGCAGAGCTTCCAAATGGAATCATTCAGGAAGAGTTATACAATAAGCAGAAGTTTATATAATAAAGACATGTATTATATATATGAAAAAATAATGTGAATATTTGCATTAGTCTCACATTCTAGTAAAGATTGCATGTGAATTTATTTTCAGCAGATTTTCATAATTCGCTGAAGGAAGATGAGGTTAATAATGATTAGAATGTTTAGATGATTATACCTATCACCTGTTTTATTTATCTGATAATTAGTCTCCATGGTGTAAAATGGGAAAGAGCCCTTGCTTACTGGGAAGGCAGATATCTGTCCTCATATTGAAAGCATGGTTTTCATATTATGGTGTTAAATATAATTTGCTGAGTGAAACATGATTGAAACTGGGAGCTGCTGTCTAAGCAAAGACTTCCAGGGGAGTCTGTCTAGGAGTTATTGACATGAAGGAGAGATGAAATTGCCTCCTCCACCCAGGAATTTCCAGGGCTAAGGCAGAGAACTGGCAGCACAGGCAGCTGCCTTGGGCAGCAGCCACTGGGGAGAAATGAGAGTGGGTACACGCTCTGTCTGCCCAGCTCACAATCCCATGTAGGAGTGAAAGCTCACATGGTCTTGGGCTAATGTGTTAAATCACTTTCATCATGTGCTTGGCATAATATGCTGGATTAGGACTAATTCCCCATTCATTATTCCAACAACCTTAGATCCAAACAGCAGATGTGGAAGAGGCTATATCCAGCTAACATAGAGAGTAGGTAGCCACAGACAGTCATGGCGTAGCATCTCAGCAGGCTGGACCTAAATCTTCCCTACTGAAGGCATTAAAAATTCTACTACCCAGCTTCCCTGCAAGGCATTCACAATGGTGGAGCACAGTTGGGGAGAACATATTGCCCCTTTACAGGCACCTCTTGGTAGCCTTAGAGGAAAGACAACCTTCAGGGCCAAAAGATGGATGGAGGATGAAGTACCTTACTGTTCTGTGCTAAGCAAATGGAAACACTTGCCTTGCTGGAGTTGCAGTAACCTTTCAGCGAGCATTTCCATACTGTGTCAGCCCAACACAGTGTATACTACGTGCAGATGCTTCTGCACAATGAGAAGTTCTCTAGAACTCTAAGTCCAGGGTCATCTCTGCACTGCTTCTAAATCATCACAATGGCACCTGGGTTTCCTTACTTGCCTCCAATTTTCTTCCACATCTACCCTGGCTTTCTTAAGCTTACCAGACCATATGTCTTTGATGGACTCACTCTGTTGTAAATCCCACCAGTCCTTGGGCTGTAGCCCTGAACCTAAATGCTGCAGAAATTTAATTTGAGCCATATACTCTCTGGGATAGCAATTCCATACGTCTTTAAAGGCATCCAGTGAAAAAGAAGTCTCTGAATTTAGACACTGACTTCAATAAGATTTTTGCCTGCGTATGCACAGCAGAACTGAGCTATTAACTGCTGATAAAGGACTAGCTCTTTGAAATATGTTTTGTACTTTGATGGATTTTTTTAAGGAGGAAGTTAAAAGAATTTAAAAGAACATTTAGATTCAATGATCAAGTATTCCAGGCACTTAGTAGTTTTCAAATTAAGGTGCCATTTAAAAAGGCATGGGTCACATACAAGTTTAAGACTGTAGTTGGGGATATACAAGAGAATTCTGAAGTTTATCAGAGTATCATCATTCTGGCTGAAGTTACTGGCCTGAGATTTTTATGTGGTTTCAACTGTTTTGGCAACATCTATCTGGTTTTATGCACATATTTTGAAAAAAATAAAAAAGAATATTGAAAAACTGACAAGACCTTGCTGTTCCCCAGCAGAAGCCTATAGTGGATCTGGATTCTCAACTTCTTGAATAAAATGCAGCAGGATATCATGCCCTTTGTAGAGCAGCTACTAAATGATGGAGAAGAGAAATATACTCCAATAGCTATTTATTTCCTAGTCGGGGGTGGAATGTTCATAGTTATTGCACTTTAAAAATGACTTTTCTATTTCTAAACTATCCCAGTGTCCTTTGACTCCTATCACTCTCATTCATCCACCTGCCTGTTTTACATGTTTATTCCTGCCTCTTTCAAAATCTGCCGCTTCCTGTATTAGGTAGATTGTTTCTTCCTCCTCCGGTTTTGTGACAAAATATACTAAATTAATGCACAATTTTTTTCAAGCCTAGTAAATATCAAGTAATATCAGGAAAATCTGTACCTTCCTTGCACCTCTGGGAAGGTACACGTTCAACCTTGCTGATGCATCAGAGCTGTATGTGCATGGAACATATTCAGTGTACTGGAATTTTTTGCAACTCTGCAATTTTCAAATATATATACTTCAGCCAGTTGTAGATAGATTTTCAAAAGGATGTCAAGGAATAATAGATTTTTATTCTCTCTTGCCAAGTTTTTAGCCTCTTAGTGGAGTATTGTTTTGTATAAATAATTAATCATCAAGGCCAAAGGGAGACTGGTTTTTCAGACCCATTTCTCTGGTCTATTGCTCATATCCCTGTTTCAAGTTGAACAGCATAGTAATTTTTAAGTTGGTATTCTAGATTTCAGGTAAATGATGTAACCAGCAGGCTTTCCTCACATTTCCATGAAAACAATTCCAGGAGATCATTTGTTTCTTCTAATGTCAACCAAGGAAATTTTCATTTCTTGACCACATGTAGCCTTGAAAAGTGTGCCTTCTATAAATACAACCAGTACAGGCTAATATTAGTAGGAACAGATTGAAATGATTCTGTCATCTTTCCAGAAAAATCAAACAGTATTTACTCCTTAAATGTCTGAAGATCTAAATTAAAACCCTTGTTTCTCAAATACTTGTATATCTGAATCTTTAATCTGCTCCTGTTGAGCTTTTTTTGCCTTCTCTTTTCTACTGCTGCATACACACCAAGCTTCAAGTTCAATATAGAAGGTTGGTATGCCATATCCTAAGACAGTAAGACTACAACCATCTGTGTTTATTCTATGATAAACAGGAGGCTTTTAACCAAGATTTTTGTAATTCAAAGGAAATTCTCAACTGAAAACACAATCTCCTGATGCTCTGCTGATGATACATAAAATAACAGAGGAGGACCAGTCTGTATTCTCTTTTGGACACATATAGATGCCATCTGTGATGCTCTGCTGGTTACTGCTATGTAAGAGGGAAATCAAAAGCAACGGTCACCCAAGAAGTGCCTGCACTATGTGTGGTGACACCATCCCTGTGCACCTGCATCTGTCAGATGATGTCAAGCATGGAAAGAAGCAGGCTTTTGCAAAGGAAACCTTCTAGTCCTGCTTAACTTATTTGAAGTGAATCTTTCTAAATGATGGGGAAGGAAGGAGGTGAAGGGAGAGGGAGAAAATGAATGCAGTATCTCCCATATCAGTTTTGTTTCATAGAAAGATGTTAAGGCACAAGTCACTTGTTACAATTTTTGTACCACACATTTTTTTTGGAAAACACTGCAAGATCTATAAGCTTTTGGGAATAATACAGCATAATCTGGAGAAAAGTTGGTGTGTTTATGCTGTATTTTGTAACTGGCCACTAATTCCCTAAATTAGTTTCTAGTTACTCTCTCTTTGTGTAAGTACATAATGGGCTGCTGAGTCAAATATTTTACTGACTTATTTGTGATAAGTATGCTAGTCAAATGCTGTGGTGATGTGCATTAAATGAGTTGCAAGGCAATGATTGAGTTATGCCATCTCCCCAGTGGACTGCTAATAAAAAAATTTATACCTTACAAACCATCATAACTCTGTATATGCCACACGAAATAAGGCATTAAAATGTTTTAGAGAGCTTTAAAAGTTTTATTGGTGCTTTTTTGGTATTGCTCCACCTATAAAGCTGGACTTCCTTAATTAGTAAGGACCTGGACTCAGAGAAAAAAGTGGCTGGGAAATACTGGACCCTTTAAATTTTAAGTACTCCAGCTATAGTAGGTTTTGCTGCCATATAGTTAATGAAGTATTATTAGACAAACTGGCAGAGCATTCATACAGATTAGTCAGTACATTCATCTGGGGTTTCTGGGTTTCTGATTTAATTTCAAAGTGAATTAAGTTCTTGGTTTGGAGGAATTATTTTATTCTTCCCAGGATCTTGCTGCTCATTAAAAGATCACTGCATACAGAAGAGTCATTATCTATTCTATGTAACATGTCCACTCAAAGTGCTCCTAGCTGCAAATGGACGGGTCAGCAATGCTCTTGTCAGAAAACATTTCTCACAGAAAGAAGCAGTTGGACATTCCAACTAATTTAAAACTTACAGAGGAGCACATGAATCCCATGTCCCAGAAAAATCAGGCAGTCATATTTTTTGCAAATGCTGACTTCCCCTCCTCTGGTAGTTTGTCTGATGGACATGTGCTTGAACAGAGCACTTGAGCCCTACTCACTTCCAAATGAGGCCTGGAGCCATAGATGTCTGTGATGATCTGCAGTTTAACCCCTTCTTGCAGCCAAAATTTTCTGCCTTTGCAAGTACCCACTGGCAATGTATAGATTTCTAAAGGTGTACCAGGGACTTAATTATGCTTATCTTAATGTACAACATTTATGACCCTGAAGACCTCTGTAAAACAGTTTCTGCTTTACAGATCCATAAGTGGAGTGAGGAGCAGCCAAACAGTAGTGCCAGCCGCTGCTGACTGGGGTGAGGCTGTTGAACAGCAGGAAAATGGTAGGTAGTACTGCCTCCCATCACAACCCTCACCCTACTGGAGCACTGTTGTGGAAACTTCTCTTGTCTCTGACTCCAAAGCTTCATCTCAAATGTGGTTTTTTTCACATACTGATGATATAACTTATGTTACAGTCCCATAAATGGTGTTTTACCACTATGCATTTAAATAAACACATCTTGTTCTTTTGTTTGCTGAATCAGCTGTTACCATGGTCTCAGTAACAGCTACTCAGTCTCCTCTTTCCTTCTCCCTTCAGGTTATTTTCTTTGGCTAAACCAGAAACGCAAAATCAGGGAAATAGAAAACAGCACAACAGAGAGAAAAATGCTCTCTAAACCTTTAAATTGCTCTTAATGTCTGTTGCAGAGAGTAGTAGACAACTTCTTATGCCTGCCTCTGCACCTGCTCCTCTCCCACTTTTAGGGCTGAGATGTTAGAGAGATTGAAGCATTACAACACTGCAACATCTGAAGCCATCCAGGTAAATGCTCAGGATACTACTGCAGTGCAAACCACGTCAAGGAAAAGCTACTGAGACGGTGCGAGCAGGACTTTAAACAGGCCCATCAGAGGCTACATCTGCACTACAGCTGGAGGCTTGGCTACAGAATACCAAATAAGTTTAAAGTCGCTAGTAAGAGGGGGATGGTACTCACTGCAGCAATGAGACACCAGGACTTTGCCTATTTGATTGTTGCAAGAAATACTTCACTGTTATCAATACCTAAGATTAACTCTAGCTCTAATATATATACATTCCTCTGCTTGCAATGTGGTCAGTAAATGAATGTAAGGACCTGAGAGTGGTTTATCACTAGTCTGCTCTCCGAGTATCTCTGTAGGAAAAGGGAACCCAGCAAATTTTCTGAGGATATTATGATGGAAGCTTGTCAGATTTTCAAACCCACTAGATCTAAGGAGAAGGATGTTTAGCCTAATTTACCTGAAGCTGTCAAATTTAACCCTTAAGATATCACAGTATTTTTCCTCTGCATATAAGTCTTGTTAATAGCTAAAAATCAGCGCCTGGCAAGAACTACCACACAATTAAATTGTGCATCACTGATGGTGTAAGAGCAGAAGTAAAGCATTTTTAGTAGTGACTGAAATACCAACATGTATTTTTAAGATATATTGACTAGACAATAAGGATGTCAATCCTCCTATCCATGCCTTTACACTTATCCAGTACACATTAGTGGAACATAAATATGATTTGAAACATCTGCATCACACTTGTGGAGTGTTAGCTGGACACTGACACTTTTCTGTATGCTGTTCATAGGTTTTCCCTTGAAGCCTCTTCCAGAGACCATCTTTAAGTGAGAGGTGAAAAGGAGAATATCGTGGCCTGAAAAAGAGTTAGGAATGGCTTCCTTAGTCCATAGCATAGCAAGAAGCAACACATCATACTGTTCTTTAAAAACAGGAATATCCCCCACTCAAATAAACATCCATATCCTGTTTGCAGAATAAGCCAAAATTTTCTTTTTTATCTGTCCCTGATCCAAATTACTCCTTTTTTTTTTTCGGGGTATAAGTGTTCCCAACACAGTGGCAGATTTTCTAAGAGGCTCTCTTCTCAGGCCACTGAAGGTGGGCAGAGCATTGCATAGTGGTACTTCTCTGCCTCCAGCACACATTCCTGCTGTAGTTTCAAATTATAAGCTGGCATCACCTCTTGCTTGTTGTCCTTTGCTCTGCTCCTTCTGATGTCTGGCCCTCTGCCTCTTTCCATCTTCTTCTCTCACCTTCCTCCCACACTTGCTTTGCAGCAGAGTCCCTTAGCTGAGAGATTTAACTCACCAAATCCAGAAGAGAATTACCCATGTTTTTGTTGTTTTTCTTGTCAGCTTGGGGACCTGAGCTGGTTCATGAAGGATGGTGCCAAAATGAAGCGGGGGGAGAACGTGGCAGAAAGTAGACGAGACAGGAGATTTGTGAAGGGGAAGCAGGACCTTCCCTCTTGGTAGTGGTAAGAAATTTTGTGCTTAATTCCATATCTCCAGTTCTGTCTCCACTAGACACAGCAGCCGTGATGGAATCATGTCTCCTCTGGATTTTATACACCTTATGCTCCAGTTCTTTAACCATGGCAAAGTCTCAGTTTCAGCATGGAGCTGCTAACTAAAGCTACTGTCTGAGTGCCCAGGAAGCAACAACATTTCTTTTTTTCAGTGTTCCATCTAGAGTTATTAGGTATTTCACAATGGCTCCATGGAATAACAATAGTATCTAGACAAAATTTCACAGATTTTTAAGTGCATGCCTGACAGCAATTATGTCAACCTTTGCTTCTAAGTTTCCTCAACATGCCAAGCGTTTCTAGCTGCCAGTACCACAGGCAGCTAGCAGAACCATAGGCATGATAAGGCATGTGATGAACTTACCATCACCTCCCATTTTTAACTCTAGAAATTTGAAATGACCCCCACTGTTGTTGAATATCATTTAGAAAGTCAGCACACAGTTAACTTAAGTGATTAACGATGTCTGTGTTAAAGCAGAAAATCTAAGCCTGTGACATCTAAAATCCTAATTATATATTTAACTGCACAAATACAGATGGTAAAACTGTAGATACCAGATTACATGGCATATATTAATAAATTCTGAACCTAAACTCTAAGCCATGGTTATCCCTGCTCTTGCAAACTGTAAAACAAGAATGATTATCCTTTCTGGTACCTTCCTTGAAAACTGACGTACTTTGAGGAAAAAAGGTATTCCACCTAAAATGCACAACATAGTTCCATAGATACTTAGAGATACTTGGGAGAAAATAAAAAATGGAGAAAAATTTATTTAGAAATATTTTTCAATGGCGTTTATTAGAGAAGTACAAAAAGACTTCCATTTAACAACTTTCAGTTGTTAAAATATGATGGGTTAAAGCTGCAAAATGACTTCAGTACTTTTGGGGTAACCATAGCAGTCCATAAATAGGATGCATAATTGTTTGGGCACTCTGGTATTTCCAAGTATCCTCTGATACGGTCTAAAGGATCCATTTCACGCAAGACTGCTTTTCCAATGTTAGACAAACTTACTGTCTTTCTGCAGCTCAGAGTTCTAGTTTTCAAGGCCTTTGGAT
Source organism: Campylorhamphus procurvoides (assembly GCA_013396655.1). Taxonomy (NCBI): domain Eukaryota; kingdom Metazoa; phylum Chordata; class Aves; order Passeriformes; family Dendrocolaptidae; genus Campylorhamphus; species Campylorhamphus procurvoides. The sequence goes on from WBMV01005052.1 coordinate 207,944, forward strand.
ATTTGGAGATCCTGTTGACATCTCCGGCACTTCAGCACTGCCTGTCACCACATCTTACTCTCATTGTGGAGCTGTCAGAATGGCTCTGACCCTCTGTCAGGTTACGCAGAGGAACCACAGGCTAAGTGGGTAGCACTGACAGATATGAATTGATGTTGATCTAACTGCAAAGTTAAGAACTATTTTTGGCTTTTCATTTTTAATATCCACAAATCAGCAAGAAGTGAACTGGAAAGTGAATAGCCTTCTCTAGTAACATTAAGAGTTTACACTTCCTAATTTTTTTTTAATTAAATGCGAATACAGACAATTGGATGAATTAGCTCATAATACCCCACATGTGAGCTCAAAGTTGAGAGCATCAGTAAAACTATTGCCCATTAAAAGTGTCTAACTGCTTTCTTCCTTTTCTTTGGCATCTGTCCTGCAATAAAGTACCTTAACTTGAAGTAATCTCCCTTTTACTTATGGGGACCACCACATTGGCTGGGAGGATGGAGTCACTCAGTGGGAGTGAAAGCCTATGGCCAGCTTAAGCACATTAGTATATTTGCATATTTAAACAGAGAAAGGAATGGAAAACATTCCCCCGCCCCACCTTTTCAGTTGCTGTCATTTTGAGCATGGCTAGAGGTAGGATGAGGTTAAAAGTTCAGGAAAGAAAGAGAACACAGAACATCCTTTGCACTTATTGAAACTATGACAAGTGGTTTAAAACCCTTCCCGCATATTGCCACATACAGTACTCACTGCAAGTAGTCCCCTAAACTGTCTGGCTGTGGTTACAGTTCATTTCTCAGCCAGGAATGGGATAGGACAGTGCTGAGCCCAGGCAGGCTACTGTGCTTTTGGCACACTTTGCTGGATGTATGAGACCTGGCATTCCCAATTAGGGCAGTTGCACAAAGCAGCAGCCAGGCTGTGGCATTGCACAGCCCAGCTCCACTGGCATCCCTGCTCCACTGGCACAGCAGTTTCAAGGTGAGGACTGTGCTCCCTGCCCTGTATTTGGCTGCAATAACCAGGAGAAAATTTATACTTATTTGCTGTATACACTCTCCCCCTCCTCACAGGGAACTGCACATTGGGATTTCTGTACAACATCATATGGAAAGGATGTGGAAGCACGACTGGTTTCTTCATGGCTTGTGAGGGGCTGCTATCAGAAAGCAACACTTCAAAATGGAAGACATAAGTAACACCTTATTAGCCACAGCAAGCGTACTGCCCCAGCAGGCAGGGAGATGCCTGCCTGCAGAGCCAGCAAGTATTTGAGATGTCTTGTAGAGCAAAAGTGATCCGCTTGTACTTGTCTTGTGGTAGACTCATCTTTTATTCTGATACAGCCAGAGTACATGTAATAATGCTCATCAAAAATAACAATTCATGCAGCAATTTTTTTTTTTGTGGCTGAGTGACATTGAAACACAGGGTCAGACAATTATTTTTTGCCATATTTGCTAGCCTGGAGGTTCTGAGGTTAGAAATAAAAGAATTAGCATACACTGGCAGCAAGGGAGGCCAGAGCATAGATTCTGTGTATCCCTGAGTTTCTACATTCCCACTTCCAGCAGCACAAACAATAACCCCTGAGACCTCTGCCTTTTATTTCTGCTTAATCTGTATGCAAGGGAATCATTTTTTATTCCAGTTACTGTTGAGGATTTGCATAGTATCTTAATTCACTACATGAATCTAGTAGTATGCAGCTACTGCCACTCAAAGTCTTCTCATAGCTATCAAGGAAACTGCTCTGGCCTCATGAGTATCACCAGTTTTGTGGGTCACTGTGAGAAGCATCATATTCTAGAGAATTCTATTAAAAATAATTTGATCACTTTCATTTACGGCTCCCCACCTGCAAACTCACAGATTCTAGGGGTACTTTATGTGTTACACTGCTCCCTGACCTGTTTACCACAGTAGGGTAATCAATAGGGTTTAATCAATATGATTGAGGTTTTTGTTCATTGATAAGAGATTTGCTGTACTGAAATAAAAAAGTAAGCTTCTAACAGGTGCTGTGATAATTGTTCCTGCTAGCAAAGATCTAATTCATATGATAATCTATCATCATCTGGCATTTCATCCAACCTGATTTTTAATGCTATATTGATCTCAGCCTTCATAATTGGCCTCTTCAAATAGTTCACTCCCTTCTTCACAGAGAAAGGGGAATGCAGGTTTTGTTTCTTTTAGCCTTTCCTACTAACTGATATATGCTGCCTTGGAATTGAATTATCTGTAACTTTAAAAAAAGTACAAACCAAACCAGACCAAAACAAAAAGCAACGCAGATTCTACATTTCTGGAGTCTGAAGAAAAGATAGTCAACTTGCATTTGATCTTGAAATCTTCATGTAAGCCAAGATTTCTTACTTGAGACAAGAAATAATATCTAAAGAAACTGAATGGCAGTAATTTGCCTGTCTTTATAAAGCAATGATTTTATTACTTCACACAAAGGGTGTTACCCCTCATAATATCTCAGCTGGAAAAAAAAATGACAAAAAATTGTCAATAACAAAACCAAACCAAACAAAAAAAAAAAGGAAAAAGAAAAGGAGATGCTTGTGGGCTTTTGTGGCTATCTTTTTGAACAGTTGTGCTCTAAACCTATATAAATCAGCAGCCACAGATGCAGGAGCTAAGATAACAAAGATGTATGGTGCTCTGTGATCCTCATCACCCCTGTGCATCTGAAAACAGAACTGAGAACTATAAGGTTACTGCGAATGTGGAAAATGGCAGGCAGTCAGTTCTTTCACCAGACTTAGCAAAATTGTAAGAATAAACAAAAAGAAAAGTAAAAACACGTAACCAGTACTTTGCACACGCATGGGGGAGAGGGGAGAATTTTAGGTCATCTAACAGCTAATGTAAACTACAGGGTGGATTCCTTCCAGAACTAAGCTTGTGATTACGTTAATCATACACGCTAGAGCTAGTGCTATACATTACACTTCTAGGATTTCAATAACGGGTTAGAACTACAAAAGAGGGAAACAGTCCCCAATATTGGGCACACCATTAATAGAAATAAAGAACAGGAAAATAATGGCCAAAACAGCTAGTCGGCTGAATACTGAGGAAATAGCGAGCAAGCAATTATCAGTTTATAATCGATGTGACCATTACCCTCTTCTCTCTTTGAGCACATCTTTTGCACCTGGCACTTCAAGCAAACAGCAGCTGAAAGAGAACTCTGTAACATGTCCATAATAGACTGCTCCCCTGCCTTCAGGAGCAAGTGGCCATTTCAATGGCTGCAGATGTCTATGTAAGAATGGACACTGCTATGTACCATTCTCTAGTAATGTCGGAGTCCTTGCAGTCAACAGCTTGAGCTCTTTAATTCGCAATACCATCTTTATGCTAAAAGGTCTCAAGGAAACCCTGATAGCTTCTGCTTCAGATGTTCTCAGCAGACTGTGTAAATGATGTATGGGTTTAGAAGATCACATGGATGTACTATATTTAATTACAGTAAAGGTCTTCATTGTATAAGACCTTCACTGTATTTTTCTGATGCTCTCTGACTAAATCGACATGCATGTCAGCTGTGTAGCTTGCTGAATTCTGAACACAGAAAAAAAACCAGTTATGTTATAACTGGTTCTCATTAAACTGCTAAATGGAATACTAAAAGGTAGCTTAAAATCAGGTGTGTTTAATAAAGCTATATTTGAATTGGCACACGCATGGGTCCCATGTGTTTTTCAGTTTGCTAGTGTTGCAAGTTTATCATGTGTATTACCTATGCTTAAATGTTACTTCACTCCAATAAAAACAGGCATCATTTACAATTTCTTTCAAACATTGCAAAGTCCATGACCCAATTCTTTAGCCAGTCGTTTGAGGCAGCCTAACACACCCATTGAATTTGCTGGGTCTTGGAAAGTGCTTTATGACTTTAGATTAGATATGGGGTTGCAGGATTAAATAAAATCCACACAGGGGCATGAAATGGGGATTTTCTGTAGAAGATACATGTTTAGTTTGAATGGAATTGTACAGAGCACTCACCACAGTCCACCTTCCTTGTTAGACCTGCAGAAGTCATGGAAAATAAATCACAGGGAGGAATTTCATCAGTGCAATTAAATAAAAATTCCACACTGAATTCTCAGATCTGTAGTGAGAAAGAGTGTTTTCCTGTTTCATCACCAAAATTTCTTTGAGGGGAGAGAGTACAGAGACCTCTGTGGCAAGCAGACCTCTGAGTCTCCCAAGGGCTCCCTGCCCAGTCCCAGAGAGGGGCTAGAACCCATCTGGATCTGGCCTCTTCTGACTCTCTAGATCTGCTGTTATGATTCAGGCACGGGCAAGTCCTGACTCCAACACAGATCTCAAAACAGATTGGTATCCCAGCAAGACTGTGTAATACATATTCATAACCAGGCTGCCTTGGCCATAAGGATTTGGTGTCCTTGCAAGTCTGGAGACATTGCATTCCTCAGATATGATAGAGCTGTTGAAATAAGAATAGTACTTTTACAGATTTGCCTCACACTGCACATTCAAGAGTCAGAGAAACCACTCCTCTGATCTGTGACATCACCATACCTACACAGTACTTTGTTTGGTTGCTTATATGGAAACACAACAGTAGAAAACTATTTTGTGTAATTTAGCAGTGAGAAAGAGAGCAAAGGAGCCAGCATTGCGTGATCATCCAGCACTTTGGCTCACCATCAGGTTGTGCGTAGAATAAAATTTAGTCACCTCTGCTTTAGAGAAGCACCAACATGCAACAGGTTTCCTTTTTCAGGTTATGAAATTGAAATGACTTATTAGAAAAAAGAATATGAGTTTTAATCAATAATCATGCCCATGGTAAGATAAATTTATCCTTGCAAAGTCTTCAACAGATGTTTTTCATTGTAATGGCTGAGACCCAGAATCTTTTTACATTCTTATTTTCTTTCCTCAAACTGAAATAAGACTAGCGGTCACTCCAAATTCTTTTATTTTTGTGTGTTTTTGTGTGTGAAGAAAGTGGGAATACATAAAAAAAATAAAAAATTCCCTCTAAATCGGAAAATAAATCAGAAATACCACAAACCAGGATAAACTCAGATTTTCTGAGTGATGCAGACATTTGGAAATAAAAGCCAGCTGAAACAGTAATTTAGAAAACATCACAACTTCTTTTGAAGTGAAATTTCTCAATGAGGAAAGCAACTTCTTTGGCTTAAGGAAGGTACAGTGGCACCACAAAGCTTGTGCAACTTTCCCAAATACTTCAGAAACCCGTACTAACTCATCCAAACCAAAAAGGAAAAAATAAAGCAAGATATTTGACTCACAAACTACCCACTAAATGTCAAATGGATACAGAATGCTCCACCTGCCAAGGCTGAAATCTAGGACAAAGATCCCAGGGGGGTCAAATCCTGTAATCCCTACTCAGACCGAAGGCCTATTAACTCTAACACTTTTCTAAAAAAGAGAGAAAATACATATATTATACAATCAGACTAGAGTTGAATGTTTTTTATGAAAACAACATGTTTGTAGAAGGTGCCAGGCTGCTAGTCCCAGAAAATAGAAGGCAACTATAGCTGAGGCAGAAGTAGGACTTCCTTGTTCATCAACCTGCTGTGACCTGAGGCCAAGACAAAGAGTTCAGTCTCCCTGCCTGCTTAAATCCTTGGCTTGGGAGCTTTTGTAGCCAGCAAGGGTGCTAATTAGAGTCAACTGTGGTGTTGACACACGTGTACTGGTAACCAGGAGAAGACCAACCTCACTTTTACAACAGCATTGCACAGAAAGAGGTTTTGGTCAGTTTGATTTAATGACTTGATTACAATTTGAGCTGATAATTTACAAGGGATAGGTGTTGTATCCACTGCCAGTCCTGTAAGCCAGTCAGCTTTGTACAGGATCAAATTTATATAACAATCTAGACCCAGCAGTGTCATAAATAAGGGTATAAATTTCATGCCAAGTGTAAATGAGTAATAAAGTAGTTAGAAAGCAGTATGTCTGTACACTGATTTGGCATTCCATGTGTGTGCAGAAGCAATTTGGTATGCCATGGGGACAAAATTCAGCCCTGGCATAAATCAATGGGACTTACATCTATTGAACACCAGAACTGAAATAGGACTCAAAGGCATTTTAGACAGCATAGGAATTAGTGATGGGTGGGACATGTTAAGGGTGTATGGATGTGGAACAGCACAGAAGTGGAAAAGAGCAGGAAAGAAGCAAGGAGAGAGGAGGGTGGAAGGTGAATAGGACCTTCTCTGTTCTTTTTACTGTTCATTTTCTTCAACTGGAACTTGAATATATTTTTTTTTCCCTGTATCCACACTGTGTGATAAATTGGGGAACAGCTTGGGAACACTTTGTGGCTTTTTAATGATCAGTCACACCTGACAAGTAACAATCTTTCAGGTCAGTTCTGAACGAGATCCAGAGACCTCTGCAGAATTTCCATCTGCTGGCTGCAAACAGCTACAGGGGAATTCGGCTGCCAAGTATTCTTGAATCTATAGTGTTATAGTCGAGGTGAACTGAGCCCAACGTATACAGTTTTCCAGACTTAGTTTCCCACAGCAAACAGACCCCAAGTGATAAAACTGCAGGGCCACAAACATCCAGACACATGGAATGAAGGGCACTGCATACCTGGGTGAAAACAGTGATCCACTAACATGTAAGACTGGTAGCTGAAAGCAGGCATGATTTTACCAGGTGGCTAAGACAGTTCAACTACAACTTATTTTGTCAGGCATCTTTGCATCACAAAAAGCAAAGGAGAGCGTCATGTCCCTGCTGGTCCCCAGTATAAACTGAAGCATTCCTTGCAGTGTTTACTATTGCGCTGTGCAAGGCTAGAGGAGACCAGCAAACAACGGTGTATGGTATTGCCTAACAGGTTCCAGATTATCCAAATAGTTCGTAAGTGGGCATGAGGGAGCAATGCAGAAGTACTGCAAATTGTCACCATACATTTCAGACATTTATAAGCTCTCAGGTGTTGATCACAGTGGTTTATTTATATACTATGTGCACAGTGCTAAGGTCCTCGGCACTAGCAGAGAACAGAAAGCAGATTTTTTTTGTTATGTTTCAGTTAGTTTTTTTCAGACTGAGCACTTGCTACCAGTTTGAGACAGGTTTTCACACTAGTAAAATCTTATACTGTTGTCACTCCTGAACAAACTTCCACTATGCAAACCTCTACAGACATTACAGGCATGGCATTTATCTCATCCTTATGTATAAATGCACTTGGATTATCAAAATACTCTTTGATACATTTTCTGAGGCTTCCCAGAGCAGGAAACAACACAATTCAGGATAAGGTATGGGTATGTGAAATCTCCACTGTCAGCAAGCTGTACAATTTCACTATAATTTTTTTGATGCATATCACCTGCATTTTGTATACCAAAGCCAGTAGTATCTACTTAACTGTATTCAAATCACATTTAAATTAAGTAGCACAATATCTGAAAATATTTTATTCACAACATGCTGAAAGGATGCTTTTAATTAATGGGCTAAGCACAAATTTATTACAATTATTTACCTCTTTGATCAACATCCACCCACATACTGTCACTCCTTGCTGGAAGTTTCATCCACATATACTTTGAGAAAAACATTTCAACCCACAAAATGATGTCATGTTTTGCCCTGGTGCAAAAGCTCTTTTCTTCTGCACTACTGCAGCAAATTGTAGAATAAATAAAAATTGCTCTTGGATTCTTAAAATCACTCAGCCATAGGCTTCCAAAGCTATCAGAAACATAAACAAACACACATCGGGGCACATCACCATCATCCACCAAAACATTGGCTGCTGAGATTTATGAATGCTTCCGTGAACACAGGTAAAAACTGATAACCAAAAGTGAAATGATGATAAATACTTTTCATTGGTATATGGATTCTCAAGAATTTTTTTTAGATCCTCTGAGAACAGAGAGGATGGAAACTCCAGGGCAAGTTCATCTCTCTTGTGGACTGCACAGAACAATGCTGATGAGATTACCTTTGATTAAAGTCAGGACATACTCAAGCCAGTTTCAAATAATATTGAGTATATCTAGCTCCTGGCAAGACTCCATCAGAGGACAAAGGCTGGGTTAAATGATATGTAATTCTGCCTGAATTAGAAAGATCTAGGTTAGAACATGCACTACAGTAATCACAAATTTTTAGCTCACTAGCATCTAGGGCAAGGCTTATGTATGAGCACACAGTAAAGCATGTGTATTGTCAGAACTGGACTGGGAATTGTTGCAGGGCTGCCTTTACTCTCAGAAGACTCCATACATTCTTGACCTTTCTGCCATCAAACAATCTAAGAGTTATAGCGATTCGTGGAGCCAGAGGAAATTGGGATGAGAGAAAGATCCTGCAGGATACTCCTGACTATCTCAGTTCTGCACAGCACAAGTTCTTCTGTGCAAGAGCGGACATGACTTGTCTGCCAGTCTCACAGGTGGTATTAAAGTTCATTCATAATGGATAAAACAGGGGATAAGAAGAAATTGACTGGCATAGAATTTTGTTAATTATGGCACCCGTGCACTTCATTCAAGATTGAAGCTCGGCAGCTGTGTAAATCAGCTATTGAAAAGAAAGGAATCTGCTGACTAACCTTGAACTACTGTCCTTAAGTAAACAGATTTACTTATTAGAGACACACCATCATTTTAAAGCCCATGTGCAGCATCTTAATAAAATATTCTGCCAGTCATGAAGCAAAGTTCAAGCATCCTCTTTAGATGAGACTAGATTTACCCATGGCTAATGGTTTGTTTTTCCTTCCCCCCAAAAAATGTACGTACTGCACTTGTCTGGAAGTGACTTCCTGGGTCATCAGATCAATCATCTGCTCCCAAATCATGAAATGCCTTCATGTTCACACTGTCCCCAAAATCGGAAATACTTTTCCACTCATTCCATCCCTCCCCACCTTACTCGAACTCTAGGTTTGTTCCAGAAGTTGACTGCTCAGGTTTACGCTGGGCCTGTTCATACCTGGCAGAGAGTGGTGCAGGAGTATACATAAGAGAGTTTGGCTCTAGAGCACCCACAGGCAGCTGGGGCCCACCAGATAAGACAGCCCAAATGCTGAGACTCAAAATCCTTTCCTTGCTACCATCTCAAACAGTATCATTGTGAAGATCACAGGACAGAGGAGATGCAGTCTCCAGTGAAACATAGTTTTTCAAATCCTCAGGAATCCCTGACTTAGTTTCCCAGGAGCAATCAGCAGCATGTTCTGAAGAGAATCTTATCTGCTCCTGGTTACCTAGCATCCAGCTGAGGAACAGATGGTATGATCCTTTAGGAAAATGGAGATAGATGGGCTGAGGCAAATTAGACCTTTTGGATCAATTTATCTGATGGGAAATTAAGTCCTGAGCTGGCATCAACTTTTCCTGAGGTGGCAGGGGCAGCAGCAGATGTGAAGATGAGTCAGTGAGATGATGAGATCAAAAGGCACCTAGTGCTAAGTTGTACATCTTCATTACAGCAAGCTTGTATAGTGCTGGCCACCTGGTCAGCTGAAATTAGCACCTTCTTGAGGTTTAGCTATCAAAACTGGAAGCTAGGTAAGACTGAGTGATGCTGACAGAAGAGAGGGAAATCTGCTGTTAGAGCACCTTTCCAGGGATTATCCACTAACAGGGTTTTGTTAATTTTTTTTGGATTCTTGCCTGTAGCCACAGCAACTGAGAAATCACCACTTTCTCCTGTGGCCAGGCAAAATGCTGTTCACTCTTTGTTAATGGGGGTCTGGGCAACAGCCTTGATGATTTGATTATTTCAGTTCCTCCACTTGATCAATCCAGCCTCCCTGAAAAAGCTCTAATGAATGGGGAAGTAAGATTCATGCTAAGGTGTTCCTAAAATCATCTTCACCCTCTGAAGTGCGTGTTCAAGAGGTGTTCAAATACCTCTGCAGAACTGGTCCTTAGCACCCACTGTAGGTGTTTGTTATAGAGAGAGGCTCCTCAGGTGGTTTCGGTCTCTTCATCCTGGTGAGGCAGAGCAGTGCATGTGGGCACAGGATGGACCTTGGAGGCTGCACGACAGCCATGCTCCTTCAGAGCTGATTAGCTGTGTAGAGCGTTGCATCAGCAAAGCTCCTGCCAGTCCATGAACCAATGTGTGCATCTGGGCTTGGGACTGCTGTTTTGTCATAAGCACCTTGCTTTTCCAGTCATATGGATTTAGCTGTGCCCATGACAAGGCACACTGGATTAGACCCTGTCTTCTTTGCTCTAGGAACTTTCTGCCTGACCATCTGGGTAAATGGGGAAGGCACATGCAAGGACAGAGACAGGTTTCTCCCAAACAGTTTCACTCCTCTCCCCACTTCTATGCGGAATGAAAACAATTAAAAAAAAAAAAAAGAAGAAGAAGAAAAAAAGCAGGGGGAGGGGAAAAAAAAAAGAGAGAAAAAAGCAGTTGTCTTCTCCCCGCAGCAGGAATCACAGTGTGAACAGCCACTGAGTGACAGAGAGAGAGTAGGTTGGGCTTCTCTGTCTTTATTCCTCAGTGCATGGGGCTCACAACAAAGGCCATATGCCCTGATTCTAGACACTTTAGTCTTTTAAGCAGTCTTCAGCATGCAAGTAGCTCTATTAAGCAGTATTAATTATTACAGCATATGTCTGTAAAGATAAAAATGAGAAAAATCAGCACTTTGATTAACATAACTATACAGCTAACCACTTAGTAAATGTTTGCACACAGGAAAAAAAAAGATAAAATTAATAGTCTTTTTGGTGGGTGAGTGATTTGCAAGGCATTCCTCATTTCTGCACAAGCACTCATTCTTCATAGAGATTGAAACAAGAAAAAGAGGTTAGAACACCTGTCAAACTATGAGGTTATCTGTGAATTTTTCATTTTGACTATTCACTATCAATGACATGCAATTTGTCCCATTAAATATTTTCTACTATCTCAATGGATGAGATAGTTTTTAGACAAGAAAAACAGCTGAAGAAGGTTAGGGCAGGTTTGTGAATGCCAAAGTGAACTACTATTCAGCTAAAGAAACGAGACAGATTCTGCTCCTATTACTCTTGTATTTCTAAGGGACTATTCAATGTAAGATTGATCAAGATGTCAGTTACAAATGACATCAAACAAAAACCTATGTGGCTTATTGATGAGTTTATTTGCAATGTTGTATTTTCTGCTCTTTGCTCTAGCTGAAAATCAAAACATATTGAACTTGATTCTTTATCTGCCATATTTTGGTACTAAGCAATTTTATATAAATTTACAAATGAAGCTCTAAGGTATCGCTCATTTCTCATTCTTCCTCTTTGAACACGGCAGAAGTTTGTATACTTCTTAGAATTCATTCATGCCACTGAGCAACAGAAATGTCAAGTGGCTCAAGAAACAAAACCTTGACATAGAAAAGCAATTTATTCCATATATGCATTTTGGCACAGGCAGCCCAGTTGATTAGCAAAATTAGTTTTTTAAAATACTATTCTTAATAGTAAAAATAAATGAAACTATTACTTCTTATCCTTGCACTTTAAGAAAACTGCTCATTTCAGTACAAGAAGACAGAGACCTGAACATTCCAGTAAAAGCAAATGATAAAAAAAATAATCCCTATTTTGAAATATGCCTCAAATTTTGGAAAGAAAATACAGCTGGGCCTTTTCAGTCTAGTCTGTTAACTAACCTCATCAGGTTGAAATCCAGCTTTTTCCTATAAGCACCAGGCTTTTGTAGTGTTTTCTCGACCCACAGTCAGCTGCCCAGCTCGCTAAGTGCTTGCATATGCATAAACAGAACAAGGCATCCCTCCCCAGTCTGCCTCCTGAAAGCCTCAATGCTGAAGTAAAGGGGAACCTTTTAAGCAGGGTTTTAATTAGCACCCATTGTTCCCTGGCTGGCAGAACAGGCAGAATGGCCCAGTGGTTTGAAAACGGCTATCACAGTGGGAATCTAACTTTGCAATTGAATCAATCTGCAAACTCCACAGGACTTGTACACTGAAAATAATAAAAGAAAAAGAGAGAGTAGACCAGGGCGTTAATTATAGTGGTGTCTCATACTGCTACATTTAAGGGTCTGTGAGCATTTCTTTCATATATTTTTAAGAGGAAAATAGAATCATATAAATCCACTAGAGAATGAGACCTGGTCATACACGTCTAAACATAAAAGTGAAATTCAGCATTAAGTCTACCACTTGATCTTTAACTTCTAGCATCTGTACTACAGATGGTTATTTCTCAAGATGTCTGAAATGGCTAACTGGGAAAAAGGGATTTCGGGAGGAAGATATTCTTTGGCTTTAGTAGGCTTGGCATATAATAAACAGGGGTTTAGGTTTAACAGAAATTCCTCAGTTTTTCAGTAGAGAGATGCGTGTGTGATGATGCATGACATGATGCAGCTTTTTCAAGAAAAGCAAATTGCAGTCATTGACTTGAATACCCCAAATAAGGACTTGTACTGGAGACTATTTTCAAAATTGAACACGTAAAACCTGACTGACATTTTGTGGTTCTGCACCAGCCCAGGAAGGGCTCATCCCAGTCATGCTAGCTCGCCTTGTGGCAGGCAGGTAATTCACCTCACCATATCAGCTAGTTATTCCTGCAGAGGGCTTCTCCCTGCCTTTTCAGAGACCAAACAGAAGTATATCTTCAACGCTTACTTTAAAAAAAGATGGAAAACAAGCAATACCAGTGAAAACAAGCTATATCTAACATAATTTATCAGTACCATCTGTTTGATGGAGACTGCAAAGATTTCTGTCTAAATACAACATAGAAAAGAATGACATGAAATAACATCTCGTTATAGTTTTGAAAGATTCATTCTGCATATTTATTTTATTTCTTGCTATCCTTTAGGAATGATAGGCCCTCTATTTCATATGAGAGGTTGCACCATGAACAGTACTGTTTTCAGGACAATGGTCACTAGAACTCAGAGACAAGAGGACACTTCAAGTAAAAATCTGTAAGTTAAACATCGGTGTGAATAAAACGATTTTAAATATTAAAATAATAAATCATGGGGAGTAAGATAGTGTTCTTCAAAAATCTAATTTATGTTGATTTCTGCAGTCAGCTCTATGAGGAATTGTATCTACTTTCTGTGCCAAAAAATACAATAAGGTTTTCTTATCAGCACATGTTTTCTTACTGATGGCAGCTGAGGTTCTCTGACATCAAGACAAGGGAGCAATGAAAAGGAACAGATATATTTATGGACCCTCTTCAGCTGCCTAGAATCTGATATGAATCAAAACATGGATGTAGCCAGGAGCAATTTGGGAGCTACATGGAAAGCAAACCTCCTGCTGATTTGAAGAACACTCTTTTAGTTGTATGTTAAATATATCTAAAAAGTTCACAAGAGCTGGTAAGGAAAGCTTTCAGAAGCTGAGAAGTACCAAAAGTAAAATTTTCTAAGGCAAACAGAAAAAGTAAAATTAGCTCTTTTTTCCATCCCTTTCTTCTCATTCCATGCACAGGATGGGCAGAGTTCAAATAATGAGCAACTATACAATATTTTTGCCCACAGGCCTTATTTACTATACACAATTCATATCCTGCTCTGAAGACAGAGTTATTAAATTCCCCATGAACTTTTCATGGCTCTACTCACAATATTGTATCTAAGGGCTTTGTGAACAAAATTAATTTATTTTTACAGCATGTTTCTGAGGACAGGGACACACTGCGACAGGAAAAGTGTTATCAGCCTTTCATAGAGGGGGAACCTGAGGTCAAAAGGCCAAGAGGATTTTGGCCATGTAATTTAAAGAACCAGGACCTGATATTTTTGAGAGTCCTTCACCTTAAGAAGAGCTTTATGCATTTGAAGCATGAATTACTTTGTTTACTTCAGCTTCAAGAGTATTTTTTCCCATAAATCTGCCCACATCCCTCCAGAAGGGCATGCCAAAAATAAGTGACCATCTGAAAATTTTTTCTTCATGGAATGGCCACAACACAGAACAACCTGAAATTTAACAAGGTTAATTTTCCTTTCTTGCCATTCCTACTGGATTTGCCCTTAACAAACACAGGAGTCTCAGGAACAGCAGTGTCTTTGCTAAATAGTTTTGATCAGATCTCAGAAAAGGTGCAGCTTCTCTGTATAGTGTGGATGATGTCCTGTGGGATAACAATAGAGTCAAGACCATCTGGATGCCTTTACACTTGGGCATCTATGTTACAGTTGGAAACCAAACTTCTGCATAGTCAAGGAAGAGAGGTTAAGTGCCTCCAAAGGGAAATTCTGAACACCTCAGTGGGACAGTGGGCTAGTGTCAGTCAGTGTGACTTCCCCTGGATGCCCCTGTGAGCCCACTGAATCTAAGGAGGATGTGGTTGTATACCCGAGGTGCCAGGGTATAGTGTTGGAGAGAAAGAGGATTTGCAGGCAAACTGCCTTCTGGCATCTTTCATCTTTCTTCGCTTAGCTTTACAACATTATATTCTTCTAAGCTGGTATTTAAAAAAGAGAATACTTTGGGAATTTACTTACTTTCTGTTCCCTTATCAAAACCTGTCCTGGACATCCCCAGAGCTGGAAGGCTTAGTGCTATCACAATGACTACCTACACTTGTGGGTGTAGAAAACTGCTTGTGGCTATGGGATCTGCACCAGCTGGAGCATACTCAGAATGGGCAGCTGTGTTGTGGGGTGCAAGTACTGTGTCCTGCCTGCAGACAAGCGTGACTGAGAAGCACTGTGAGCTTTTCTTATCCCCCAGAGAAAGGTGTGATGGGGCATGCACAAACCTCTGTCTATTCTCTGCAACCCATGCAGGCCCAGGGACCTTAGGTCCAAATCCCCTGTCTACCCTAACTCCTCTTGCAGTATTATTTTCCAATTTCTTTTCCTCTTTAATTCCTACTGCCACCTCTTTCCAGTTTTCCCCATTGCTGCTCAGCTGTACAAGCCTTTTTTCTCTTTCATTCAAATACAACATCTTCTTTTTCGATGTTGCTGGGACCTGGCAGGAAATCCTTAAGGACATGGTTAAATGGATTTGATAGCCTAAACAGCACAAACAGAATTACATATCCAACTCAAATGTAAAAATATTCTTTGGAAACAGTTTCCAAAAGCTTACAAAGTTTCAACAGAGTATTCAAACTACAATTTAAAAAGACTTAAAAATTGGTAGATTTGGGTAACAGAACAGCAGAGTCCTTTCCTGACACAGGTCTAGTCTGAGTCACTCTCACCTTGTGTTAGAAATGTATGTTCTTTTGTATTATATAGGATGGGATTATTTCATATGGGCAACTGAGGGGTGTTTACCTTGGAATACCTTATATGAGGAAAGAAAGAAAAGGAAAGAAAAGGAAAGAAAAGGAAAGAAAAGGAAAGAAAGGAAGAAAGAAAGGAAGAAAGAAAGGAAGGAAGGAAGGAAGGAAGAAAGAAAGAAAGAAAGAAAGAAAGAAAGAAAGAAAGAAAGAAAGAAAGAAAGAAAGAAAGAAAGAAAGAAAGAAAGAAAGAAAGAAAGAGAAAGAAAGAAAGAAAGAAAAGAAAGAAAGAAAGAAAGAAAGAAAGAAAGAAAGAAAGAAAGAAAGAAAGAAAGAAAGAAAGAAAGAAAGAAAGAAAAAGAAAAGAAAATTTTTGGGGTTCCCTGCAGTCCAAATCCCAAAGGCTTTTTCTGTCAGTTTTCCCCTCTTCACAGGCATCTAGATGCAAATCTGGTTCATACGGGACACAAGAGACTTTAATAGCAATTCCGTCAAACATGATTTGGAAAATGGATTTTAACTCAATGCTTAAGAACTTTAAAAATGGAAGATTGGAGAGTTTTATGAAAAGCAAATATTCAAGGCACAAAATAATGTGAAAACCTATTTTCCACAGGAAAACAGAATCAATTAAAAGTATTTGAACAATCCTAATAACTACCCTAGTAATATAGGGTTTAACATTGACTTTTCATGCCTTATACACAGACCTATCACTTTTCTTTCTGTCTTATATTTAATTATTTAATCAATTAAATTTCCCTATCACACTGAGCAAAAGTAAAGAAAAACACATAATAACCCTACCTTTTCTTTGGGAGAAAAAATGCTAAGGTATTTTTAATCTTTAGCTCTCTTTTACTACAGATGGCAACACATGCTTTTAAAGTCAAGGTCACACTTAGGTAGTTGTCATGGTGAATGAAAACACATGGGAAATTGGGCATATAGCATTTAGTTTTGCTTTCTGGGAGAAGGAACATACAAGAAACCCTGTCATGGAGAGTCTGTGTTTAACCAACCCCTGGTACCTTTAACAGTCATCTTTTGGCACTCATGTTTAAACACCATAATGAACCTTTTCCTCTCCTCAGCTGTAAATCAATACTACCAATGTGTCCCTTAAAAAAGTCATTAACAAATTGTATAAATGCCTGAGCAGTCAATAGAAGGATTTTCATTCCAGTTGTCCATGGAAAGAAACAAAACTCTTTTTGCAACATGTTCAGAGCACGTTCTGGTTGTGCGTTGCAACCATTTTCAAGATAAATATTTTATAAGACATAACTGCTAATTCAGTGCTAAATGTTTTTTTGTGAAAAGTCAGAATAATTTATGTATCTGAGAGTTCATAATGACTGCTTTCTCCAAAGAAGAAATCGAAATAAGCTGAAAAAAATGCAATTTCAAAACAAATCTTCCTTCTTTCTAAGTAACTTGAAAGGGTATGTGAGAAAACCTTTCTTAGCAAAGTAGCTGAGCTACTGTTGATTAGGTTCCCTTAGAGGAATTTTTCTGGTAACTGCCTGCTCTAGGTATTAAATTAAAAAGCTGTCCTGGAGAGCACAGGGGTAGCATTATGAGGAAAGGCATCAGCTGAGGAAAGACCAATATACAGTTGCTCTTTGAGCATTCTCTAGAGGCTAAAAACCATTTGAAGACATCGTAAATTGGAAAGAGAGTTTGAATTTTCACTAGTAAAGTCGAGAAAAAGAACACTTGCTGAAAAAAAAGACAGAAGAGTGCAATTTTTATAGAGTGGTAGAACAGTTCATAATAAAATCCGTTTCCTTGAGGGACCATGACAAGCCTGAGAGATGGACCCATGTGAACCTCATGATGTTTAAAAGGTCAAGTGCACGGTGCAGTTTATGAGTTGCAGTCCCAAGCACAATCACAGGCTGGGTGGAGAATGGATTGGGAGCAGCCCTAAGGAGAAGCACTTGGGGGTGCTGGCTGATGAGAAGCTCAACGTGAACCATCAATGTGCGCTGGCAGCCCAGAAGGCCAACCATGTCCTGGGCTGCATGAGAAGAAGCATTGCCAGAAGGCTGAGGGAGGTCATTATTCCTCTCTACTCCTCTTTCATGAGACCTCACCCAGGGTGCTGTGTCCAAGTCTTCTCAGCACAATAAGGATGTGGACCTGTTGAAGCAAGGTCAGAGGAGGGCCACAAAGATTCTTTTTTTAAGAGATCTTAAATATCATCTCACTTCAACATTCCCACCATGGGCAGGGACACCTTCCACTAGCCCAGGTTGCTCAAAGCTCCATCCAACCTGGCCTTGAAAACTTCGAGGGATTGGGCATCCACAGCTTATCTGGGCAACCTGTTTCAGTGCCTCACCACACTCACAGGAAAGATTTTCTTCCTATTATTCAATATAAACCTGCCCTCTTACAGCTTAAAGCCATTCCCCCTTGTACTATTACTACACACCCTTGTAAAAACAGGGAATGGAGAAAGTGAAGTACAAAAACAAACACCAAACTGCAGTTTATGATGAGACTGATTTAGAAAATACTGCTTTCTAATGGAGGCTCACAATTATGTATCTAGCTGAGTATTTTTATATAGAAGTGATGAATCCCATATTTTTTCCTGGTTGCAAGGAGAATCATAGCTGACCCATGGCTGTGCGAGAGAAATAACAAAGCTTGTGTTCAAGTGAATACCCTGAGCATGCAGAGCGAACACGCAAAGAATAAGTGGGTTTCAATTATAACATCTAGTGAATTCAGAGATCCTTCAGTGGGGAAAAAATAAGAAAAGAATGAGAACAAGGATTTCTAACAGCAGTGGCAAATTCTTTATGTGTGCAGACAGTCTCACGAGTAGTAGTGACTTTGGAGCACTGCTTTCTGACAGCTCCTGCCAGAACCATTTTGTAATGTTAAAAGGCTAATTAGTCAAGAGGAGGGAGAAGGGAACCAAACAGATTATTGTAATAATTCCAATTAGTCTTGTAATACTTTCTATCATGTGCTGTTCATAAACCACAAAGGAAGGTATTTTGTCACATTGTCCTATGGTATATAATCACTCAGAGAGAAACTCCTATCAGATGTGTAGGCACAGAATATGGCCCTACGGCTGCTACTGGAAACAACTGAAAACACCTGGTTTGGGTATACTGGACATAGCAAAGGTCAGTGTCATGATGTCTCATGTACCTAATACATGTATAGGTATCACAGATAACTAGTTGTTTCAATATTTTATACAAAGTGTAGGAAAAAATCCTGCACACAAAGACCAAAATAACAATTAATTTCTTCTAAACTGTAAAAGTCCCTTCTCTTTCCATGTTTTTAATATCCTTAATCACTGACAGAGCAGAGACAGACAAATCATTATAACTCTGCTAACGTGGTGTTCAGGCCAGGGCCCAGACTCTCCAAGGACAATGTTCTTCAGGTGTTTAAGTGTGACAAGAGGACATAACCCTGATATTAATTGCACCTCCAAAGTGACTACTTCTTCCNCCCAAGCACAATCACAGGCTGGGTGGAGAATGGATTGGGAGCAGCCCTAAGGAGAAGCACTTGGGGGTGCTGGCTGATGAGAAGCTCAACGTGAACCATCAATGTGCGCTGGCAGCCCAGAAGGCCAACCATGTCCTGGGCTGCATGAGAAGAAGCATTGCCAGAAGGCTGAGGGAGGTCATTATTCCTCTCTACTCCTCTTTCATGAGACCTCACCCAGGGTGCTGTGTCCAAGTCTTCTCAGCACAATAAGGATGTGGACCTGTTGAAGCAAGGTCAGAGGAGGGCCACAAAGATTCTTTTTTTAAGAGATCTTAAATATCATCTCACTTCAACATTCCCACCATGGGCAGGGACACCTTCCACTAGCCCAGGTTGCTCAAAGCTCCATCCAACCTGGCCTTGAAAACTTCGAGGGATTGGGCATCCACAGCTTATCTGGGCAACCTGTTTCAGTGCCTCACCACACTCACAGGAAAGATTTTCTTCCTATTATTCAATATAAACCTGCCCTCTTACAGCTTAAAGCCATTCCCCCTTGTACTATTACTACACACCCTTGTAAAAACAGGGAATGGAGAAAGTGAAGTACAAAAACAAACACCAAACTGCAGTTTATGATGAGACTGATTTAGAAAATACTGCTTTCTAATGGAGGCTCACAATTATGTATCTAGCTGAGTATTTTTATATAGAAGTGATGAATCCCATATTTTTTCCTGGTTGCAAGGAGAATCATAGCTGACCCATGGCTGTGCGAGAGAAATAACAAAGCTTGTGTTCAAGTGAATACCCTGAGCATGCAGAGCGAACACGCAAAGAATAAGTGGGTTTCAATTATAACATCTAGTGAATTCAGAGATCCTTCAGTGGGGAAAAAATAAGAAAAGAATGAGAACAAGGATTTCTAACAGCAGTGGCAAATTCTTTATGTGTGCAGACAGTCTCACGAGTAGTAGTGACTTTGGAGCACTGCTTTCTGACAGCTCCTGCCAGAACCATTTTGTAATGTTAAAAGGCTAATTAGTCAAGAGGAGGGAGAAGGGAACCAAACAGATTATTGTAATAATTCCAATTAGTCTTGTAATACTTTCTATCATGTGCTGTTCATAAACCACAAAGGAAGGTATTTTGTCACATTGTCCTATGGTATATAATCACTCAGAGAGAAACTCCTATCAGATGTGTAGGCACAGAATATGGCCCTACGGCTGCTACTGGAAACAACTGAAAACACCTGGTTTGGGTATACTGGACATAGCAAAGGTCAGTGTCATGATGTCTCATGTACCTAATACATGTATAGGTATCACAGATAACTAGTTGTTTCAATATTTTATACAAAGTGTAGGAAAAAATCCTGCACACAAAGACCAAAATAACAATTAATTTCTTCTAAACTGTAAAAGTCCCTTCTCTTTCCATGTTTTTAATATCCTTAATCACTGACAGAGCAGAGACAGACAAATCATTATAACTCTGCTAACGTGGTGTTCAGGCCAGGGCCCAGACTCTCCAAGGACAATGTTCTTCAGGTGTTTAAGTGTGACAAGAGGACATAACCCTGATATTAATTGCACCTCCAAAGTGACTACTTCTTCCCGCAGCTGCAAAAGAAGATAGTTAAGCCTCATTAGCTAAATCCCAGCTCTACTTTGGATGCTAATAAAGGATGTGGTGTAGCTGTCAGACACTAATTCTTCCTTCCTGAAATCAATACAGCATAAATAGGCTGAACACAGGGGCTCTGGGCTGAAGGGAAAGTCTTTAAAGGTAAAGCGTGTGATCAGTGCACAGCTTTTCATCTTTCAACCCAGCAATACTATTTCTACATGGTACTTTCAACTATAGGTAAAGGAAGGTATCTCTATCAAGAGAAAACAAGGTAACCAATAAGAGAAAAAATGTTAAGAGAATTTTTGTTGAAAATGGAGACGAGATGAAGGGTTTGTAGAGGAGCCAAGAACTTGAGCATAACAAAAGCAATAAATCAGAGAACATGGGCTAGGGAACACATCTCATGGATGGACAAAGAGTGTTGGGGAAAAGGATGTACATGCAGCAGCAGTTGTATTGGGATTAAATATACATGGGTAAACATGTGACTTTCTTGTTCTTGAAGTAGAAATCTCTAAGACTTATTGATACAAAATACTCACTGAATGGGCATGTTTCTGATCATGTTAGCATGAAACTTAAATGCAATTACTGTTTTAATTAATAATGCGCAAATATGAAGTATTTCAGATAAAATCTGCACATTGCTAACATTAGCATATATATTTATGAAGACAGAGCACCTGTCCAAAGTGATCTCAACTGTTGGATAAGACAATCTTTTCAAAAGACAAAATTGCTATGAGTTTTGGCTATTGCAGACTTATAAACCTAGGGCACATGTTAGAATGGTATTCTGAGATCCATTTGGAGTAGTATTTTGAAAAGCAACCTTTGTGAAATGATTTAGGGTCAAATAGGCAAGGAACAAAGCATAAGTTTCCACTACAATGCAGTGACCAAAGGGCTAATATAATCCATGGATGTATAAATGTAGAAAAAATGCATGAGTTCTTCATTTCTCTGTAGCAAAACTGAATTCATTAGAAAGGCAGATATATTAGGGGAAAAAATCAAGCTTATAAAAGCAGAGTCACAAACTTACTTGAAAACCATAGAAAATACCCTCCTAGGAGGGACTTAAATAGTTCAACAGATCTAGTCCATTAAAACTGGAGTTGAGACACTTGACTACAGTGCATAAGCACATTTATGAAGAAAACAGAGGGCCCTTTAGCAGTCAAGAAGGTACAATAAAGGTTAAATGCTAAAGCTGGACATATTTTTATAAGAAATTACGCACATCGGGTTT
This sequence comes from Campylorhamphus procurvoides, assembly GCA_013396655.1. NCBI lineage: Eukaryota > Metazoa > Chordata > Aves > Passeriformes > Dendrocolaptidae > Campylorhamphus > Campylorhamphus procurvoides. The sequence goes on from WBMV01005052.1 coordinate 229,538, forward strand.
TCATACAAAATGAGTGATCGACCTCTGAAACAAGAGAAGTTTGGAAATTTTTGTTGTTTGAAATCCTCCTGTCAAAACTGCGTGTTTTTCTGAGGGGCATGATTTTGCTCTACGTGTGTGTGTGTGTGTGTGTGTGTGTTATGGACTAAGGCTAGACAAAGAAAAGAGATATGTCATTTTCACAGGTAAACCAAAATACAGTACACTTAGTCAAAGCTGAAAAACAGGGGAAAAGAGCACTTCAATTTTAGTTGTTTTCTCTATTTTTAAAACTTAATGAAGGTAGATTTGACCCAAAGCTATAAAGCTTCTGTCAAGCTGAATTGCATCTTTTGTTTCATGTACTGCTTTACCAACATGTTTTGTCTAGCTCTATTCAGCTCAGAGGTAATACTGTGAGATTTAATGTCTTTGATTTACAGGTCTGATGAGACAACCAAATGATCTCACCAAATTTAAAGTCTATAAATCTATCAATTTATACTTAACAAAGGAACTTTGCAAGCTGATGTTTATCTACTGCAGTTTAATAACTACCTCTTTTCCTAACAATAATCAATGAATATGTTCTCTCTTATATTTCACTTCATTAAAAAAAAATTCACTTTATCTGCTTATCTGAGCTGCTGGGAAAGCACATCCATTCATGCATAAACTATTCAACGAATTTGAAAATAAAGCTCTATGTTTAAATTAGCACCCGCAGTCCGCACCTGATGATTCCCCGTCTTCCCCATAAGTGACATGAATTGTAATACTGGGTAGTGTGCACGAGTCTTTCAATGACAACACATCCTTTGAGGCAAAAATAGTTTGAGAAAAGTGTCATCAGAGTTGTGGGTACCCTGGCAGCAAATACTGCTGCTTCTCATGAGAAATTTTCTTAGGAACCTGAGAAGCAACATGAAGAATTTGAAAGTTAGGAGAGGTAACACTGAGCACTTGGCAAAGTTCTCTTTTCATACTTAAATTCTGCTCTTCAAGATACCCCTCTGTGAGACAATGCAGGTGTCAGACTTCACTGTCTATTATTGGAAAACTGGGTTGCCTAATCTGTATAGGCAGAAGGCAGAGCAGAGTTGCGGAGTTTCTATGGAGATGGGAATTGGTGAGGAAGCACATTTCCTCCTGTTTCATCCAGTCTTCCTGATCTTATAAGAGGCATTTATAGTCATTTATCTCTCTCTGAAGAAATAACAATGTCTTTGTGAGCAATAGCAAAAGCAAGGTTAAGTTTGACCTGAAATGAGGATATCTGGTATATTTTCACCAGGTCCAGCATTTCAAAATATAATTCAGAACAGATTTTGGTTCTTAGACCTGACAGTGTAAGCTAAATATAGATAAGCTTGTAGGCTGCTTTTAACACTCACTAAGAGGTAAAAAAGAATAAGAAGCATTTCTCAAGTAACAGTAATCTCATTAACACTAACCATGTTATCCAACAATTGTACCCTGTTCAAACTCCCTGCAGAGCAAGTCTGTTGAACACCACTGTATCTTAGATGAGTATGTGTAGATACCAAAAATGTCTGAGTTACTAACTAGGGCACACATGCAGACAAATTAGAGGTGCTTTACAACTGTACACCTGAGGGATGCCTAGAAAGTTTGAGTTAGATTTCTCCAGTTTCAGAATATATAGGTTTACCCAACCTGTTATTTCCCTGTCTCATCTGCCTCTTCCAGGGAAGTTTATTTTAGGAACTGAAATTTATAACTGAAAAAGGAAATTGTTTGCAGGGAGATCCACAAAGCTGCATTTTTCTTCTCAAAGCGATTTGCTTGGCTGCTGTTACTGTGCATTGGTTTGAGGCTGCTTCCTTATCTACACATGCATCTTTTGAGAGACTAAAGGACTGGGGAGGGGAGTTAAAATGTACCTTGATGGAGTCATCAAAGAGAAATATATGTCTGGCTTCAATTTAGCTCAGTTCAGGGACAAAATATGTGGTGGACATAATATATGTGGTGGGTGACACTCATTTTCAAGGACTTGTAAAGAAATTTATTTCCCAATTTGTATTCTTATGTAAAAGTTTTTTCTTTCCAATCTGTAAAGACCAGATGTTTTCAAAGGCTTTGTAGCATAAGCTGAAGGGAGCCCTTTGCCTGCCTCCCCCCTGCTCTCCCTTGGCAGCAGTGGTGCATTAGAGTGGGATGTAAAGCTGACCTGTTACCTGTCCTCCCCTCTGAGAGCACCAGTGACTCCATACACCCACAGGTTCCTTTATTAGCACTCCCAGCTCTGTGAGCACGTTCAATACACTTTTGAATCTAAGCTCGATTTATTTAATAAAACAGGCTTTCTAGAAGAAAGATGTGGAAGTCCCAGGGGCAAGGAGGGAGGAGAATGAAGGAAGCCCCTAAGATTGCAAATTCTGGTCCAACTCTGTGAAAACTCTCACCAGAGCTCAGGAGAGGTAAAGGGCCATTACATAAAGCAAGTTTCTCAAAAGCCAGAAGGAGCAAGGGTTAGGAATTTCCATAAAGCCATATAAATCTTGAGGACAGGAATACATATAGATACATATCTCAAAATGACAGATAACCTGATCACAGTAGTTTCTTCCGAGCTTAGTCTTATCTTGCACGTCCCCTTTGCTTTAAACTTTTGCTGCATTGTTTCATTCAACAGAAGCAGGATTGTAAAATTAGTATTTAGGCAATACAAAATAATCAATATATATTTCAGGGAATATAATTTCATATTTCACTTCAATGTACAGAAACAATAAAATTATGGAACATTCAGCTTACATTAGTACCAACTAATACATCATTACTATCTCCAGTAAGACAGATCCTCTTCTCAATATAAAGAAACAACTATGTACTGAGGCATTTTTAAAAGCAGAAAAGAAACAAAGCATAAGACTAGTGATCTTATTACTAGTTCACAGATTCAGAAGATATTATTTGCAGTGCAATAATCTGGGTGTTTCATAACATACGTAACAAATACTTCTTATTTACTTATTAAAACAGTTTTCTTTTTGGCTCCACTTATTTCAGATTTGTACAATTGCACAAAAATAATTTTAAACTTTTCTAAATTAGATTGCTACCTCTCCATTCTTTTTAGTAAATCAAAGGTATTTCAGCTGTAGCAGACATACAGTGATTTGTTTGCCTGATCCATTCTGTCTTCCCCTCTCCTCAGAAGCCAGTTCCTCAGCTTGCTTGCCAGGACAATTCAGGAGCCATGTTTTCCTTGGGTGATGTGTGTGACCTCAGCATTTAGTGGTTACACACATAGTACAAACTAAAAGATGCTACGTAAGTCACCATTAGTTTTTTGCGGGGTTGTTTGTTTGTTTCGTTCTTTCCTTTCTCTTGGGAAGCAGGAACAGCAGGCCTAAACTCATTAAAAGTTGTAAAAAAAATCAGCAGGTCAGCAAGGGCAGAAAAAGTATGCAGAAAAATGTGGCCTGTAGTAGATACAGGCTATAGCATTTTAATGTTTTCCAACATGGATATTCACAGTAATATCACCTTTAAGGAACAGCACAGGAGTTTTCTTTATAGAAAAGAAGGTGTCACTGTGGTCTTCAAACATTGCTTTTGCAACTCACATGCCTCACATCCATGGCAGATCTAGTTTCCTGCAATGTGCCCAGGAGAAGGCTGATGGACAAGCATAATCAGTATACAGACGCATACACATTGCTGCCTTCCAGTTTTCACATGACATTAAGAAAAAAAGAAATTCTAATGTTGGATCTTGATGCAGCAGCCAAAACATGTCACTCATCCAAATTTATAATCAGATTGAATGAGCTGGAAGGTATAAAATTAATTATTACTTCCACTCATTTCTCCATGATGTGACTTCTCTTCAGAAAAGCCAAAGCATACACAATTCTTCTAGTCTATATGCAGGAACCATCAATGGGAAAAAACCCCAAACCAGTCAATGCTCCAGTCTGATTAAAGATGTATGACATGGGAAAACATAGTGCAAATAAACCATACTCTGCTATGCTGAATGCAGCAAAAGCGACATGTCTCAACTATACGTGTAAATATTTGTAACAAGACCTAAATGCCATCAAGTTCTGCTTTTTTGCTAAGATGTCAGTTTTAGAAGACAGAGTAGTTCATCCTTTTGTGAAGAGCAAACTCTTCAGGCAGCTGCTGTCCTTTATGCCTTATTCATCTCTACCATACCAAAGAAGTATTTGTAAGAATCAGCAAATACCAGCAAAAAGAGTAGATAAAAGGAGGAACTACAGCTCTGGATGTGGCAGAGGCTGTTCCTGAGCCTCAGTGAAGTATTTCTGCTACCTGTGAGCAACTGGGACATGCACTCTACAGCATCTTTCTATAGTTACGCCCAGGCTTTCCAGTTCCCTTCTGATTGTCTCTTTTTTCCCTGTCTTCTTTCTCAACTAGACCTTTTAACAGTTTCCCCATCCATCTATCTTTTCTTATTTCTCCTTGCTTTTCTGTGTTCTCCCCCCACTTCTTCTTTCCATTGGTGTATTCTCCTTAGTCTTTCACTCCATCACTGTCACTCCAAACATGACCAATGAGTCATCTTTCTGTTCCCTTCACTTTGTCATTAAACCTCTGCTGTTGACACCTCTTTGTGTAGTTGGCAAGCTCTTCAGGAGAAAACCACTGGATCTTCTGAAACCACGTTGCCATGAAGAATAACTTAAGATCTATGATCAGTAAAGTTTCGGCCCAGAGGAGGTCACACAACCACTTTTGGCTCACGTGATCTGGGGCTGTATACTGACTTTGCAGTGCTGGGAAAACAGGCTGTGGTTGTTTTGGTACCATACTGGATGGCTGGGGGAAGCATTATTGCATACAGGATCAGCATTTTGTCTCATGTGGCTTTGGTGCTTTTGATCCAGTAGTGGGAGCCCTGAAGCAGGATTTATGGTGTTCTTGAACAGCAGCCCAAAATTGTGGAGCATCCAGCAAGATGAAGTTTACCTTAGCTTGCTCCTTAGGCATTTTTGGAAGAGGCACTACTTTATTAATGGTAGTAGTCGCAATAATACTAATAATTACTCTGTGCATTAAGCCAACACCCATTTGGGTGGTGCCTAAGTTATTGAAAAAAACCTGGAAACCTGACCAACTTGAACCACTCTTTCCGCTTCCTGGAGGGGAAGGCTTGTACTTCCAGCATGGTGCTACAGAAGGTGGAGAAGCCTGAGCTCCTTTTTCCACCAAGCCCTCTTGAGGAAAACAGGGCCAGTCTCATGTAGAAAACACCCAGGCCACATATTTGTCCCAACATGCCTGGAAATTGCCAGGAAAATGAAGGTGGAAGATTGCTCCCTGTCTCTGGAGCTGCTTCACTACCCAGCAGTCTGTTGAATGAAACTTCACCATCATTTATCTTCAACAAATAGCAAAAGCTTATAAAATGCTGCAAACATTGCATAACAGGAAAAAGAAAACGGACCCAAGAGCCCTGCAAGATTAGCTAGACTCACAATGTGTTCAGAAAGGAAGTTTCTGACTAGGTGGCGGAACATCCTGTGGTTTCAACCTGTTGAGATTCAATTTCAGTACTTGTTTGAAAACACAGCTGACTACATAGCTTGCTGCTTTCAGCACATCTGTTTTCCTCTAGACTCCCTTACCTCTGCTCAGGGTTATATAAGAGAGCTGTACCCATCTGTGCCCTTTGAGGTGTGCAGTGTACCTGTGACACACCAGCCACATGCTCCTTGCAATCTGCAGCCAGTCCACGATAAGCAATGGTATTAGCTAAGAGATCTCGAAGTAGGACCAAAGTCTCTCTTTTTTCATTCAAACAATAGTTCAACATGAGGGGAAATAAAACAAAACAAACAAAAAAGTATCCAGAACCAAAAAGACTGTACATGGGGTAGCCCTAATTCTACAAGTCTAATCTGCTGTTGTGTCAAAGATGTCCCATAGTGTTAAAGGCAAGTTAGCTTAACTGTGCTCAGCAAATAAAAATCAGACCTTTCCTATGACTCAGGAAGGAGTTGCTTAACCACAAACCCCAGAATCCATGACAGTTAAAGCACAGGCAGTTTTTATACGTCTGAGTTCTTGGATGGCTGCAACTTGGCTAGACTACACTGTGGGTAAAATGAATTGTAGTCCTTTGTCATCTTACCTTTGCTGAGGGATAACATCTTTCTCAGAGGGCAAAACAGACAACTTCAGAGAATGAGCTGTGGCATAGCTGCACCACAACAAATTCTTACTAACCATGGAGCTTTCTCTAGCAGATACCTGCATCTGGACTGTGGTGCATAGTACAATGGGATTTAATAACTGCCATTAAAACTGGCAGACAGCCCTGATCCTAGACAGAGGCCATATATTTAAGAACTATGCAAATTATGCAGCATGCATGTGACCAAATTCTTTGTAGAGATAAATCCCTGGGACTGTGTTAAATTAAATAGGATTATGGCTTTCACTAATCTGTATCCAGTGTGACCATACAAGGGTATTAGTTTGATAATATTTAAGGACTTAGCTCTACAGCAGCAGCAATCAGCTGTCTAAGCTCAGTGACTGTGTTGTCAGTGAAAATATTAACTATTAAAGAGACTGTTATTTACATTGCCCAAATTAAACATGTGACACTCACCAGCTGGCAAATTAAGCACAAGAAAGTTATCCATAGGTCAAGCCACTTTTTCCTTTAGGAATAAGTAGAAAGAGCAAATTGTGGGATGTGACTCCTGTGAGCAGAATCACTGAGCCCTGCTGTTGTGAAGCCGTGGGTAATGCTCTCATCAGCTCAGTGGGAATGGAGGCAAACCAGTGTGATACTACCAAAAACTTTATCCTTTCACCTGAAGCTTTTTCCCTGAGTGGCACAGATAGAATTTTAGACAATAGCATGGTTCCTAACCTGAGAGCAGTCCTTGACAGCCTGGCATTTGTTTACCAGGAGTTACAATGCAATAGCTGTCTCCAGTAGCTGAAATCAGAGGTAACTGTGGCATACACTGACAAAAACTGACATTGTAATGGCTGTCTCCAAAAAATCAAATAGATAACTCTCTTCAAGCCCGTTTCTGCACAATCACACACACACGTATATATGCACTAAACTGGAAAAAAAATTAAGAGTCCTCTCAAATGTAAATCCTAGTAATGCAATATGAAAAACATTCAAAGCAGGAAAAGGTTCTCATCCACAGGTCCTAGACATTTTTTCACTGATTTCAATGAAACAAAGATTTTCATTACCTGTATTGAAAGCAGTATTATTTCAGTAAATGAATGACATAATCAGACTACTTTCCTACTTATTAAACCATATTTTATTGCGCTAAAGTTATAAAAAGACCAATATTGCATCTTCAATTATCTTGTATGCATAAAATTTTTACCAAAAATAAAATAAAACTGCTAATCAGCTCGCTTGAAAAGGACTCTTACTCCAAGAAAGAACTATAAGAAAACAACACTTTTTCCATTATCATTCTGTTTGTAAGGTGTCCAAATCTCTGTATTTTTAATAGGCGAGAAAAAATAGGCGAGAAACATTTTTAATACTTCCATTACATGTTCTACAGCCAGCGCAGCTAAAATAAAACAATATGTTTAACATTATTTTTAACCCTGCAAGACTCTATCTGAAGGTCACATTTTTAAAAGAGACATCTATAAAAATCCTATTGAGGATAACTGTGTGATTATAGTGTAAGCTGTAGAATGACCACTCATAAAAATACAGAGCACGAGATGCAGTGGGTTGATTCTTAACTCCCAGACAAGGCTTGCAGGACAAAATATCCTTTGTGTTTAAATGGAACAGCCATGCAGCAGAGGTCAGTCAGGGACACAAGCATAGGAGAAGCCTAAAGCACCCTTCCAGTCCCTCAGATTGGGTTTGTTGTTTGTGTTGCCCTACCAAGACAGATTTAATCTATCCCATCATACTAAAATCCTCATGCACGAGCAGCTGGCTATGTCATATTAAAAGGAGAGATACAATACCCAAAGTAGCCTTACTCACTTGGACACCACAGGTGACTTCTTCAAGTTGAAAATCCCCTGCAATGTGGGATGATTTTTGATCACCACGCTGTCATATCACCTCACTTCTACCTGCATGTGCACTTAGATATTCATATGCACATATGGCTACGAACCATCCAGTTGCTCTGCATATGCTTCACAAGCTTACAGTGAACTTTTTATGATTGAAATCCAGTTTCTTCATTTTGTTATTTAACCCACTTTTACTCTTATCTCCTTGAATGAGTTGATTGGTTTGCTATTGGATTGAGCGACCCAGACGAAATAGCTAGGAAATTTCTTAGCATACCCCAGGTGATTTTCCTTCTGGCTTATTCAATCAGCCAGCATTTAACAAAAAAAGAGGTTAAAGAAATGCAAACATGAGTTGGACTCTTACCAAATTTCCTTAGAAAATTTTTCCCCAAACCATCAGGAATGCTTCCTTAAGCTTTCATTATGCTTTCCAGATGAATGTTTTGGGATCCCAGCACGATAAGCAAAATCATTCAACTGAAATAAATGTTTGTCTGGACAGGTTCTTCATTGTACCCTGGAGCCACCTGAACTCATGGCAATTCCCAAGAATTCAAACGGCTATGCCAATGCTAGGGCTCTTCTCCAGAAGACACACAAGCTGTGTCTGCTCATTTTATTTCTAATATTAAAACTCAAGGAAAATTCTAGCCTAGACAACACAATTTTAAGCTAGAAATATTTTATTATCAATAACAACAATGTCAAATGACTAAATGCTAAACTGCATTTCATTTAAAATAAGACTCAACAAGCTATTTGGAAACTTGTTATTAAAGTTCACATATTTAAAACATGAAGAGGCCTTTTATGGAGGCCTCCTTCTGACTTGACAAAAGCATCTGACTTCTGAGTAAATTACAATGCAATGGCACGACAGTAGTATTAGTGAGGGTGGTTTCCAGAGCTGTGTGCTGTAGGTGTGGAAAAGGGCTTTGGGCAGGATCATCTCTCCTGGTGAGGAGGGATTCCCAGATACTGAAAAATCTTCACGTTGCAAGAGTGACAGTGGATCTCAATGTAATCAAATACCACAGAGACAAAATATGTTTTCTCATGTCAATATTTATTAAATTATCTGAATTATGAGAAGAGAATTTGGATAACTCCAGTTGATGTTGTGCATTGATGCACAACATTCTCTAGCAACAATTCTCTAGTAATTACTTTATCAGGGAAAAGACAGAATTCATTTTGCTAAGACAAGTAGAAAATCCTCTACCTCTGTGTCTGAGAACCTAACCAGAAACAGAAAAGCCTATTTACATTACAAAATATTATCTATCAACTCATTTTCAGTACTGTCCCTTACCTGAAGAGGATAATGGCAGAAGTTATAAATGTATGCTTCTTTGTAATTATTTTTGTACATCGAACATGTTGCCAAGAAAGATCTGTGTGTTTTGGCTTAATGTTTTAATCTTTAGAAGATTTTCAAATACCAAGAGAACAAGCAAACAAAGAAGTTTCAAACATATCTGTGATCTCTCATCCAATGTGTCAAAGCAAATCCTTAAGACATGGTGGTAGCTCATAACTAACTTTGGACATGGAAAGACCAGCATACAGTGGTATGCACAAATGTACACTTTTAAACTGCGAGGATAGTCCCTGCAGTGCTTTCAGTCTAGGACAGCTTGAATTCTCCTGGCAGTTTTTGGACAGACTCTGGGAGCTGGCACAGTGCAGAGACAGGCAGTTTGCAGGTGGTCTCTGTTCAGAAAATCATGTAATTGGGTAGATGTGGGATGCTCCATGCCAGCCTCTTCAATGCCAAAGAGCATTTGCTGGCACTTTCAAATTTACTAGAGTAACTGAAAGCCATGTGTTCTCTTTTCTCTTTGTCAAAAGAATAGGATGAAGAAAGTTAAAAACAACTACCCCTGCCAATATATCAATCTACACTGAGTTTTAAGGTGCAAGAGAAAAATAGGCTGGTAATCATATTGTTATAGACACAGTTTGAAGGCCAAATTCATCCTTGTTCTAAATTCACTGACCTTTATTTGTATGTCAGATCAATAATAATAAAATATCGGCAAGTAATACAAAATAAGTTCCTCACAACCTTTGAGCAATGCTTTGTCATCCAAAAAGTTAGGTTAAAATTGAAGTGATTTGAGAAGAATGAGTCCTCTTAGGATGGATATGTATGTCAGGGTCCAGGCTCCCACAGCATAATATAGTTGTTTGCTTCATTTGTAAAAAGGCTACCATAAACCTTCCTGGTGAAAATTAATTGTCAAGACATTAAAAAAATCAATTACCAAGCACGAAGCTTTCTTCCTAATGATGTTACATACTGAAAATTCAATCTAGATCTTGAAATTATGGCCAGGGCTTCTTCTAGATTTATATGTTTACCATTTAAAGGTTTTGCACTGAAAATGGCACAGAACAGAACCTGTTCCTGTAAACACCACTTAGGTGTGAAAAAGAAAATGGAGCCCACTTCATTTTTCAATTATCATACTCCTTCCCACTTCCACATGTACCATACATGTTACCAGCTGTAACTCCACAGAATGATAAAAACCTCTGTCAAAAAGCCATTTAAAAATTGCCATTTTTCTGCTTTAAACAACATTTTTCTACATATGATTCTTATTCTAGCTATGAGTTTCCAACTATTTGAAGACAGTTTTATACCCAATTTGAATGTCATGTATTACTTACAGAATTTGTTAAATATTCAAAAGACCAAAACTGACTAGCAGTGATTTATGGGCACAATATTTCTCATGCAAAATAACACAAAGAAACCACAGAATGCAACATGTTATTTAAACTTAATTCTTTTGCAATGTGACTTTGGCTTTATGGATGTGCACATACAAAGCAATTCTTCATAGGAATTCCGTCAGAGCATAAACTAAAAGGACTTCAAAAGTTGTCAAATGCAAGTCATTGTAAGTAATTTTATCTTAACCATGAAGTTTGGTTTCACTGAGCTATCTCCACTGGTAGGATCTCACCAATGTACTAGCTTTTCCCCTGGTGAAATTAAACAAAGTACCCAATGTTCCAGTGTGAACATGAGTCAAGCAGTTGTCTGGACCTAAGGACATGCTATCGAATTGACACAACAGGAAATGTGAAAAATAATCAGAGATCATAGCAAACAGCGGTATTTGTGAAACAATAAATTCTTCTTAGACAGTGTTTATAAACAATACATTGCTGATCTGAATACTTCAACAGTGACCTGACATTTATGGAACAGAGATACAAAAGCTAATTCTTTAGGCTACAAAGTGCATCTTTTACTTATTAATCTTACTGAGATGAAGCTCTTGGGTCTCTCGTGCCCTCAAACAGCTACAAATTTAGAAGGATGTGGGATAATAATGAGTGATTAAACACAGAAGAAAAAGATGGTATTTTTAGATAAACAGGAATTTTGAAATTTAGGGGGGAAAAAATATAGATTAAACCAAAAACAAAATCACTGGCTGATACCCAAGGTGATTATTAGAAACACAAAGTGATTATACTAAGTTTCTGTACCAGAAGATTGTAATAGTTCTACCAAAAGCCAACTTAAATCCACTGTAGAGGAGTTCTAGTTGAGACTAAGAAGAATAATAATGTACTGCCATTACATTATCAAATTCTATTAGAATAGTTAATTGCTCGCATTTACAATGATTTCATAATCTGCCATTATGGCAGCTGCTGGAAGGAGAGAGAGCAGAGGGACGTGAATTCTTGGCACTGAAATCACAGAATCTATGTTAAAGGCTTATTAAGACTATTTAATCCCTTTCCCTGCTGATTCTGGATTGTCCTCCATTGTACACTTCCTAGTGTTTTGTCTAACCTAGTTTTAAATACCTCAAGCAATGGGAATGTCTTCAGTTCCCTTAGGAGATTACTTCAAGGCTAATGGATTTCACTGGCAGAGATGCTTTTTGATCTCCTGCCTACATTTGCCCTTACTTTATTCCTTTTGATTAAGAAAGTTTCTTGCCTTCCCTTTTTCGTTGAAAGATGTGAGATACCCCATGAATATTAGAAATTCCACCCCCTCCCCCATTGTTACAGCAGTAGGCAGTTTCCAAGTGAGGGATCGAGAGGATTTCCATCCAGATAAAGCCAGCAGCATGCTGCCAGCAGTGTTAACAGTTAGTATAGTCATACTTCTTTGGCTACTGCTGTGCCACTAGAAGTGGTTTCCATATGCAACCCTCAGCCAGCTACTTGTCACCACCCTCTTCCTAGAGGTTATGCATACACTCCCACTCCTGATTTTCTGGCTGAACTACTGCTAGAATTGCTGCTTAAAATGAGTCAACTTACTTAAAGCCTCTTTAAACAGTGAATTATTGCTTATCCATCTCTTTCTGGCTGACATGGGCTAGAAAATCCTCCCAGCCACAGCTCATCTAGCAAACAGGAGAGTGGATAACCTGCACCAAGTTGGTGGTGACTTTTGATGCGGCAAAAAGGGAAATGCAAATGCCTCTCTGTTCCTGGTCTTTTGTGGAAACTGGGAATGCTTGGTGATAGGAGAAAATTACAGACTGCAAAGAGATGGGTGAACTTTTTCCTGCCTGATGGTGCCTACCTGAGCTCTGCACAAAAGTCACACTGGTTGTGTTTTTGCTTCTTCACCTATTTTTTTAAGATTACTTAAAGCAAAAATACTTTCTTTTGAAAAAAATCCCATTTTTGGTTCACTACAAGTGCTGGCCATAACTCTGAGAAGGAGGATGCACACACAGTTAAGTTGTGTGATCCCAGGTACCATGGTTGCACATACTGTCCTTTTGGACTAGCCCAACTCAGGATAGGAGACCCAGTCTCCAGCCCAACAGCAGATTCAGTCAGTCGCTGGAAGTGTTATACTTCTGTGGAGCAATCAAACTGTATTTGGTTATTTAGATGTTTTATAAATACTATAGATGTTATCAGCAGAGCTATATCTCCATGATAGAAATCACTGAGAATTAGGAAGCAGTGCATTTTTAATAAATGCAACACACTATTGCTCTCACTGAAATTAGAATCTCTGTCTGTAAAGTATAGCTATTAACTTAAAATTAAGTATTTAGGACTCTTTAATGCTTTGCAAATGATTGAGGATGGGGTGATAAACGTGTTTTTTTCCCTAGGCCTGTTCTAAATTATTATGTTTTGCCAACACAGCTATGTCAGTTGCTGGTGTGTAAAAACTTCACATCCCCAGCAGATATTGCTATGTTTGCAGAACTCCTGGTGTGGACGTAACTTTGCCAGAAGGAGAGAGCTTATATTGGCTCAACTTACATCACTTAGGGAGGTGGTGTAACTATGCCAGAAAAACTCCTCTCAGTTTGAACAGTATGTGCTGCAGGGTGCTCTGCCAGTGACAGCAATGGCAGAGCTGTAGGATAGACAAGACCATGGTCTCTGTTGCTCCATACATTCACTTTTAATTAGAAGATTAATCAACATGCCACATTTGAGAAATGCATCTTATCAAAGGCTGCTGCATTTATTGACATCCTTAGTCTGCATGTCTGCTAATATATCAGAACTGCTACTTTGATGCCTCTCTTGAAACTAGAAACCATGTGCTACTCAAATGTGTATTCTTGGAAACCAGACAGCTGAATTATGGCCTCCCTAGGTGTATTGGCACCTTTTCTGCAGTCATATAATTTTATGTTTTCTTGTTTCCCTGCTTGGCATCTACTAGCCTTGTAGACTTGTATTTTTGAAGTAGAGTTCATGCATCCAATCTATCCAATATCTTCTGACTCCATCAAAGATATTTTTGGATTTATTCTGATCTAAGCTAAGTTTAACTGAATCTTTTTTTTATTAAAAAAATAGAAAAAAAATTGTTCAGGTAGATTCTCTGAAGTGTCTTTAATATGCCCTTGATGTCCTTTTTTCCACATCACCTGCTTTCACAAGACTCTGAATGTTACTCATGCCTGAAATGTATATAGATAGATAGATAGATACTGATTTCAGCAGTTGTTTTCAGTATCAGCTGGTTCCTTCCTCTAGCTAGAGCCATGTCTGGCAGTTCTATCCGGCACTGTGTGACCTCCATGTTTATGTCTAATATCCTGTCTCCATTTACCACAGAGCTGTAATATCAGGCACACTTGGTAACATCTATGAAATGTGTACAAGCAACAGAAGTATTACTTAAGGAAGCAATAGAAAGTAAAACGTTCAAAGTATTGCCATGGGGATATTCAGTGAAAGCTCATTTGTACTAGCTCTACCTTCCATAATTAGTTGGTTTGGCTTTACTTTCCATAACTGTGACAGAATGGCTTGCAATAATTCAACCTGAAGAGGAATATGTGTCTTTCTAGAAAATGGCAGTGGTACCTGGCCTTTAGGAGAACAGAAGGGACATCTATCATTGTTACTCAACATGTTTCTGGATATCACCTTAAGAGAGGGAGAGCTGATACCTATAATGGGAGCTAGAACCAGCACCCGGCAAATTCCTGACGGTTCATTCCTCTTTAGATAATATCATACAAGTGGTTTTGAGCCAGCAGCTTTTCACTCCCCTTGCTTATGTCTTTCTAACTGCAGTGTCATCTGAGTGACACCACTGGCTGTGCTTGTTGAGAAAAATATAAAGGAGGACATCACAACCTCAAAGCATCACTGAATTTCACATGTCTTAGCAACACCAACAGGTGTGGAATCAGAACAAGTGGAGTAGGATTTAGCTGGAGTAAGGAAAATGTGAAGATAAATGGCCTTCACAACTCTGACATGTCTGGAAAGCAAGCAAGAAAAGCAATACTACATTAGATATATATGACATCAACACTAGCTATTGTCACATGTAAAGATGTTCAACTAGCAGGTGATGCACTTGCTATGATATTTGTGATCAGCCATCTGGAAAAGTTTTATATAAGACTTTTTTTCCATTCTCTAAACTACTCAGGAATCTACTGAGTAGCACCCTTAAACCAGTATGCTTATATGCATTTAAACAGTAGCTGATTTCAAAATAAATTGTACAGATATTATGCTCATATTAATGAAGAGAGCAATTCTAGGTTAAATGTAAGAGACCCACGCTGAAAGCAAACTGGGAGAAAACTTCCAGTTTCACTGTGTGTGGACATCAGTGAAAGGAGTCTATAGTTTTTTTATATTGTGTAAAAAGCAAGATCACTTTCATGCTATTTCTTTACAGTCACTTCATTTTCTGAGAGTACAGCTTACTTTAAAAGTTTGCTAATAATTTAATTAACTAACAAGCTTAGACTCTGAGGTGCTTACTGCTGCCAGCCTCTGCTTTACACAAATAGGGTTGTATTAAATTGGCTTTGTCACAGAACTGTTCCCTCTTCCCCCATCTCTTTGGTGTGACATAACCTTAATTTACAGACAAACTTGGAAAGGTTATTTAAAACTTGATGATGAGATGTCCCTCTATGTCTTAATTATGCAAAAAGGTACAAAAGGAGTTTAAGGAAGAAGAAATTTTTTAACCTACATACAGACTTCTAATATAGAAAATGAAGCAAACAGTAAAACTCTTACACACAGAAGACGTGGCAGTGCAGGCAGGCCACCATGTTCCTAAGCTACTCTCACTGAGCAGCACTGCTACATTTCATAGTACAAGGATATTTGAAAAGAATAGCTGGGATCAGCCAATTTGTTAACCTCTCTGCTAATACTGCCGGCTGTGGTAATGTTTGTAATGTGGGCACCTGTTCAAAAAAGAGCGGAACAGAGGCAACTCCCTTTACACAAACTTTTCCATTCTGCAAACCACATCTTAAAGGAGACCACATCCCTCCCATACAGACTGTGGGCCACCTCCCATCCCAACAGTAACCAGCTAATACTTCTGTGACAGCTACAGCAACTCGTTTTATGAACTCGGATGGAAAGCAAAAATAAAAAATAATATAAAACCTCACAATGGACTGGAATGGGAGGTTTTAATTTCTTTTAATTCTATTTGCTATCTAGAAATGAGACAGCTACCGCTCACTTCAGCTGTCAGGTATCCTCTTTTTGACAGCTATCAGACTGAGAGGGACTTTGTGCACCAGCAATAACCACTCTCTGCAGAAGACAAGAGCATGAAGTGAGGACAGCCACGCTAGATGTCACCCGACATAAAATGCAGCATCTGCATTAGAGGGCTGGTTCCCTGTATTACCATCAAACCACCTCCAGAATTTGATCTGTAGGGAAAGAGTCACACTTGGATTTATCTGTTGTTTCCACGGACTGCCGAGGAACCCAGCCATGCACCTTACTTTTACTCACCTCCTGCATTTGGCACAAGTCAAGGGTCTGAAATGAGGCCAGCTTTACCAGCTTTACCTACAGCCAGTACTGAGACCTATGTGCCATAGGAAAAATACAACGAACCGTAAAAAGTGCCTTGCAAAAGCCAAAGATGCTCTGGGAAACTGTCCCAAGGTGAACTTGCTATGGGGACTGAACTTGCTGCAGGGACTGAACTTGCTGCAGCTCCAGGGTCTCCTGCTCCGACAGGCAAACATCATGTGATTTACTGTATTTGTTGTAGTTCTAAGTTTAAAATGTTTATGGCACTCCTAATGTTTTATCCATTCTGAAACAAAAATATTTTTCAACAGTGTTGAGCTGTGGCTAACTTCATAAAATGTCTATTGGTGACTTACTGGGAAATGAACAAATAAACAAACTAAAAAAAAACCCAATCCCAAAACCAAAACAACCCAAAAAGACAAAAACAACAAACCACCAGAAACATTTAATTTCCTCCACAACGAAGATGAATTCTTCCGACTCTTTGTAAGTTCCTCAGTGCTCACTCTCCTTCTCAACCCCTCTCTCGCCCCCATAATGTGTTATTTTAAGCTCATTTTCAGTTGCCCAAGTAATAAAGCCAAGCTAACATCATTGAGGGGATTGTTTGATTATTCGGGGGTTTTTGCGTGTTTTACCTGGGAAATCTCTTACGAACCACGTAACACCTTCCCTCTGAAGGAGGTCCCGCTCGGTTCGCACACACACGCCGTCCCTGGGCGGGACGGCTGCGGCCGCGGCCGCGACAGAGGGACACATCCCGCAGGCGTTCTGCGGAGCCGCGGGGGAGGCTCGGGAGGGATGCGGCGGACTCACCTCGCGAAGGGCGGGAGGCGGAGCCGGGAGCCGGGATCCTGGAGCCGGGAGGGCGGCGGGGAGCGGGGGCCGGTGGCGGCGGGGCGGGGGTCGGCGGCGGAGGGGGCGCAGAGCGGGGGGATGCCGGGGAGGATGCCGGGGGGATGCGCTTCGCGGAGCAGCGGCGCCGAGGCGGGAGGGCGCTGGGCACCCACGCCGCGGGTGGCAGAAGGGCTGCGCAGGGCCGTGCTGTGCCCGGCTGCCCCTGCCCGCAGCGGCGATCCCCGCCTCGCCCTGCCCGGCACCCGCGGCGCTGCGAAAGGCACGCTGTAACCTTGATTGCTCCTGTATTTTTAAGGCACCGTGGTGGATCATGCCGAAATTTTGCAGAAATACGACAGATCGCCTAATATTGCATAATTTCGCATGAGTTGGTTTAGTCTGAGCGAAATTTTAGAGTATGAAACAGATTTCTTTTCTAAATCTATTTTGTCCCGGTATCTTCATATCACTCTTGGGAAAATCCCTTGGTAAAGTGCAAGGCCCTTCTAACCCCCCTCTGATAAATGTCTTAGAAAACATAAGTATGGCTGATACTGTTTGGTTTATCTTTCATTCTCAGGCTTCAGGAGAGAGAACCCTGAACCAAATCTAGCTCTAAACCAAGTACACAGCATGTATGTTACTTCCGGGAGGTTAGACCAGTGATGAGGACGGATGAGTGATGAGGACTAAGGAATTCAGTGTACAGCTGCACTATAGAAGCCAGAAACATTTAACAAATATGTTTTTACAGTTGATTTGATTTTATAAATAGCTTATGCAGCGTTTCCAATTGCAAATCTCCACCAGTCTTGACATTTTATTTCAGCCATTGGAAGACAATATTCATTAAAAGAACCACAGCTGCTCTGCAGGCAGTCACAACTCATTATTTATAATTAATATCCTTCTATATTCAGACATATAAAAAATCTTTTCTCTTTGTCCTGGTGTTTATGGCAGTGATGTGCCAGACTGCCAGTAAATTTGAAACCTGAGGAGTTTGTTTTTGGAGTCTCCAGTGGAGATCAAAGTTTCAATAGTCACTCTCTCACTGAAAACTTTTGCCAGCATCAGGCTTATTAGTAGAGTTGTTACTATGAGTACTGAGCAATATCTCTTTCATGAATGTTGGACTTTTATAACAGCAAAATAAATTATTGCTGTCCAAAAATAAGACAGAAAAATTTCCCGGAACTGGGGACCAATATACTTCAGCAAACACTGGCTGTAAACCAAAGAAATTGTCTCCTTCTCTAACTCCCACAGACATGTTTTTCCTCTGATACCTTGGGAGGAAAGCTGAGCTACAGCTACTTCCTGACTCATAGGACTTTGGGGGGATCATTGTTCTTCAGCATGCTAAACCTTTCTGTAAAACACTTATTCACATATACAACTAACACACAGTCACTAGCACAATATTTATCCATGACATTACCTTGACCGTTTGTGTCACCCTTATATGCCCAGGAGCTTGATTTTCCATCTGCATCAGTCTAACGCTGCTCTACATCAATGAGTCTCTTAATTTTTGGGAAAGCATACAGGAAAAGACTAGAGGTATTTAGAATATATCCAGTATGAACCATCATCCCCATTCTAAATGTGTGATCACAGTAATGCTTTGTAAAACATTCATTGTGGATAAAAAGAGACCCTTTTGAAAGGACCCAAGCCACTCAGACTTTCTAATCATTGTTACTTCGTCACAGTAGTTCTAAACCTTCCTCACTTTCTAAAGCTAAAGGACAAACACTGTTAGAAAACCTTTCAGACATATTTATATGATTTTCTTGTAAAAATAAGGTAATGCTGACTGAAGCATAATAAAGTACCATAATAAAGATGTGCAAAGCATCTGCCCTTGGTCTGTGAAAGTCTTTCCTTCTGAAGATGTAAATACTTTCTTTTTTAATTTTTTCTGTGCATGTTTTTGTCTAGAAGTTAATCAGATAATTGTGACAGACTTATATGAATTTTGACCTCTTCCAAAAACACTCCAGAGGACATCCCACACTGTTGGGTGAAAATAGCTCATATGACTTTTTTTTTTTCCACCTTAACATTGACAAACTGATGATGAAAAGCAGTTACTCTCCAATTCCGATTTGGCTCACATGTGCAAAGCATCTTGTCTGTTATGCCTGCCTCCCAACCACAGCACCTGCTGTAGTACAGTCCTGTGAGCTTCATCAAATACTTCCCAGTATCATACCAGCTCATCCTGTGACTCTGAAACACATCTCTGGTGTTGGCAGAAGGCCACATTGCTTTCAAAACCCTCTCTCTTCTCCCAGCCCTGGAAAAAATGTGCTTGAAAAAAATATTAAAAGATGCAGAGTTTTCCGTTTTCATTACAAACTATTCTGAGTCCGTACACTCAATCTCTATTTAAAGGAGTGTAAAATACCCTCAAGTCAATGTCCCCAACAGTTGACTCTTCTTGGATTTCAATTATGTCACTGGAGCCTGCAGGGCTGGGCACAAGGAGGAGCTGAGGAATGACTGAATGAAACAGACCTGCCAGCCCCCTTCCAAGCCTGGTTGGAAAGATGCAAAATATCTTGACACACTTTGTCCTCTGCTACTAGTCAAAGGACACGTAGAGTTCTCTACTGATGACGGCCTTTCCTACCATAAGTCTTATAAAGCCTTTCTTATGACTTAATGTTTCAGTACCAGCCTGGCCATCTTCTCATACTAATGCTGCTACATAATCTTATGGAATTGCTGGATTGATGTGGTGCAAAAAGAGCCTATAAGCAAGGTTATAGAAAAAAGCCCATTGTTTTCTTATTTTTCAGCATTTTAAAAATATTTTTAGAATAACTAGTCAAAACCAATTTATTAATAAATCTAAAGAATTTACTTATATGCTGTAGGCAATCTGCTGAATATGACAGATCACATTGTGTATGGACACTAGGACAGGATTTTACAGTCCCTGCTTATTCCATTCCTAAGAAACATGGGAAAGTCTCCCCAGTATGATGATTAAGAGGCTGTTCTTCAACTTGCTTTACCTACCTACCTGCCATAAAATGGGTTTGGGGGATTAAAATAAGCTTTAGTTAATTCTAACTTTTAACTGCAGTTATGGAATATTTGACAGGGAAAAAGACTAGTAGAAATGCTGAATCTGTATTTTCCCAATGGGCTTAGGGTATGTAGTCATAACATAATGAAAACCAAAATTCTCTATAAGAATGAATCAAGGTTTGAAATATGTTTGGTGTTGGGCAAGGTTACATTAATTTATGATGGAGAAATGATATCTTACTCCATTGTAATGCTCTTCTGGGTGGATTTTGCAGATTACAGATATGACACAGCAGAACTTATAAATAAGATTAACTGCTTTTATAACTTCACCTTGTCATTCTTCCACAGAAATATCATGTAGTAAAAATCAACTACAGATGGCTCAATTTCCAGACTTCATAACAAGAGGCTTTTCATTATTATGCCTTCAATGTTATCAGAATGATCCCAGCTGACAATACAGAAAAAAGAAATGTGTGCACATGTATGTGTGTTTGTACATTTGCATTAGGCATGTGTGCAAATATAGGCATCTGTACATTGCTACTGTAACTTCTGATGCCTAAAGACTGTGACTGGCCACCACGTAATCCACGTGGGTGAATTTCAAGATAGGAAAAAAATTAAGAAAGAAGACAGAAGAAGGTGGAAGAAGAAAGGTCCCGATACCCCTTCGCCCTGAGACTGGGGAAAAATCATAAACAAATGGTTGCCTCTTACCACCCTGCTCTCCTGTGGAGATCTCCCTATGCCAATTTCCTATAGCTAGCTAAAAAAAAAAACAAGCTACTTTTCCGCCTCACCTCCCATGGGTCTGTGGAATCATAGCTGCTTGCTTCCCTGGTCGATGTGGAGGAATCCTCCGAGAAGTGCCAGCAAGGAAGAATCCCTCCAAGATGGAAGTTTCTAGATTGAGAGAAGCCAGCTCATTGATTCTACTTCCTGGCCAATGCACCGAAACTATCCCCTTTAGGCTCCTTCCTCTAAATCTCACTTGTCCTGAGGCACTACTACAATAGGCTGTGTTGACACATTGCCATAAACATTTAGAATTCACCTTGGGGTATTTTTGCTTGGTTTTTTTTCAGTCTTGATGATTTTTCTCCTTTTTCATGGCTATAGGATGTTGTTAAATGCCACCAGATCCAGTTGGTATTTTACATTTTACCATCACACCTACCTGGAAGCATCTTTAGTCCCTTGGTGACTAACCTTTGCTCAAAACACTCAGAGATGCCTTTTTGGTTCTACTTAGATAGAATGCAATCAAATACCAAAATTTTGCACTGAGGAAAAGAAACTGGCCCATTCTGCTGCCTATTATGTAGATACTTGCTTTTTTATGCTTCTATGAAGAATAACTGTAATGTGAAGAAAATGCACAAGAAATTGATAACAAGCCCTTATACCAAGGAAATATCCATATAGAGTTGTACTCTGCTTTGCCTTTAAAATATTTCTCATATCTAAAGCATCCATTTGATTTATCTCTTAAAGAGATATCCAAAATTAAAGGGCAATGTACTGTTTTTCATCTTTGAATACCTTATTACATTACAATGACCAGGCAACTTTCCATCTGCAGTTTTACAAAGAGATTCCTGGCTGACCTAAAATCTATATATCTTATCATTGTTGGTCGCCAAGAGCTTAGCCAGGTGAAGTAGTGCAGCTTGAGTTACTTCATCCACTTCATCCTCCTTCTGAAGTCATGCCAGCTGCCTCCTTTTGTTTTGAATGATTTGGCAGACATTAGGGAAAAAGTAAAACCTTGGCTATGCCGTGAAACATGTCAACCTCCACTTTGCTGCAAGAACGCGGTCCCTGTCACTCACGTTGAAGGAAATTGCTATCACTGCACTTCTTATAAACTTGCCGAGATTTTCTGAGTGGTATTCAGTTAGCATGGCTGGCTGGGTCCATGAGGCATCCAGGTCAAAATAAAATCTTCTTAGAGTTTTAAGAAAACTCAGGCCCAGTCTTGGATTTGATATTGAGATTATGCCTAACTTCTGTGACTTAATTTCTTTTGTTAATCTTGTATGATCTTGATAAAATAAACAGAGACATGAAAGCCTGATCATGACAGTATTTGTTTTAAAGCGTTCATGAGGAGGATGAAAGAAAACTGAAATAGGACAGGAATGGAAATCTTACAGGGATAGCAGACCATACACATCCTGTTTGGAAATGCCATGCTCCATCAGTTATCTACTGGCTAGATCCCTGCTGAACAGAGATAGTAGGGGTAGGAAATGAGAAGCAGCAATGACTGTACAGACCTCCTAGGTGATATCTGGGACAGAGAAAAATGAAACAGCAATGTCACCTATCGAACACTCGTATTGCTATGGCAGTAATAAATTAGAAAAGGGAAGAGAAATTTCAAACTCTGAGATTAGTTTTTATCCTGGTATCTTCTGCCCAAGGGTGGACTGTGTGTAAAAATGGAGACAGCAGATGCCATTAGATTCAGAAGAATAAAAAGACAAAATAGGAATAAAAGTGTAAGCAAACAACAAAATCTGCCCACAGATTTGTAAGTAAATATTTGAGTAAGTTGGGATTATTTTTGGCTGGTTTTCCAAGCAAGAATGTAGGCACAAAATTTCGTCCTAGTTTAAATTTCCAATTCCTTAATTCTCCGTTGATAGAAGTGCCTGATAAAAGATGTCAGAGGTGCGGAAAAAATTCCATATGAAGAGTAATTGAAACTATCTGAGATCTCATTTAGCAAGGAGAGAAATAGGAAAGACTCAGTTGGAAAGATTCAGAATAATGAATGGCTAAATGGAGACAGATAGAGCCAAGAGAGTTCCCATTTCCATGGAAGCAGTGGGCATCCTTTGAAAGTAAATAAGAGAAACCCCAAACCAGTAAAAACAATTACATTTCTGCAAGTCAAATTGTCAGCTACTAAAACTTGTCACTACAAGGTACCATTAAAAACTTGGGAGAATTCAAAAGAAAAGTGCAGATGAAAGACTTCCTGACTTAAGTGAAGAAGAGTGGGAAAAAATAAGCCTACCCACTAGGAAAGAAACCTTCTTCTTGAAAACAGACACTAAACTTTAGCCTAATGTGTACAGGAAGAATTTTTTCCTAAAACTGTATTATTTGGTAGCTGTCAATCTACCACAAGTTCCTTTGTTGCAGACAGCATGTGACATTAACTATGGCTAGAAACACGGGTCTTGCTCAATGGACCACTGCATAACCTTGCTTGTGTTTGTTGCACCTCCCAGGAAGATGAAATAGGTTTTGTAATTCAGAAAACACTTTTTTTTTTTTTTTGGTGGAAACTGCTCATCCCATCTTTGCCTTGTGCTGGGAAAGGGATGGACAATTATGTGATATGGGAACAGTTTTTCTCATGGCAAACCATTATTGCATTACAATAAGTCTACTATCTTTTAAGTGTGCCTGTCTTCTTTACAGTCTTTCTATTGCTCACAGGTAACTTCTTTCCTCCTACCTGACTGTTTCTGCACTTCTTCTCCTTCCTAATCCCAGCTCGAAAGAACCATTTATGGCATGCCACAGTCTAAAGGATTAATATTATACTAAACATTGTATGATCTGTAATTCATCCCATATTTTAAAACCAGTAAGTTTTCTTCTCTTTTTCTCACTCACCCAATCAGCAGCAGGCAAGCAACATTTCGTGCTAGCTTGGAATGTCAACTGCTTGCCAAATAAAACAAATTAAATGTCTCACTAATAAGTGTGGGGTGGGAGTGTGGGGGTAATATTTCTAACTTTTGTTTTTTGCTAAAGTCTAAAGAAACATTAAAACTATACTGGATATCCATAAACCACCAGGTTGAAAAGAAAGTGCTATTCCTAAGCTTTCTTCTTCAGGTGAGAAGTCGCAGATGGAGTGAGACTGAAAAGAAGAAGAAGTAGGTTCCTATTGTGTATGGGCAGCTTTTTGTGTGTATGCAACTCTATGAACTGCAGAGAGTCACAGAAGCACAAGCTGATCACAGATAAATAAAATTGCTCCCAAAAATTATCCATGGGAAGCTGTTCACAACTTCAAATGAAATGCAGATTTTGATTTCCTGTTTATTATTTGTGCTCTGTGAGTAATTGCACAATAATTATGATCTTTGTTTAGCTTAATGAATACTAATATTTATGTTTATTATCTGAAAATCAGTGTCTGAATCTTAAGAAATTTTGGCGTAAAGTTAGAGCATAGAAGATGAAAAAATATTTTCAAACGGAATGGAAAATATTGAGATAATAGTGTTTTGCAGGAATATTTTTCAAGGTTTCTTTAAGTTGATCACTAGATGCAACAGTGGGTAAGAACCAAAGAAAATGAAGTTCAGAAAATGTTCCAGTCAGGGAACAAGATCTCATTTAGAAGCTATATCATTTCCTGTTTCTCATACGTAGTCACCTAATAAATCATTGTCTCTCACTAGGGTCTCTCACTTTGTATAATTCCATTGTGTTTTTTATCAGTGAGACAGAAATAAAAGAGTATGAGAAATACACTTGCTCTAAGAGAAAGACTTTTTGACTGACTTATAAAAAGTACAGAAAGTGCAACAATTTACCATTCAGTGAATTTAAACTGTTCTCATAGAGATTTATTCCTTTTTCTGTTTGTGCTATGTGGTAGTAAACACACATAATCAACAAAACATAAAAAAGTAAAGGATTTTTAAACGCACAATTTAAGCTTTTCTGAAATACCTTCTGCATTATCCCATGAAAGCTGGATCTACTGAGCCCTGGAATTGTGAGCTGGCCTCAGAATAGTGTTTGTGAGAGTTGTGAGAACACACCTGTCCCTTAGGGGGAAATGCTAATTAACATATCTACTGTTTATATAGAAATGAACTGCTATTTCTTTTCTATTTTTTTTTCTGGCTTCAATAATTAGTTATGATTGGGAAGAAAAGAACAAAATGTTAGTGGTTGTAAAGCAGTATGAAAACCAAATAAACAAACAGAAAAAAAAAACCCACCCACAAAGAAAAGCACACAAGAAAAAAAGGAAGTGGCATTTATTAAGATCTGTCTCTCCAAAGAAACTTCTAAAATGGGTCCAGTAAATCACCCAGTCTTTTCAAATACGGGTTTTTTGTTCATGAAAGGGACTATCATCTATCAGTACAGTGTTCTCAAGTCTGCACTGAACAACATGAAAATATCTAACTGTCCAAGATAGGATTCTTGGAAGTTAATAGACCAGAATCCAAGTGATATTTTGGACAGTATACACTGTATGTTTTGGAGAAGACTTGGAGAAGTAGAAAGGAGAAAAATCCTGTCAGCAACAGAACTATATACTTTATTAGATTTGGGTACCTAACACCTCAGTGGGAGATTCTACAGTGTTGTAACTCACTTATCTCATCTTTAAGATATAAAATACAAAGAGACTTCTAGGACTCATTTATTGGTTTAGGAATTGTAGTTGTTATCCTAAGGTTTCCTGGAAGGTGTGAAGGCTGAAGAAGAACTAAGTATTGTGAGCTAACAAAAATGCAGTAAAATAAAATAAAATTGGGGGGGGGTGGGCACGGGAGAGGGAAAGAAAGGGATAAAAGAGGAGGACTGGGAAAGTCTCTGGTTTAAGCTTCAGATGAATGCTTACTTGGCAGATGGATGGTGTTAGAATTTGACACTATAGGAATGCAAGTAGAAATGTTTTATGGGCTTTTTAGCTTGTATCACTATATAACTTCATGATGATAAAAATGAATAGTCGATTATGATGCACTGCCGTAGTATCACTCTTCTGAAGTTGGATTGTAAAAGTAACATGAGAAATTAATATAATTTGTAGCAGCTGCTTTATAAATGCACACAAAAATGGAAGTTTTCAAGGAACTTATTTTAAATGTTAAGTGTCAAGCACACTGCTAAAAGAGATATACTTGAAGGAAATAAAGTCTTGGATTTTAACAAAGGGGACAGCTTAAGACAATCTACCTGTGTTTTTCTCCAAATTGTGCTTTTTGTCATTGGTAATTTAGTAACATCTAGAAATCTCAGATCACTCAAGTTTCCTGTATTTCCCCTATGCTTGTTGTATCTTAAGTGTCCCCATCCTTTTAAGTGGGGCTTTAGGACTCATACAATGCTAATTTCTCAAAAAAATTGTGTGTTTAAGGTTAGTGATGGATAATTTTGGACAAGATGCAAAGAGCTCACTTCTCCAGAGTAACTGGTGAACAGTCTGCAGTGCATATCTGGAGCATCCCCATCATAAATTACTCTATTGGAGAGTAAAAAATATAAAACTGCTTCAATGGCAGCTCAAACCTTTAACATATAATAAATTGATTGTTTCTTCAAAGAACTACTCACATTTTTTTTTCTGTAAGTGTCAACAACTTTTAGTTTTGTGGCAATGCATTTTTCCTTAGATTTAGTAGCAAAATTCATGCATTTGAATTTGTTCCAGTGTGTAAAAACTAACAATTTATAAAGTACGTAGATGGTTTAAAGTAAAAACTTAAATGATCAGGGACATATTTTCCAGAAATAACTGAATCTAAAATTCATGCTTGAACAGTAATTATTGTTGTCTAAAACTTTCTATTTCTCTTACTCTTTTCTAATGAAAGTCAGTAAACAACTCAAGAAAAGCGCAAATTTGAGAGGCTTAATAACTGAAATTTTGCATTATCCAAGGCATAGGGACAGCACAGTACAGGGACTCTACATGTGGTTTCAACAAAGTGTTTTAAATCTGACCCAAAGGCTGTTAATCCAGACTGCCTCCATGTGCTCTTAGAACAGAGCATCTCTGTTTTAAGCAACTTTGCTCTAAACCCCAGACATTTTAGGAGTTTGGCAAAACCCAATATGTGCAGTCTTTTGGAGAAGATATTTATTGAAAGTGATGAAGAAGTGTCACAATGTCAGTGTCTCCTTGGATTCAATCCCCCTTGATTTATGTTTCTTATTGTGAGAAATTGCAGTCTGGCATTTTACACAAAGCTATAACATTCCTTTCTGACGTCTTCCTAACTTCTACTGTTAAGCAGAGTAAAAACCCTCACATAATCTGATTCATATTATCTTTCCAATTATGAATAGGCACAGCTGGACCATTTTTATAAGTTTTAGTTATCTAGGACCCTCTTGCAAAAATTAACTTTTTCCCTCAAACTGTAATCATTTGGGATAATGAGTTTCTGGTCTTGAGGACTTAACTTCTGTTGATTCAGGAAAAGATTCCTAGCAGAACTGGGCCAAAATTTATGCCAAAATTATTTTGTTATTATATTATCTTCAAGAAACAGAAATTAGCTCAATCTGAAATGTTTTATTAAATTGTCCCAGTATATTTCTGCAGTGAAGGAATATCAGTTTAATGACTGAATCTTACATCACTGCTTTCTGTTGTAATTTCTTATTTTTTTTTCTGTTATTCAAGAATAAATTAATTTTATCTTAGAAAATTCCATGAACTTCAATTTTTAATCTAATTACTTGACTCAGAAGCAAGGCATTCTGTTTTGCCAGGAAGAAGGTGTGATTAACCAGAACACAAACACAAAAATTATCTATTTTAAATAGCAGCTACACAACAACAACCGAAACTAGTAATATCAAAACAAGAATGATCATCTTTTCCAGTTAAGCTAGATGTAATTATTTCCTTTAACTGTCAGTGACTCTGATGTGAGGAGTCATAAAGCAGTGATTCAGAAACTTTTAATTCTTGGTATTGGACTGTAAACACTGGAGTTTCCTCACACTAGCTGGGTATCAAAGCCAGTCTCAAAGATCCTGAAACACGACTTAATCATCCAGGCTGTTTTCGTGAAGAATGTAGGACACCCTCCAGAAACTGGTTCTTACCCCAGAGTCAGAGAAAACATCTGAAACAAATTAGTGCATCAGGAACATGCCCATTGGATAAATCGTATTTGGAAACTGGATGCAAAGGAAGTTTTTAGTGCTATCTTTGTAGTAGGATTTTGATGTCATGAAGTAACCTTGGATGTAGTGAGTTAATTGTATCTAATTATCTCCCTTTTTACAGTAAATAGTAAAGTACTAGTACAGTAACTACTTTCAGATTTTGTGGTAAGTGGTCTACAGTAGTTCTAAGTGGCAATAAGCTAACAAAAAGAATGTGTTAGATGTTTTACTGGTATCTGTGGCATCTCAAAGATTATTGGACCTGCATAACACTTTGTCACATAATAAATCCCAACATTTAAGAATGTTGACCATGCTCTGAGGGTAAACATGAAAATTTTTGCTAACATGAAACATTTAGACTTTTTTAGATTTCTAAATCTTAGATTCATGTGGCTCTGAACCAATGCCTCATGTTCAGTCACTGTTGATTTGTTTTTTGAACTGTTTTTTCAATTTGATGGACTAGTAGACTACAAAATAAGATTGTGTGATCTTAAGCCAGCAAACTCAGTGAACTCTCCTTTGTTTAAACTACGTTTAGGTTGAACCCTCAAATCTAGTAATAAACCATACTAACAAAAATCTTAATCATGTCTGGTGCTTGACACCTTCTTTTCTCAACGCTCTTTATTGTAAATTAAATCCCCATATCTCTTCTTACTTTAAGCTATGGGTCAAGGTAATTGAAATCAATGTGAAGAAAGGATGTTTTGACATTGTACCATTCCTAATGCTGCCAAAACAATTACATTAATCCAAAGAGATACAAAAATATGGGCTTAACTAGATCATGGTAGGCTCAGTGGGAATCTTACACTGGGAAGACAAGAGTACAATGAGGGAAGTACACAAGTGCCAGTCAGGGAAAGCCAGGACTTTTGTGAGAAGAGGGTGGTAATATGGTAGGCATAGACAACTGAACAATTATTGAACTAAAGACAGACGAGAAGTCTTGTGTCTGAAATGTCCTGACAGCCTCAGCACCCTTCTCCCTTATCTGGACTTCAGTGCTACCTTTGGAGGCTGTCAGAATTAAGCTGAATTTCTGAATTTGCCTTCAGGACATCCTGTCGAGTCCTGCAAATAGATTTAAGACAATAACACAATTCTTTCCCTTATATCCTATGCAAATGAACTTCTGCCTGTAGAGGTATTTTTTGAGTGTCTTACCCAACTGGGTGGACACCTCTCATTGTATTTCTTTGTTGACTGTAAATAAATTTTTATATGCTATGCAAATGTGCCTTTTTCTGGCAGGCATAATGGTGGTGCCAATTTGCACTGCCTCTGCATAGTTGTGAGCCCAAGCATGTAACTCAGGACAACACAACTTCTGAAATGTCATCATAAAATATAAGTGAGAGCAACAAATGGGACTCATTAGCTTGCCTTAGAAGAAAATATGTAAAAAAAAAAATTACTGCAACTGGGCATATGATCCTGGGAATATTGGACACAAATCAAATACCTTCAGTTTTGCTGACTTCAAAGGAATATGTTTGGAAAAGAAAGTAAACAAAGTTTCTCTTGGATACACTACATTCTTATGTCAAGATAATGTAAGAAAATGCTTATTTATTTTTCTTTCTAGATCTTTTTGTTCTGCTTATATAGCAAAGACCCTCAGGTCCAATAAAATGCACTTCACCCATAGATTAATCCACACCTTGTATTTTCATGTTTGAAAACTAGCCAGTATGAAGGACAGTTTGTGTAGTCCAGTAGGAATGAAAGGAGATGGACACCCATAATACAGGAAAAGTCTATTTCATCTCTATTCTTTGTTGCAAGGATCGATCAGATGCAGCTGGAATAGCCCCTTGAAGTTTGTGCCAATTTGTTGAACAAGGCAATAGGTTTGTTAAAGTAGTTAGCAATCTCCTCTCTGGAAAAAAAAAGTTAAATAAAATAAAATAAAACCTTTTACCTCCTCTGATCCTCTGGAGTACTGCCCATTATAAGCAATAAAAATCATCCACTTCTGTTAGCTCCTCCCTGAGCAATACAAACAAAGGTGTCATCTCATGTGAAGACTTTCATATGATATTTGGATTTAATATTTTCATTTAAGAGTTCCTGCTGGAGTACAACAGTCAACACATACTAAAATAATGATAAATATAAACAAATTGAGAAAAACAGGGATGATGAAATACCTATCATTTAGACATGAGGTCTCCTTGAAAGAAAGAACAGATACTATGCCCAAAGGACACTGTATTGTGTTTTTCTACTACAAAGGATGTTTATATTTTTATAACTCCCATGTTTGCATGACATTTGGTCAGACACAGTGCCTTCACTGTTAAACTATCACAAAATGCATTACAGAAAGGACAGAATGAACTGTGCTTCCTGTAACATCTGACAGTGGCAGAGCAACTATTATATGACCTCATTAGCAGCTTATGCATGACCTTGGCCATTACAACAGGGAATGTTTGGAGAGCCACTGGACTTCATCCATAGATTTTTAGCAGAAGTGCAGTACAAATTCTTAGTTTATTCCTTGCTGGACAGCCATCAAGGATAAGGAGAAGAGACCATAACTTCAATCCTTATGCCAATGACTGTTCCCCTAATACAGATCTCAGCTCTGTGAGTATGCACAGGAAAAATCTCCACTTACAAAAACTACAGAAGTTTTTATTCTTTTTTTTATTATTATTTGTTTTAAACTGTCTGAAAACAATGGCAAGCAGCTGGTTTGCATTTTTTTTTCATTGTATCACAGTATCTGACAAAAATGTTGATGAGCTCAAGTTTTGGGGCATTTTACTGTGAGTTATGCTCAGTCTGAATTTAAGAACAGTATATATCTCCCATCATATACATGTGTGAAAAATAAGATTCCATATAAGTCGCAAATGTGAGCAGTGTCATTAATAAATTACCACACTATTAAAAAAGCCCCACACATTTTCCTGGCTCTGCCCTGCTAGCTGTGTATGTGTCCGGCTGGTTGGACAAACCATTAGCTAAGGCTTTTACCAGGAAGGCAGATCCATCATGCAGCCCTAAATCATATACAGCAGTCTGTCAGATGAGAGACAACCAGCTACACATTGGAAAACACTACTGTAGTGATTAGAAGTGAACACAGACCTAAGGGATTAAAACTGGTGACAGAGGAACACCTTGGTACTGCATTCCAATCTATTGCATTAGAAATTATTATAATGTGACAAGGAGCTTATGGTGCTGTAAGTCCTCGCCTTGCAGACATAGAGCCCACTTCCCACAGACAATCAGCAGCTGCCCACTTTGTGCAGATGAACAGTTCCTCTAAGATCAACAGCTTTAAACCATGATGGAGGAAGAATAGATGTGATGTACTCCAGCCAAATAAGAGGAAAATAACAATGACTGTCTGAGGAGAAGCAACTTTGCGGATAAGATTGTTGTTCATGTCATTGCTCTTATATAAAGTAGAGCAGCATTTTTTTCCCCATGAGCTGGTGAACTATTGGTGTGTATGATCATGAATTACCTGTTGATTAGGAGCCATTTGTTGTAGCTACAGAAAGCAAATGCAGTCAAAGGTGTACTAGAAAGACATTAGCACTGTGAGCAGGTTAATAACCTTTGCATGATGGGATGTTGTACCTCCAGATGCAGACGGCACACCAGCATCCAATTGCAGGACACAGGCAGCAACCAGTACAAGGAGTAGCAGCTTCTGAGGGGGCACAGTTTTGTGGCTGTATTGTTAAGCCATCTGCTAGTTTTTAATTTTATGCCATAAAAAACCAGTTTCATTCTTCAGACATGAAGGAAGGATGTTGTAGGAGTGTGGTGCTTATTCTGCTAGTGTAAAGAATTTCTTTGGATTTACTTTTCTGCTGGGGCAGTGAAATGGACAGGTAATTGCTGAGGACTGCTACCTTATAATTACAGCTGTTAAAAAAATTGTCAAGGATTACCAAAGCTTGAAAAGAAAGATAGTATGAAAAAAAATCAATAATTAAATAACAAGTTTGTTTGTTTGTTTTTTCTTGAAAGTATTTCAGTTCTCCTTTTGAACACAACTGGCCATGGATTTATGTTGGCTCAGTGAATTCCCTGTAAATATGGCCCTCCAGACACTATACTGATCTGAAATCAGGCGCCTCATTGAATTAATATTTAATTTTTCTTTGTAATTTCATTTATAGACTAAATTCTTAAACCTGGAAAAAATTTACACCTGTCTTAAAGTTGTTTTATTTGATTAGTGAGTTGGAATAAATGTCAAAAGATACTATTTTTTAAATCAACTAAGAAAAGAAAAGCTACAAAGTGGCAAAATATAACCAAATTATCCAGAATGTCAAAAACTCTCCTCCATCATCAGAGGAAATAACTATCCATTCAGCTCTTCTCTGAGGAGAAATCTGAGTAAATAAATGGCCTTTGTAACATGACCAAAAGTCAACAACGTTCAAGCTCTCCCCCAAACCGCCAATGTTTGTGCCTAGGAGGGCATCGTTAGGGCAATTACTTGATTAAACAGCTGGTCTATTTTGTTTGTTTGTTACACTACTCAAAGGAGCACAGTTCACTCTCACGGGAGCACTTGTGTATCCAGTAAATAGAAACAGGTTAATTACATGCCTTAAAATCACAGGAGAGAAAATACTATCCCTTTGTTTTCTGCTAACCCTCAAGCAGGAGCACAGTTGGGGAAAGACAAGACATGTCTTGCCTGCCAGGTTGTAGGCTCTGCGTGGTTCTCAAGGTGCACAGATCTGCTGAGGATGTAGCTCTCTTTCTTTGCACAGTTGTAGACAGATTTACACTATATGAATACTATGAGACAGGTACAGTGTTTATTTATAATGGTTAAACATTATTGCTGCTTATTGCTTTGAGAGATGGCATTAAGAAGTGTTTATTGTATCTCAAAACACCTGCCGCTCTTACTGGTATTTACACACTTTATTTTTCCCCTGGCCTCAGATCAACTTGTCTTAAAAGAAGATTTTTTTTTCATTTCAGGGTATTTCATCCATATATTTTTACTTTTAAAAATCCCTTATAATTTAAACCAAATCTCTGGCAATCAGCAGACAACACAAATACTTTCACTAGAGGGGTTTGGAGTTCTTTTCAGGATCATATTACCAGTCTTTGACTTTGCCAATATCAGTCTTACAGTGGAGTCTCGAAGAAGCCAGAAGTATGGCATATTTCCAGCTGCACTTGTCTCCAGTTTATACAGACAACTCCTAGGCAGCAATTACGATGATTGCAGAAATGCTTCCAGGCAGCCTGCAGATACAGTATGGAGGAGTGCCTGAGAGTATCCAAACTGCCTGATGCTGAGCTAATAGTGTGTCAGCAGTACACTGACCCACTGACTGTGCTGGTGACTATGGCAGTGCCTCATTTTGTTATGGGAGCAACACCTGAGCCATGTTTGCATGCTCACTATCTGTGTATCTCTGAAAACAGAACATAAAGATATCTACTGTGGTTTGGGGATTTTTTTTTCATGTCTCTTATCATCCTCCTCCCTTACACAACTAGAAATACAGCCATAATAGGCCTCTGCCCAACTACTTTTGTCTCCTGAGCAGACTTATAATATGCCTGTATGACTTGAGATTTTGGCAGGAGTATCACTTCTTACATACAACTGAAATAAGAGTAGCTATCTCTTCTTGGTCTCACTTCAACTATAATAGTACTATGACTATCATTTTATATATACATATATGAATAACATGTTTCTAATATAAAGTCCTAGAAAAAATTATGAAATTTTTGTTACTTCATTTTTCCTAGATCTTCCATTAAAGTAGCCCAGATCAAAAACACTAATAGACAGTGGTGTTAAAATATTAGTATTTACCCAAAATTACATATCTCAAAGTCTAAAGGGGTATTGTTAGTGTAAATCCATAAATCACTGAAGTATTTGGAAGAAAAACAGACTTTATAAATAATGTTATGTGTGACTGTGAAGTATTTCTATTTCACTGCCCGAAGTTACGTTTTCAGAAATATGGAAAAAGGAAATATGTAATCCCTTTCTCTAGTATAGACTCTAGATCCTCATTTCCAAGTAAGAAAAGAGTGCATCTAGGACATTAATTCCTAATCTGTTGATTAGAGACATGTTACAATGCTGGAGTAGTTCATAGAATCATACAATGATTTGGATTGGAAGGAACATTAAAGATGATCCAGTTCCAACCCCTGTCCTGGTCAGGTTCACCTTCCACTACAGCAGGTTGCTCAGAGCTCCACTCAGCCTGGCCTTAAACATTTCCAGGGATAAGACATCCACAACTTCTCCAGGCAACCTGTTCAGTACCTCACCACCCTCACAGAGAAAAATTTCTTCCCAACATCTAATCCAAACCTATCCTCTTTAAGTTTAGAGCCATTGACCCTTGTCCTATCACTTACATGTGCTTGCAAAAAGTCCCTCTCTAGCTCCCTTGTAACCCCCTTTAGATACTAGAAGGCTGCTATAAGGTCTTTCCAGACCTTTCCCTTTCCAGGCTGAACAACCCCAGCTCCCTCAGCCTGTAGGAGAGATGTTCTAGCTGTCTGAGCATATTCATGGCCTTCCTCTGGACTCAGTCCTACAGTCCCTGTTTTCCCATGCTGAGGACTCCAGAACTTGATGCAGTACACCAGGTGGGATCTGACAATAGTAGAGTAAAAGACAAGGCAGAATTACCTCTTTTGATCTGCTGGTCTTGATGTCATATGAGATGAATTTGAAAGTATATCACACAGTCTCACTGTGTTCTTTACCTATACCAAGCAAATCTCATTCTTCTGTCTGATCTTCTGATATTTCATATATAGAGTGAGAGGTTTCTGTATAATATATTACCTTAGATGTGATCCACCTGTGTTTTTGTGTGAGAATCTTTCTAAACAGGGTTCGAACTGAAGACAGCACAGTGTTTAGCTTACTTACTCAACCTGACTACAAGATAAGGAAGGAAGAAGCAGAGGTGATGCAGGAGTGTGTCTTCATTTAGATAAATGTTCCCCAATCCAGTGTGCTGCCTACATTCAGGGGGCTGGAATTTTACTTTTGGTGAACTTAGAACAATGAGGAGAGAATTAGGTGTGCACATTCTGCTTATATTTTGCTGCTTTGCTGTGAACTAAAAATCCCTTAGCTTAACTTATATTTCGTCATTCACACATTTTCTTTCCCTTTTTTTTTCTGTTAGAGATTTCCTCGTATTTCTTTAGCTGAAACGTGACCCTAATGTCCTTCTACCCCGATATTTCTTCATGGTTGTGGTACTTTGGCTGCCATCATAACATATGCTCTGTTGTTACACTTGAGATTTCAGTGATTCATTAATTGTTAAACATAACTATGCAATTGACTTAATAGCATATGATATCAATCTTTACTGATTGCAATAAATCATGCTGAAAGTGAATCTTCTACCTTATTTATGTGGAACCATAAGTAAACTGGTAGAAGTAAGATAATGCTCAGAATAAAAAGCAGTGCAAAAAGCATGAAAAATATTATTGTATTTACTCAGCTATTTTTTCATCCTGTGTTCAGCTTTATCTTTTTAGAACCTTGAAACCCTTTCCTTCCCTAGTCCTTTCAGCCTTTTAAATTTAGGAGATATATTTTTCTCCTGGAAAAGGGTAGAAAGGAAACCAAAATGAATGGCAAG
This sequence comes from Campylorhamphus procurvoides, assembly GCA_013396655.1. Classification (NCBI taxonomy): domain Eukaryota; kingdom Metazoa; phylum Chordata; class Aves; order Passeriformes; family Dendrocolaptidae; genus Campylorhamphus; species Campylorhamphus procurvoides. The sequence goes on from WBMV01005052.1 coordinate 265,258, forward strand.
TTGTAAACCAACAAAAAAATACTGTGGACTGGCAGACCAGAAGCACTGCAGAATAGTACTGAATAATTGTAAAATTTCAACACTTCACTGTGTATCCAGTTGTTCAGATGCATTGATCAAAAAGGAGAAAATTCTCATAGAGTATCTTATGTTAAAAAAAATAAAGAAAAAATTGAAATGGTTGGTGATGAATTGAAGAACAGGTATGAATTAAGTCAGTAAATTAAAAGCTGTTGGGTCTTTTTAAACAGGTATATTCTAATTCAAGTTGTTGGCAGACCCTCAATTGCAATGCAACATGTTTCCCCAAGGAAAAGAGTCTTTGTAGGAGACAAGACATTTTCAAATCTGGTGCTAGACAGTGAAATGACCTCCCACAGGAGCCAGAAGCCATCATTTCTTTGACCTTGCTCTGTTTAACACTAACACTTTACAGCATGTACATATGATGAAGTAAAATCTACCAGAGAAAACAATTTTACTTCAATTTTGCTTTCTGCCGTGGGGAGAGTATAAGATATAAATCTCATGTGGCAGATGCCACTCATGTCTCCCAGAGTATGGCTCATAGGCACTGAAAAGCCATGCCAATGAAAGCAGAATTGTAACCCATATAAAGGTCTAGGCAAGAAATACCTGCCTGATAATAAAAGGTAGTAGACACCAAAGCAACTGATTGCCAATGCCTTAGAAATGAAGTTCTAGCATTAGAGCTTGAAGTAAACAAATTTTGCTGTTTTATGGTGTTTAAGAGAAGATGAAAACCAGCATAATGTGAGCACAGTAGAAAAAAAATCATCTTGAGTACCATCAAATGGCACATATATAGGAATGTTGGTCTGCTGAAAGGCAGAAAAGCTCTGCAGAGGAATCTGGACAGGCTGGATCAATGGGCCAAGGCCCCATGAGGTTGTTGTGACTCTACAGGCTTGGGGTGGAATGGCTGGAAAGCTGCCTGGTGGAAGAGGACCTGGGGGTGCTGGTTGACATTAAACTGAACATGAGCCACCAGTGTGCCCAGGTGGCCAAGAAGGCCAGTGGCATCCTGGCTTGTGTCAGCAATAGTGTGGCCAGCAGGACCAAGGCAGTGATTGTCCCTCTATTTGGCACTGGTGAGGCCACACCTGAAATCCTGTATTCAGTTCTGGGCCCCTCAGGGCAAGGAGGACACTGAGGTGCTGGAGCATGTCCAGAGAAGGGGAACAGAGGGAAGGGTCTGTAGCACAAGTCTTACGAGGAGCAGCTGAGGGAGCTGGGGTTGTTCAGCCTGGAGAAAAGAAGGCTCAGGGAGGACCTTATCACTCTCTATGACTACCTGAAAGGAGGTTGTAGACAGGTAGGGGGTTGGCTCTTCTCCCAGGTAACAAGCAGTAGGACAAGAGGAAAAGGCCTCAAGTTGCACCAGCAGAAGTTTAGATTGGATATTAGGAAAAATTTCTTCACAGAAAGGATTATCAAGCTTTGGAACAGGCTGCCCAGGGATGTGGTTGAAACATCATCCCTGACAAGACATGTTGATGTGGGACTTAGGGACAAGGTTTATCACTGGACTGTTACATGCTTCTCAGACATGGTGTTCCAGCTACTACCTGACTCTTAAGACAACTGGCACAAGGATTAGAAGCTGCTAGCTAAATGTAAGAAACTACCTAGCTGTATAAAAATCTACAAATACATAAAAATCCAAAAGCATCACAGTGCTAGAGGAACAGTTAGACTTGATGATCTTAAACATCTTTTCCAGTCTAAATGATCCTATGATCTATGATTCTAAAACCTGCTCACCTGCCCCTTCTCGTCTTTTTTGATAGAACTGCCCCGCTGTTAATGTTTGGCTAATGCTGTTCTGTATTTTAGTGTATCTATCAAATAGCTGCCAGTAGCTGCTATTATTTAGTCTAAAGACGTAGTTTTGTGACCTTCTGTTTCCCATACAGGAGCTGTTGGCCTTGAAGATGTTTTGGAGTTGATTCTTGGGCTTCTTATCTTCCCTGGAGATCATGTTTCTGAAACATTCCCTATGTTTAACAGTAAAAACTAAACTCTCCTTAACTGCACCTGCTATTGGTGCTTTGATACTGTGTAAAAAGCTGTTGGCAAATCTTGCTATTTCTTTAAAATCTTTGGTAGAATTCTACAAATGAGGTGGGAGCAGATGTACTCTCACACCGCTGGCTAGCAGACCAGCCATTGAGCATTTGTTTCTCTCCCTACAGTTGTGATATTTGAAATTGTGTGTTTACTGTTGAAATTTCGGCTTCTCCCAGCTGGAAAGTGTTAAAATGCACTTTAAGCGATGAGACCAAGGTGGCAGTAAAGGAGTTAACTTGTGCACCCAGTTTCTGCAGTATTCCCTGTTGCTGTTGGGCTCTGTGCTGCAGGTCATGTTTGCATTGCAGCATTACAAGCATTCCTGACTCTGCCTTTTTTAACTTCCCATTCAGTACATTGGTATTAATGCCCATCCTGTTATCCCTTGACATCTTCATGGAAATATTTCATGTCTTCCTTGAGGACAATAAAGTCTTTAAACACAGAAAAACTCCTCCATCTGTGAATGGTCTTTGACATTTGTAAACATGGCAGTAAGTAATGTTCTTTTCAATCTCCGTGTTTTCCTTATTACTCCAGAGCACATCTCTCTCCAGTTTTATTTCACTTTAAACTGAAGAAAGCTTCTTTTAATTTAGTGCTAGCCATGTGGTATTCCAGGAAAGGCTGAGGGACAGAAAAAAGACATGCACTGCAATTATGATATACACACGTTCCAAAAGTTTAGAGAAATCCTGCAAAAATGACATCTCCATTCCATAACTGAGAATGACCCTCTAACTGTGAGAAAGTTGTGCATTTAGGATTTTCAAAACAGAAAGAGAAGAGTCAGATGATTCCAAATCTTCTGTAAAATAACATTTGTTTTTTCAGATTAAGCAATTAGATATTCTAAGTGTTAAAATCCTCTGCAAAAGAGCAAAAAAGAACTTCACATATAAGTTACGTATATTATTTTTCTCGTGTTTCTTGTAGCATTTTTCATATACTTGTAAACTGTCAAATGGATGAATCTTCTGTTATCCTTATACCCCTACAAGTATGACTATAGAGTTACGAAATTGTGTGAAACTTTGCAATGTGAAGACTGTCCAGATTGTACTTTTTTCCCTGTACATCTTGCAGAAAGCATTTTGCATGTAAAACTATTTGCTCTTATAGACTTGGATAAACATGGGCACAACAAATACGCATACAACCCCTATTCATCATTAACAAATTTAAACATGGGTGTTAATTGTATTCCCAAAGAGAAAAAACACCATCTCAGAAAGCACTGTTAAAAGATGCTTTGTTAATGATTCCAGCTACTTTAAAATCCTGACTGTTCACTATCCTCTAAATCTGTTCTTTGAAAAAATACTTTGAGGAATAATTCAAGGGCAGTAAAACTGACTGAAATTAAGGTTTTGGCAACAGTTACTACTAAGCCTTCAACAGTCTGTGGAAAACTTCACAAATATGAAATTAATTTTATCCAAACATATTTTGGGAAAGCTTTATACGTGCTCTGGATTTTCTTTACCCTCATCACTGATTTCTAAGGAATATGTGTGTAAAATTAAACAAATCTGTTTCTTCTCTTGCTTTAGCTATTTCCTGGTGCTGCATTGGCTCTGTTTCATGATGAGCTGTTGATATTGCAAAATCTGGCTTGTGGTGCACAAAATAATTCAGTTAAAGAAGCTAAATGATTCAAATATCCCAATACTCAGCAAAGTGGAGGAAACTAAGAGACCTGTTTAAAATAACTTGCTGAAGTTTCAGAAAGTTGGTACTTCTTGAAATTCCCTGAACTTTTTTTTTTGAAGATCTGAGTTATTGAGAGGAATTGGTAATACTTCAGCTTTAAGAAAACAATCTTTTTCCTTCAGTTTTTAGAAGTCTTTCAGCTTTTGATTTAGTTATAAAAGGCAACTATTTTAAAAATAAATGTTTGCTTTTCTTAATTATCTTTTGCTAGGAATATGTTTATAATGGGAATGGGAATATATTTTTCACATCATCAGGAGCTGTAATACACCAAGAAAGATGGCCCTGGAAAAAGCATGGTATTCTCTTTGGAGGTTCTGTTATGTAGCATTATAATATCCCAAGTCTTAGTATTCATTCTAATGTAAGCAAAATTACAACAAAGTCCATTTGATTGTCTATGTTTTGATGTTTGGATAAAAAATGCTGCCATGGTAATAGAGAAAATTGTCATCTAGAAAGTTGGCTGTGTCCTGTGTTTCATACATTTCATAAGGATAGACAGATTTTCAGTGAAAGTCAGGAAGGAAAATTATTAGGTTCATCTAAACAAATGAAAGGAAACTCTTCAATTTGAAAAAGGTGAATGATTTTTTTATTTAGAGATGGCAGCAGGTCATAGTATAGAACAAAAAAACATTGACAGTGGTGTTCCCTCTGGCCATAGTCAACTCATCTGAGTTACCCATTTTCCATTTGAAGAGTGTGAAGAAAACTTTACACTCAATTGTCTGGAGAAGCCAGAGGCTGGGAAGTAAAGTCCAGGCCATGCTTCATTGCAGATGGAATTTCATGACAATGAAGAAGCCAACACATTGGATAGTTAGTAATATAATTACTGTTATATGATATAAACACTATTTAGCTATAGTATGTGCCTTTGATCATTCATTTCTAGGATCTGAAACATGTAATTCTTCATTTTTGCTTTCCAAAGTGGTTATGTATTTCTGTATAAGTAAAATATTGCAGTATTTCAGATTTGAGTTAGAGTATCCAAGTGACACTGTGTAAATATATTTTGGGGGCTTAGTAAGAGAAAATGTAAGAGTTAAAGTTTGGTATAATTACTTTACATTTGACTTAATCGTCTCTGATTTATGACAAAATAAGCCTTTCAAGACAAAATACACTCAAAATTGGGTTGTGTAGAACTTGCTGACATTAAGTTAGTCAATTCCTTTTTTATTGAACACAATACTTTGACCGATATTGACCAATAACTTTCATTTTCACATGTGTACACAGCTGCCCAAATAGAGCTGGGACACAGCTACCTTGATTAGTGTTACTCTAAGTCTAAAACACCATAATCTAGCAAAAGCCTTTCATGTCATCAGTGGTCAATAATCTGCACGGGCATTTACTTAATATAAACACTGTGCTCGCCAGCTTGTGAAGCAAATATCTCTGTTCAATCTAATAGTGAATAAAAGTGGAGCGACTCAGGAGATGGGTAGAAGACACTATCACTTTAGGATTACAACATGTCTATGAGGGCTGTTCTTGTGGCTATGTTTATGCTTCTTAGGTCTGAAGTTATTATTGCACCTCAGACTCAAAGGAATAAATTATTTTGGCTACTTAAGATAAAATATGACCACTTTAAAAATATCAACAGCATAGATTGCTTTTCTCAGATTATTTATATCATAATGGTGTACATTCTTAGGTATGAATTGTGTGCCAAGTGTAACACAGAATTCCTATTTGCCTTTGAAAATTGTAATTTCTATGATAAATCATTTGCTTTTATTGTCTTTGTTCATGATTTATGCTGCACCTTGATTATAACTAAGGTGATATTTAGAATAACAGAACAGTGTATGTCCACAAATATTTATGTTTAAAGAGATTTAGAAGTTTGAGGGAGTCAGCATCAGTTCCCAAACTGTAAAAAGTACTCTGAGGAAAATTCAATCCAGAATAAGAATTAATTTTATTCTTCATTCTCTACTCTTTCTCTTATGACCAAATGATCTGTGGGTTTGGAGCCCTAGTGAGCAAGAAAACCCCTTAGGAACCTCTTTAGTAACTTATCAGTATCACCAGACTTCCAATTAGAATGATAAGCCTGTTGGAAATTCTGTCACTTTGTGTAAGAGACCTGCCCTCTTGTTACAAAGCAAAAAAATATCTGTTTAGAACTGAGATAGTTAGAATTGGTGGTAGATAGATCCATATTAAAGACTAACCCAAGAAGACTGTCAGAAGAAGTGACAGAGGAGATTTCAAAGGCTATGTAATTCTAACCTCAACTGGACAACAAGAAGAGTATACAGAGAACATGCTATGGCAAGGACGTAGTTTGCGTGACAGAAACAAGCCTATGAAGAATACAATTATTTGCATTATCTTTCTGTAAAGGATATACTCTACTTTGACCCATGCACTTCTACATGGTTCCTGAATGAAAGAGATTATTTTTTTTTATTTTTCCAGAGCAAAGGGAGTAGGAAATACAAAGAACAAGCAGCAATCACACAGGTAGGTCACTCTCTTGGCTGTCCATGTGCCACCAACTGAACCACAGCTTTGAGAGTTTATGGACCAATGGCATTTTTCTCTCTACATGAGAAGGAACAGCTCATCTTAAAGTAACTGTGAGTGAAAATAAGGAACAAAGTTTTGAGTAGACCTTGATGCAGCAGCAGGTCGGACTGAGGACAACAGAGCAAAGCAAGGAGCTCTTTAAGACAAGCCCTAATCCAGCCTCCCAAAATGAAGATGTGAGATGACTGCCTTGTGAGAAAGCAGAAGACAGCAAGTGTCAGGTGACAAATATGCACATTTGGTTTATTGTTTGCTCTGCTTTAAGGACTAGAAATACAAATCATCCCAGTTTAAAATCAAGTGCTGTCTTGAAAAGGCAGCTCTGTGTTATTGTGAACACCTATTGGCCTCAAAGCTTCCAGGAAAGTAACCTTACAAGGATATAGGCTCACATGGTCTTGTTGCAGAAGCCATCATGAGCACCACGCATTAGTCAGTGACACAGACATCATGCCACAGCTGCTGTGGATTTAGGCTCTGGTCATGAGGTGTGCTGAAGCACCTTCAGATGAAGGGAGGTAAATCCCAGAAGACTGTAAACCAGTGTGATTAAAGTGCAAATCATGCACGTATGACTAGATGAAAAGGTGTGTGAGAGGAGTCAAAAACAGCCTCCATTTGATCTATCCCGTGGGGCTACCCTGGCTCTAGTAAAAGCTGTGATATCCTCAGAGTTGCTTGGCTTGATGCTCTGTTCCTCATGCGTCCTTTACAAGCAAAGGCCAGTCTGGCCACATACCCATGTTGTTGTTACCTGATGCTGTGCCACAGGTCAGATGCCAGTCTGATGCAGCCTCTTGCAACTGCCCTGGTTAAGAAATCCCACTGCATAAGGAAAAGTTATGGGGTTATACTTAGATTTGCCGTTGGGCTTCGTGTTCTTGCCAGAGTGATATAAGAAGGTTTAAGAGTAAGTGAGGAAAAGACTTTCACCCTTTAATTTATGCTTCCTCATATGTTCTTAATCCTTCTTTCTGGGGTTAAGATTTCGTGAGTATAAGTCAGTGCATGTGCATTTAAGAAAGTGTGGTTTACACCAGCTGACACTGTATCTGAATTTGGCCCCAGATACGATGCCTGTTTTACACTTAATCTCCACAGTATTTAATTCATTCTGAGAAACGATTTACCACAGGAACAGCTCCATTTCTTGGTGTCAGGTAACACAGTAACATGCTTGGTTAATTAAATAAAACAACCAAAATAAATATTGGAAAGGTTCCATTTTGCCCTTAACAAAATAATATCAAAATCCAAAATAAACTTGTGGAGATAGATAATCTTCTAGGATTCTCACTTTGGATGCCTTCCATTGACTCATACAAAACAACGGCTTCTCGTTGCTGCTGATCAGTACAGGAGAGGATGTGAGAAGCAGGAGCTGCAGAAAAGGTGTGATTAAAATTCAATTTCTTATTTCTCAGGAATGATGGGATACATCTCTATGTGATCATGACTGTTCTGCATACATATCAGCAAAGGTGACGGAGAAATAGGTGTATCCCATTGTCTGTTGGATGAAACCTAAACACGCTAAATTTAACATTCTGTGCTTCCCATAGAAATATTATTTTTATCTTCATGAGTTCTTCTAAACACTCCAGCACAGACTTCAATTACTCACATTATTCACTTAGTAGATTCATAAATACTACAATTATTCATTAAAATGAAACGAGCTCTCTAAAAATGATAGTAAAATTTTTGTTTGAAAAACAAACAAAATATACCATTTTAGGCAAATGGAAAAACATAATTTAGTTTCCCACAGAATGCAGCAATTAAGTGTTTTAATAGAGCTCGGGGTTTTTTTTTTTCTTTTTTTTAGACAGAACAATTTAAGCAAAGGAAAAATTTAGTTTTGAGAAATGTCATCCTAGGATGTGTTTCTGTGAATGAAGACCAATTTTACTTCCTAGAGGTAACATGCTGGGTGTATTAAATGAATGAATATGATCTGGAAAAATGACTGTTAACATAAGCAGATTTTAAAATATCTGTCAGTTTTAAGTACTTTATTTCCAAATGTATTCAGAGATATGTGTCATACTCCTGTCTTGCCTGAATTGTACTATCAGGGTTTTGTGGTGTTTTTTTTTTTTTTTTTTTTATTTATAGGTCTTAATAAAAGCGAATAATACTTGTTTGATTAAAGGTAAAAAAAAAAACAAAACCAGGAAGAGTAAAGGTGAATATCCAATTGCTGCATTGTATATTCTTATTCAATCTTTCAAGGAGGAAATGAATGAATGCCACAATGTGTAAAGTTTACTGGAGCGTGAAGAGTTTTTAATAAATCAGTTAAACAGACAATGCTTGAAATTAAGTCCTCAAAATCCTTCTCCACTTAGTTGTATCATAGCAGGTTAAACTTTTTTATTAAATAGTAAGACAGTTTTATTTCTTTACTGAGTCTTCTAGGAAAGATTACATGATGAAGACATTCTAAATGAACATTGTTCATTCTGCTTTTGCTGAAATGCAGTTATACAAAAGCCCTCATCTAAGTACAGTTATTTTTCTCTAAACCCCATTAAATAATGGTATTCCTCAATCAATTATGGATGCTAGAAAAAACTTTTCCTGCCCTACCATCTGCCAAAATAGAGTTGAATGCAATTTCCCCTGAAATGGCAAACGTTGTAAGAAACCATTAGAAATAGTTTCAAAAATCACTTGCTATGTTTGACCTTCCAAAATAAGTACTTAATCAGGTTTTTAAAAATATATATTTGTTCTTAGTGATCCCAAATTGCATTTTATAATCCAATACTAGAAGCCAGCCATGCTTTTCCACATAAATCCCAATGATCTTGTCTATTTTCATACTACGTACTAAGGAGAAAGAGAAGGCATATTTATCTTTCCATTAGGGCACACAGGCAAACTAAGTGAGCTTTTAACCTGTTGAAAGAACGATTTTTTCAGAAGCATAGAAAATATCAGTAAATAGCAGGCTGCCAAAGGGGGCCAAAAGATTAATTTAGCTGGTTTTGTACCAAACAACATAGTGGTTTTTGTATGAGAGCTTTCTTTCCCCCTTTTCCTAGAGAATGTAATGCAGACCACAGGAAATGAAAAAATGTTCATTAAGCTGTCTCCAGCATCAACTAGATCCTTCCAAGGAAGATATAAATCCCCATATTCATTGAGGAAGGAGGAGAAAGGTAATACTTTTCTATCCCCGGGCAAAGGACAGAAACAATAAGAGTCCCTCTTAAGCTATTCCTGATGCAGTGAAATTATGCAGTGCTACCAAAACTGAATTTTGGAACTTCTCACACCAGGATTACCAGTATATTTAGTTCTAGTTAAATTTCACACAAAACTGAGTGTATTGGCAAAGAGTCACAAGTTCAGGAACAAATGTCAGGGATGCACCATGAATCCAGACACAGCTCAGTTCCCAAGTGCCTCTCTGATAAGCTAGGATATTTCTGGCTCCAAGTAGGAATTCCACTTCTTTCTGCTATATGATGACACCCTGTTCATTTGAAGGCAAAGCAAGGTGTTGTGAAGTACTTCAGACAGTTGTTCTGCCCAGAAAGAACTATATAGAGCTAAAGTGAATGGCAAAATCATACAGAGGAACTGGGAATTTGCCTTTAATTGCTGAAACAAATAACGTAACTTGCATGCCTACATGTCCTCAGTCTGCATGTGTCCTCACAGGGAAGTGAAATCACATTTAGAAGGTGCTACTTTAGGTGTGCTGTTGCGTAATAATTTGTCAGGGCAGATAAAGGAACAGGAACTTCACCTAGCCTGAAATGTAAGTGTGAGAAAGATGAGGAATAGGTCAAGCAAGGATCTGCCTTAGGGCTTGCATGTTTTTCCAGAGCCCTCTGATTCATCTGTGCCTTTTTAAGAGCAAAGGGACTATGGTGAAGAATTTGTGTGAGGCTATATTCATTGATTGCTTGCCAAATTATTCTTGAAGATATTAAGCCAGACGCCAGAGTTCCTGGAGTGGGATGGAAATCAGAAGAAAATATCTGAGCCACTGCAAGACCTGAGAAACCTGAGGCACACGCTGGGGTCCTGTGTCTCAAGGAGAAGATTGAAAAGTACCACTCTGCTTAGTGCCCTGCAGACCTCACTACTGAAAAATGTGTCAGGATCCTTACTAAAAAAAATGTGGTACACTATCATAGAATGTCCTGGGTTGGAAGGACCTTAAAGATGATCTCCCAGCTATGGACCTTTCTCTAGATCAGTTTGCTCAAAGCCGCACCCAACATGGCCATAAACACTTACAGGGGTGGGGCATCCACAACTTCTTTGGGCAACCTGTTCCACTATTCTCACCACACCCTCCCACTAAAGAATTTGTTTTCCTAATATCTAATCTAAACCTATCCTCTTTTACTTTGAGTCCACTCCCCCTTGTCCTGTTACTACATGCTCTTGTAAAAAGTCCCTCTCCATCTTGTACATTCCCTTCAAGGCCGCAATTACGTCACCCTGAAGCTTTCTGCTTTCCAGGCTGAATAAGCACAGTGCTTTCAGCCTTTCCTTGTAGGAGAGGTGGTCCATCCCTCTAATCATCTTGGTGGCCTCCTCTGGACTTGCTACAAAAGATAAGTGTCCTTCTTGAGCTGGGGAGCCCAAAGCTGTAATGCAGCACTCCAAGTGGGGTGTTGTGAGAGCAGAGTAGAGGGGCATAATCACCTCCTTTGACCTGGTGGCCACGCTAGTTTGGATGCAGCCCAGGACATATTTGGCTCCCTAGGCTGTAAGCAGACATTGCCAGCTCATGTCCAGCCTCTCATCCACCAGCACCTCCAAGTCCTTCTCAGCAAGGCTGCTCTTGATCTGTTCACCCCCTGGCACATACTGATGCTGGGAGTTGCCCTGAGCCAGGTGCAACACATTGCACTTGGTCTTGTTAAACCTCATGAAATTCCCATTGGCCCACTTCTTGAGCTTGTCCAGGTCCCTCTGAATGGCATCTCATCTCTCAGGTGTGACAGCTGCACCGCTCAGCCTTGTGTCATCTGCAAATTTCCTGAGGCTGCACTCAATTCCTTCATCTAAATCATTACAGAAGATATTAAATAACACTGGTCCCAAAATGGACACCTAAGGTACACCACTTGTCACTGATGTCCATCAGTATTCTGTGCCATTGACCACTACCCTCTGGATAAAATTGTCCAACACTTTCTTATCCATCTGACGGTCCATCCACCAAATCCATCTGTTTCCAATTTAGAGAGATTGTGGTGGGCAATTTGCTGTAATCCACATAAATGATATCTGTAACTCTTCCCTTGTCCACATGATGTAGTCATTCCATCATAGAAGGCCACTAGGTCCATAGAAGGACCTGCCCTTGGTGAAGCTGTTCTGGCTGTCTGGAATCACCTCCCTGTCCTCCACATGCCTTAGCAGAGCTTCTAGGAGGACCTGTTCCATGATCTTCCCAGGCACAGAGGTGAGGCTGTCAGGTTGGTAGGTCCCAGGCTTCTCCTTTCTACCCTTTTTAAAAATGGGTACAATATTTCACGTTTTTCAATCACCTGGGATGTCACCGAACTGCCAAGACTTTCCAAATATCACAGAGTGTGGCTTGGCAACTACATCAGCCATTTCCATTAGGACTCTGGCATGAATCTCATTGGGTTCCATAGACTTATGTACATTCAGGTTCCTCCGATGGTCATGAACCTGAACTTTCCCTACAGTGGGAGGGACTTTGATCCTCCTATCCCCATCCTGCTGTCCATCCACTCAAGAGGTGTGAGAAGAAAAGATGCCACTGAAGACTGAGTCAAAAAAATTGTTGAATACCTCAACTTTCTCCTCATCCATTGTTACTAGTTTTCCACTGTTGCTTATCAGGGGATACAATTTCTTTGACTCTTCCTTTTCGGATTAACCTACCTGTAGAGACCCTTCTTATTATTCTTTCCTGGTTCACTTTCTTTTTTACAGAGAGAAAGAGGTAGTCTCTATCTTTGCTGAGGAAATACTTAACGGCATACTAGACCCTCAGACCATTACAAGGAAAGAATTGATATACCTCTGAGTTTATTGTCTCATCTCACCAATGTTTCAGCCATTTGCCTTCTTCCTACAAATGTAGCAGAAGTCCCAAGTGGGAACTGAAGACAACACTCTCTTTGGAAAAAGGATCTGTGCAGCTACATCTACAGTGTTATTTTGGGAGTACTCAGCTTTACAGAGGTCTAGTGGACAAATATCATTTAGTTCTTTGTTTCCTACTACAGCAGATCTGCATTGCAGGGCCCTGCACTTTGGGTAAGAGCAGGCCTGCCAGGTCTCTGTTCAGAGACTTTTAGCCCCAGCTGGAAAGAGCAGAGCAGCATCGTTCAAAGGCAGCATGCAGCCTGCCAAGGACCATCTTTATCTCTCCACCACACTGAGTGACACTTATTTGGGTCCAACTCAAAGACTCATAGTCAGATCCCCAAACCTGCTGTGTGTACTGATTCTTCCCAGTTCTCCTAATTGTAACCATTCCACACCAATGATCCCACAACGTGTTCTTCCAGCTATTGGCATGCATGATTTTGCCATTTGTAACTGCTAAATTCTTTGCATAAATATTAAAAAGCAGGAGTGTTACAAGACATCAAAGTGATATGTGATTCGCTAAATCATTTTCCTACGAAGTACTTTATAAATGATGCATTAATTCCATCAGAATGCAGCCCTTCAGCATGGCTCATTAAGTCTGGCAGTTGCCTACTTTTCTTTTGATCTTCTGCATAGGGAAAGAAAATAAAAGTCATTTTTATCTCCTCAAGACCATCCCCTACCACCTGCCCTGAAAAAGAACAAACATTTTCGATTTGAAGGAGACTTTTTTCCCTATCAGCTGAGTTCTCTCATCAGAGAGTTTACATGAAGTATATTTACAAATTTATAGGCTTTTGGCATTACTCTTTCTCTAAATCAAACTGTACTCTGAGCCATAAATATGATCTGTAGGTCTGAAGAACACTTAAAATTATCCCAAACAGGTAGCTGGGATTTTTTCCAAAAGAGAGCAGTCTGGTTAATGTAAAGCTCAGTCTTCAATTGATTTCACAGCAGGTGAGGACCCAAACCATCTGATTAGATCTGCATTCTGCACTCTTGACAGGAAGGGCAAGTGCCCTTCTTCGTAAGAAGATACGAATAAATGCAGTTAGTTACTTTTTACACAATAGGTCAGTTGTAAATGGTGTTGTACAGAAACTATTAGAAGGTCATATGCATTTTAGTTTCAAAGTGCTTTCACTTCAAAATTGGTCAAATGAATTTTCTAGTAGAACACTCTATGTCTCTAGAAACAGTTCTATTATTTTGCAGCACTGCCCTTTGATAAAGGCTTAACAAGCAGTGGTCCAAATGACAGCAGCTGAGAGCTGAACGGACCTCTGGTCGTGCGTGGTCAGGCAGAGCCCAGCCAAGTGAAGCGTTCCTCCATGGACATCCAGCACATGCAGAAATGCATCAGCACCTCAGAGTGCCTGTCCAGTGGTCTGGTTGGGTTTCATGCAACTGTCTCATTGTCTCATCAAATCCGCCCTCCAAGTGATAGACCAAATACCAAGGCTAGGAAAATGACAGCAATGTTTATAAGCATCTCTCTGTCCTATGGGTGTAATGCTGCATGGCAGTTTGTAAATCTTTTGAGGGGGGTTCCTCTTTCAGTCACAGAGACCGATGGGATGGTGTGTTTGGCTCTAGTGAAGGGGAGCTGAGTACGCTGCATGCTGCAGTGCATTAATAAGCACATCAAGAATATTGACATTGCGGGGTAGGTCAAATGTCAGATTTTAGACTCCCAAAACTGTAAAAGAAGCTTGTTGACACAATGAGGAGAAAAAGCCACAGAAAGTGAAAACTGAGAAAAGTAGCTTACAAATTGCTGAGTAACGAACATAAACAGCTATGCCTAGAGTAGGCTAAACAGAGCCAATACTAGATCTGAATTCTCAAAGTATTATGTATAATTATTGCAGCATAATATATTTGTAGCATGATAAGTCAAAGGGTAACTGCTTTGATCTGAAAGAGAGTAGGTTTATATCAGATATTAGGAAGAAATTCTTTACTGTGAGGGTAATGAGGCACTGAAAGAGGTTGCCCAGAAAAGCTGTGAATGTCCCATCCCTGGAAGTGTTCAAAGCTAGACTGAATGGGGATTGGAGCAACCTGGTGTAGTGGAAGGTGTCCCTGCCTGTGGCAGGGAAGTTGGAACTAGATGATCTTTAATGTCTCTTACAGTCAGTCTTTAATTTTATGATTATAGATACTCATTCAGAGGTATAAAACCAGTGATATTATTGACAAACATGTCAGTCCAAACCACATGCTAAAAATCATGTTTTCAGTATTACTCATATTGTTTTCAAATTTTCACAGGACACTAATTCTCATTTTTGCCTTTTTGCATTATTTCTCACAAATAAGTACAACCATTTGTATAGATATAGAAAAAAATATAGATTAATCTAAATGAAGGGTCACCAGTAAAACAGATCAAAGGAGTCCATCCTAGTGTTCTCAAAAATGAAAACATGTTGAAGAAAATTTAGAATCAGAAATGTAAGATATTAGTCATGTTGCAAATTACTCTTACACTTGGGTAAATTTGGACTCAAAATTCATTGAGAATACTCAATTAGCCACAGTTGATGAATTTCAGCTACAGGCAGCTGTGGATTATAGACACATTAGGTAACATATTGTTATCTAATGAAGATGTCAGCAAATAGTAGGTGTAGCTAACTCAATGAGTCATTTAAAAATGTGAAGGGCATTTTTTGTGCTATGTGCCAGCAACAGTGGGTAATGAAGATTTGATTTTTTTAATTGTACCACTATATGTTGGTTCCACTAGCAAACAAGTACAGAAAATTATGATCCTTGCATTTGTCTGAAAATTTGTAGTTTCTTTCTTCCTGTTTTATTTTCTTAGAAGCTCTTTACATCTCACACCAGCTCTATTTTAGGATCTTTTTAACAGATGTTGTCTATCCTACATCGTGATGAAAGAGGAGAATATTTTCTGACTGCTATAACACACTCATTATGTGAAGAATAATCGTGCCTATGAAGTAATGCTTCTGCTGCATATATGCAACTGTGGCACCCAAATGACTCCAGCACAGTTATCCCCAGTGTTCAACACATCCACACTGGAATGTGTTGCCATACTTCATCCACTGTTCACACCACAAGTATTTTCCACCACAGACAACCACAGATGTTCCCTTCATAAGTGAAGTGAGATATTGTGTAGCTCTCACTGAATGACTTTCTCTTTGTAGTATCCCAGTACAGGCAATAAACATAAAATATATTTTAATTTTCCTGTAGCTTAATACATGAAGACATTAATTAATACAAGTCACCAGGTAGGCTCTGCAATCACAGAATTTTAATTAAATGTATACAACACTATTAATATGAAAAAGACCTACATGAATTACAAAATACTGTCTTGGGAGAAGTTTATATTTTCCTGTTTAAACAAACTAACATTTTGGAAAAAAAAAAAAAAGCTAAAAGAGATCAGAATGATCTCTCAGTGTAGTTGAATGTTTTGGATTTTTTTTTCCCTAGGGTGAGGAAAAACACTTTTCCCTGTCATGAAAAACAAAAATCACAGTCAGTCTGTCACATATAATTTGACAATTTGCAATGCTTCGACAGCAGGAGACCAGGGCACATATTTCAAACATTGCTACTGATAGTAGAGTTTTACAGTAGCTCCCAATTTCTATGCTGGATAAATGTCCTGGTTAAAACCAGTTGTATAACAGATACCCATGAAGGCTTGATGCACTGGAACCAAAGGAGTTGCCTGATTAGTTTTGGTTTTCAAGCTGATAATTTTTAAGCATGCATGGGAAATCAACTACTATGCTCCAAGGATCAAGCAAACTAACAGGTGTGCATCCTGGCACCTATGAATGCTTTGACAAAGAAAGAGGAACCTTTGTGCACTCATTATAAGCTAGAGCTTTAAGTAAATGGGTAGCAATTTGTATCTGGTATTTGAATGCTAAAATAAGTATGTAAAACTTGCATCTTCTTTTGAAATTTCTCAAAGGAACTTAAAGTCTCTCTTCTTGGAGACAATGGCCATCTTCAAAGTCAAAACTGTCAAATACTATTGAAACTACATTTATTGGACCTATGGGATGGCATGCCATTAATAAACATCTTTCCATTGAGACACAGTTTTTTATTGCTTGATATACAGAAAAGATTAGAACAAAAAAGATGTAAAGAAGATCAAAACTCTTCCTACTTAAGTAATGTCAGACAAAAACACAAACAAAACCAAACCCAAAGCTGAGTGTTTCATAAATCCTGCAGCTTGAAAATACTGAGAAAACAGTAAAAGTATTGCCATTAAAGAGAGTAAAGCAAAGGTACAGCCAACTTTCTCCTTCCTAATTTATTTTGTGGCTTTATTCTGAAAACCATGGCATGGGATTTCACACTGATTATCTCCCCATAATTTCCACATAAGCATGTTCAGCTTGCAAGTAAACAGATCATTTTTTTCTCTTCCTACAAAGCACTGGAAGCACAGCCTGCCCTCTGAAATGCACGCCAAGTGTGTTGTTTCTTGTGAATAATCTCCAGTTAAAGGCTAAACCCGCTCTGTCACACGTATTCACCAGCACTGCATGTGAGAAGCTGACTGGAACAATTCTGTTTGTAGTGAGATAGGAAGACGAATTGAATCTCCTTCATTTCCTTCCAATTAGCTGCAGTGCAGCTCCCTCCTAACTTGGTTTTGTGGGCTTGAGAGATAGGGAAAGCAAGAATTAGAACTGATTCTGATGAGAGAGGAAGCAGCTGAGATCAGTGGGCACATTTTACAGGATTTTTTGCAAAATTGGGAGCATATTTGAAATAGGGTGAAACCTTGCTTGGTCATTGCTCCTGTTGAAATGCCCAAAAATATTCTCTTGACCAATTTCTGAATTTATCAAAATTCTTTTGAAAAGAGACTATGTTGCTGGTTTTATGCTGTACTTTCACATACCTTCAGCTGGCTGCCCGCTGGGAAGTCAGAAAAGAAATAATCCTTGATTTTGTTGATGTGCAGCTTACAGCAGACCTGTGGTCACATAGGTACACAAACTTGGTGCGGATCAGACAAGAGTATGATTCCTCTTCAAGCTCCAAAGACTGAGCTTCCCTTTCCAGCTTCTAGCAGACTTAATATAAGAGAGAAGTGTCAGATTAAAACAAAACCACCCCGCCCAGTTGATGCTGGCAGCAGGGAAGCCTGGAAAAGTGTAATGTCAGGTCAAGCTTTAATGATACTTCTCCAGGATACTGGCTTATTTCCAGCAGCAGACAGATCAGAGATTTTCTGAGCCAGGTCTGACAGCTTCCAGAGGCAAGGAGTTACACATCTTGAGTGCATGCTACTTACAAACAGGCCTCCTTCGTTTCTGTGTAGAATGTGTCCCATTCTAGCTTCATTTAACATCCTTCTTTTCTTTTTACTGGGAGAGGCAGTAGGCAATTGATCCACACTGACTCTCCCTATATTTCATACGTATCTATGACATACATCCTGAGCCATCTCTTGGCGGACTGAAGAGTCCTATCCTAATTTATTGTGTCTTGCACGGTTGGATGCCTTTCCAAATCCCCGAGCATCCTTCCCCAAGCATTTACTTGTTGCTACATTATCCTTCTTGACATGGGGGAGGGGGAAACAGAGTGGCACACAAATGTTCAAAATGTGTGCACATCAGAGATTTATGGAGAGGTGGAAAAGAGCTTTCTAAGTTGTCTATTCCTTGTCATCATAAGGTCTCAGGGGAGAACTGTCTGACTGAAGCTTCTTGGCTCTTCTGACTGTCTAGAATTGTCTGGGGTTTGGGGTGTTATTATAAGCCAGAATTCTAATTCTTAGACCGCTGAGTACTGTTATAATTTGAGAAATGAGAATTTTATCAGAAAATAAATAGGACTGTAGTCCTCAAACTTTGGAAAGCTTGTCTGAGAACAAAATAGGTCTGGAGAGTAGTAAGAAAGTTATTCTTTTTTTTTTCTTCTTCTTTTTTTTAAAGTTAGAGGGCTTATGATTTAGCCAGTTTTTTAGTAAGTATAAGAATGATGGGTGAATAGTGGATTACATTTTCCAGGCAATGCATACAGTCATAATACATTCATAATAATGTATTACTTTCCTTAATACATTTACCAAGTGCTATCCTGAAACTACATGGGTGCTTTAAAGACCCATTAATAATAAAAGAAGACTGAGCTTGAAATCTTCTGATGATTAAGAACCTTTCATCCTACATAAATTGCCAGACATTTTACACCCAAGTATTTTGATATCAGCTGCATCCTTCAGTTTACATAGCTTTTCTCTTTTTACTGATACAGAAGAATATGTTTGCTCATTGGTCATTGCCCTACATTAAAAAATAAGCCAGGCTTTTTTGTCTGACTCTTCAGTATTTTGCTCTACTGGTAGCTTTCCTCAGCACCCGTTCCAGCTTGAATTAACCCATGGATAGAAAAGCAGAATAGTGCACAGATATGCCAGTTTGGGAGGCTCTGCTGAAGTTCCCCTTACTCAAAAAGCTCTCTGATAATGATACTACAATGAGAAATCTACTAGAAATATTTCACAAGATACCACCTAAGATTACAGCTATTTTATTAAATTTCCTAGCTTCAGAATACTTCTTCATACAGGCACATATTAATCTTAAAATCAGTTAGTCCTCCAAGATTAATCATTTATTTCAGTCAGTTCATCTTATAGCAGAAATTCCTTAGTCCACCAGGGCTCATTTTTTTCACTATTGTGCTATTACATTCATTATGCAGGAATTTTTGTGTACTGAGAATTATTCAGTCCTTCATAAGATGTTCCTGTTCTCTGTATTAAAAAGGCATTCTAAATTTGTTAGTAAAAAACATTGCATACTCCTACTTTTTGTGGCAAGATTGTTAGTGGAACCATTCAATGAATCTTTGAATAAAAATATTTTGATTCAGGCATGTCTGACAATTCTTAAATTAATCCATTTGTCTCTACCTTAACTAAATACATTCTTTTACAGGAAGTCCCATAACTTCTTTACTGTATTTCTAAGAAATTATACTGATCTTGACCTCCTTGTCTTTGAAAATCAGTCATCTAAACAAGACATTGTTTCAGTAAAATGTGAGTTGGGTAAATCTATGCTGCATTCTGTTTTCATTTACCTTTATTTTTTTGAAAGTGTTCTTGAAGTGTTCAAAACCCTTGCACTTAACTAGCATAGTATGTAATTATATAGGCCATTATTTATTTTCTATTTTGCAAATGCATATCCTGTGCTGACTGTTTTCCCGTTATACATTTCCCAATATAAGAGATTTATTAAAAAGTTTTGCTGTTGGATCCACAGCTTCAGGTGTGAGTTCATGCAGTACTGCAAGGAGATTATCTAGTACCCCCAGCTTGAGTACATTAGGTTCGTTGACTTTTTATTTCCACTTGTCACTCCCTCTTCTGCATTCTCACTGTATCGCGTCTCTCTTCCAATGAAAATTGGTCAAAAGCTTTTAGAAACACAACTAGTGACCCACACTTGACCCACTGGGATAAAAAAAATCCAGAGTTTTATAATCACAAGAAAAAGCCTTAACCAAAAAAAGTTTGAGGGATTTCCGTGCCAAATACTGCTTCTCTGTATCTGATAACTGAAGACTTAGAGTACAGAAGTGAGAAATAAATCCAGAGCTGTAACACTGCATGGGGAAACAGTAGTAGAAACAAAACAATTGACAATGTCAAAGGACCTTGCAGTAGGAAGGAATGCAGCTCTGGTTGTGCGGCTGGACTTGATGAGATTTTTAATATTATTAAGAAATTACTCTGCCTCATGCAACAAGCTCGAAATATGGCAAGTTTCTGAACCTCTAAAAGCAGGTTGTTATTTGCTGTTTCTTCAATTTTTTCTCTCTCTCTTATAAAGCAAGAGGATAACATCTTCTTTGTTCCTGCTGCAAATCAAGAAAAACTGAAGTCTTGGATTAATAAAAAATATAGATAATAAGCAATAAACATATTCACTAGAAAATGATTTCATCTTTTTCAAAGACTTTTTAAATCTCTGTTCTAGGTACATTGTAAAACAAAGACCATACATTCTCCTCTTGTTTTTTCTTTATGTTTGTGCTGAAGACTGAGGCCTAATTACAAGAAGCCTGGTCCTTATTACATACTAATGTGCCTTTCTATAAACAGAATACCATCATAAAATATTTGCACTATCCAGATTTGCCTCAGATAAGCCCTTAGACTGTAAAAAGTTTTAGGACCTTGACTATGTGAGATGTTGTCTTCCCTGGAGACAGAATAAAATCTGGATTAGATAACTCTTCATGTCCCTTTTAGTTCTTAATAATGGAAATTTGGCTTAGTGCAAGGGAAGAACAAACCCTAAGACACCATGAAAAGACCTGTCCAGTAATATTTGTGATATTTCATACATTCAGCTTTGCCACCCTCTATGTTTTTAGGTTAGCACACTTCTTAACTCAGGGATTATTTAAGACAATTCCAGTTTAGATATTCAAGGATAATTATTTTTTGTTGTTTACACATATTATTTTTTCACATTTCTCTGAGTCTATATTAGATAATTTCACAGTATTTTACTGGTCCTGTAATGAAATTTAATTGAATTTACTAGAATTGCTTCTGATGCCACCTGAATACACTTGAGGGGATCGTGAATGGAAAACATGTCAGAAAAATTACTTCTTGTGAGCTAGGAGGAAGGTAAAAAACCCACAAGATTTTTTAATGTGGTTACCCATATATTATGCTTGGAGTTTGCTTTATAGCACCTTTGGTATTTGCTCTCACTCCTTTCTCTGGATGTTTAGAACGTCACCATCATCATGGAATTAAGCTGATCTAACTGGAATTTTATCTCACTTATTTTCTCACTCCTGTCAGGAACACTTGGTGCTGGCATGTATGGCAATACATGGAAGGAAAGGGTTGTTTTAACAACATCATTGACTTTTCAGCCTCTCTGTTACCACGGCCATCAAATTCCAATTTACTCTTCTAGGGGCCCTCATCATTCTACAGTCCAAGCAGAACAAAAAGAAAAATAGTTTGGTCACTTAAGAGTGAGAAAGTCTATACTTCCAAAACAAAGCAGTCAGACAGCTATCTCAAAATTTACAAGCTATGTTGACTGACTCCTTAAGTCTCTTTCTTAACTCCAGTCTTTCTACTGCCTCCCCTTGCTTCCCCCCTTACCATTATCCTGCACTTCCCTTGTTGCTTTTCAAAAATCCAGTGACAGAATCACTTGAATACAGATAAATGAGAGATCAACAACACAAGACTTTTTTTTTTAATTTTCTCTTCAGGATTATTTTGCCCACAGATCAAAAACTGAGGATGGAAAGTAATATTTGAGACCATCTCATAAGAAAATAAGACGAAGATAGGAGCAAAAAAATCTCATTCTTACAGTCCCTCCCTTCTAAAAGGTTAACACTCTCCTTAACCTACATAACTTGTCTACTGAAAAAGGTACAAACCCAAAGAAATTATCAGGCAACCAAAATTCTTAATTCAATTACTAAAAGATTGTTAAGTCATAAAGTTAGCCTGCCATGCTTTACAGGGATCTTAGCTCATAGCTGCATAGTTAATTTCTACAAAGATTTTTAAAGGATATAAAAGTGTAAATGAAATAACAGCTTTTGCTAAGGATGCCATGCAACTATGGTTGTTAGGGAAGAAATAAACCCACTCTTTTAAAAGATTTGTTTCTGACAAGGTCTTTTTTTCAGCCAAGCCCAAACACTCAGTGATAAATTCATTTCCCACATTTCTGTCTTCATAAAAAAACTTTTCCTTTTGATTGCTTTTCCCTCTTTTGCTTTTTTATAAGTGGGAGAAAAATGTCCCAGATGACTGAAAGTTGGTGAAGGTTGCCCCAATTTTCAAAAAGGGCAAGAAGCAGGACCCAGAAAACTACAGGCCTGTCAGTCTCACTTCAGTGCCCGGAAAAGTTACAGAGAAGATTGTTCTGGGAAGTATTGAAAAACCCCTGAAAGACAACACTGTAACTGGTCACAGCCAGCACGGCTTCATGAGGGGAAAGTCCTGCTTATCCAACCTGACTTCCTTTTATGACAAGGTAACCCATGTAGCTGATCAAGGGAAGCCAGTTGATGTAATCTCTTAGGATTTCAGTAAAGCTCTTGATACTGTCTTTCACAGGGTTTTTCTGGCCAAAATGTCCAGCACACAGCTGAATAAACACATTATGGCGTGGGTGAGCAATTGGCTCATAGGGTGATAGTGAATGGGGTGACATGAGGCTGGTGACCTGTCACTAGAAGGGTTCCACAGGGCTCCAGTCCTGGGCCCTGCACACTTCAACACATGCTCTCCAGGGAAGTTTTCACAGCACCAAACCTGAGAGAGCTCAAGAAGCATTTGGACCATACCCTCAGGCACATGGTGTGACTCTTGGGGACGGGCCTGTACAGGGTTGAGTTGGACTCAGTCCTTATGGGTCCCTTCCAATTCAGAATGTTCTGTGATTCTGTAAATCTTATTTTTTTTTTCTGTCACTGGACATTATTAAATAACACTATATCTTTTCTTTTACTAGATACAACAAATACTTGGTAGAAAAGTGCATTTAAAAATGATGTATGATTTCTTTAGGTGATGAAAATATACCTTTAAAAACATTTAAAACATATGCATGATAAATTGGTGAGCTAAAATCTCCCAAAGACATATTTTGGTTTCATATCATGCTATCCTGTATTAAGCAACTGTGAAAAAGAACAGTGACTACACCACAGATGTTTCTTAATTAATTAGATCAAGGGAGGCACAGATGCTAATGACTTTATTTTTGTTTTGTGTGGGTGCTGTTTATAGTCTGCTATGCTATATATATACACACACAATGACAGTAAAGTACAATCTAAATTCAACTTCCTTAAGAAAGTTTCTTTATAAAAAATTGCTTGAAATTCTATTGTTTCAGAACTGTAATTTAACATAGGCTACTTTTGTGCTTTTAATAATGAGCTCCTGAGATTCACTTCCGTGTTCCTTCTCTACTGTTTTGCTTTTTTCTAATCAATAATCAATGAGGGAACATCAATATCTAATGTTCTGGGGTTTTTTTCTAGACTCTTCCCTTCTCACTGTTTTGATTTATCTGGTGTCTTATCTCCTACTTTTTAAAGGTATTTCAGTATGGCAGTAGTTGTTCACTTGTGACATTCTGGTAAATATTACAAACTTTTGCTTGATTTTAATGTTATCTACATTCATCTTTTGGCAATATTTGCTAAACCTTCATATAAATTTTCTTCTGACATTCTCAGGCCTTTTCCTGATCCAAATAATGAAGTTAAGGGCGCATTTCAGTTTGAACCAGAGTGTACTTTGAAACTGATGTCTCAATTGTCCCCGCTTGTCATTGCTGAGTCATTTTGGAGTGTGCATTTTGAATATCTTTGCACGAAAGTAAACTGGAAGACCAGTAGCACATTTAATTTGTTCCAACCTCTGGAATAACCACTGGATACACATGACCAGGCTAGCACTAGCACAAAATGAATACCCAAATCCAATACAGTGGTGCCTTGAGCTCCTCAGCTCCATTGCATTCCAGTAACTGGCTCTTCTGGGCCTCCCTACCTTGCCAGTGTGAAGCTGAACTGTGTGACACAACAAATGCTGGGGATGGAGTTGTCTTTCATTCTAGTACCATCTTCTGGTTTTGAATTAACATTCATGGAAAATGTCACATAAAAAAGTGCTGGGTTTAAGGGTTACATTATAGGAAAACTCTGAAACTACTGCAGGTGAGCCATTTAATCAATTCAATAACAAGGGAAAATCCCAGTTGGAATTTTGAAAACTTCTCCTCATGAGGCATACAGATGAAAGGCAGATGAATCAGAGATGGAAAGAGAAGCTTCAAGAAAAGCAGCAGGGTTCCACCAGAAGAATGAGAGGACTCCCACTGAATAAACAGACTACCCAAATAAGACCTGGGGTGTCTTTGAGGACAATGGAGGACGGACATGTCACAGAAAACAGTAATGTACTTAAATTCTGAGGGTTTCCTTTCTTCAGATACAGAAGTTATTAGAAAAGCTCCTCGATACTTGAATTCGGCTTGAACCAAAGCCTGGTTTTCATTGTAGCATCCAAAGGACTGCACACACAATTTGTTGTGAAGGTTGAATCACAGTTAGGAGTTGTCATGCCAGCCCTGCGAAATTTCCTTGAATTTATGCAGTTGGTTCCAATGTATCCATAAACTTCAGTCATGTTGACTATATCTAAATTAGAAAATTAAACAGTATCAGGGTACTGATAGGCTAAATGATTATGTCTCTAGAATGGTCCTTTTAGCTGGACCATCTTTTACCAACCTAATATTTCTCAAAGAGAGTTTGGGAATAAGCCCAGTCCTAAAAGTATTGGCAACTGTCAATGGTCCACTCCTTACCAGAGTAGTATTATTACAGTATGATCATGACCGGAATATCCCACTGGTTCAGACTGAGAAAATGGACTCTGGCAGCATTTGATTTCCTGATACAGATTAGCTGCTGAATTGAAGAATGTGCTTTATGCTTTATCTGGTTCAGTCTAATGGAATATCCCCAGAGGAATAGGATATAGGAATTAACTCTTCTAATCTTTAAGTACTGTCATTTCAACTCGGAGAACAAATGTGTAATAAAGGAGAATATCTCAGTTCATACAGATTAGTGTAACTAAAAGGTCAACACAGTCTCACTGACAGTTTATACTAAATCTAGGCACTTTTTTTTCCCTACAAAGGAATTCCTGTTTGGAGATTTTAAAAGCCAAGCGAGCAGCCTTATTCAGAATAATGTAACTTGTTACTAGAGTAATGAACTTAAAATCAGCAACAAAAGCAACGTGCCATTCACAAAGTAGTATGCTGTCTAGTGAGATGAAGACTAGTAGTGTGTTTCTCTAAATATGTTTCCGTATTTAAAAGAAGTTCAGATATATTTACAATCAGAAGTATGGTGAACACTGATTGTCTGTAATTACTTTTCTATCTTTCGTAATCCAGGATATTGTGTTTTCAGACTCATAGTGATGAATGCTATAAAAAATAGTAACTTGGTATTTACCAGGAATGGTGAATTACTGATGCTTGCAAAATAGAGAAGATAAAAAAACAAACTCAAAATATATTCTTATCAGCATATCCACATGAATGAACAGATAACTATGAAAGTAAAGTGCCCAGACTACCATGTCACAAACTTAATTCCTTTAAAATTTTAATTCAAAATTGAATGCTACTTTTAAGAAAATTTATATACCCACAAATTTGTTTCAATAGAAGAAAAATCCAAAAGATTGTAGATATATAAAAATGATACTCTGATAGGTAAGCACCAAAACCTTTACAGTCCAGCTGAGCCTGGACTCCCCAAACAAACAAGACGAATGAGCTGTACCATATGCTAATGACAAAGCAAAACAAGTTTAACAGAAAGAGCTAAATTTTACAGAAGAGGGTGGAGTTAAATAGCTCTGGAGGTCATAGAGAAATACCAAATGTGCTTGAAGGTGTAAGAAACTAGTGCAAAAAAGCAGGACCATGTATACAGGAATCTCAGAAGGGAGTTCATGGTCACCCCAAAGTCCTGGGTTGTCTCCTCTTATTTTATTTCCTAGAAACAAAAAAAGAAAAAAAGACTCAAATTAATGCTGAAAGAAACATCTGTCCATGATCCTCTGAGTAAGGCTTCAGTGTTCAAAGATGGGTTGACCAGGAATTAGTAGGAACTCACAGCTCAGTGGTGAAGTGTAGTTAGACTTGTCCGTCTTTGAATCATGGATCCTCCACACCCAAACGAATGGGACGTCAAAAAAGGAAAAGAGATTCTTAAGTTTGCACTTAACAGCAAGAATCCTCAGTAGCAGGTAGAATTTCTCCGGTAGTCTCTGAGTCTAACTAACGAGGTTCTGCAATCTTCTTCATGATGAAGAGTGCCTACAACCGTTCATAGCTGTTTCCCTCAATCATGTCTGCTCCTTGCTACAGCCACCTTGGCAAGACCATACAAGTCTACTTGCCACCCCCAGCAAGTTTTGTGTTTGGGCCATAGAAAATCAAAAGGAAGAATGCCATTTTATACTCTCTAACATTCTGCTTCAGTGTCTTGATTTTTTTACGGAACATCTTGGTTACCATGTCGTCACTGTTACCTTGCTTACAAGTTTCTTCAACATAGCCACATATTTTTAAAATGCAATAGGATGAGAAGCATCAATTGCAAAATCTCTTTTTGATTTATATTTACCTTGCTATGTGATTTGTTGAGCAGCTGTGCATGACTCCAGAAGGCCAGTCTAAGAAGGAATATGACCTTTCTCTTCCCTGAGGCACTGCACATATTTTGTTAGATTTACAGAAATCTTGCAGAGCCTTGTCACCTGACTAACAATGAGGAATGCCCATTACAAGTCTGCTAGTGAGCAGCATCCAGAGAGGATTGAGACATGCTGTTTCAATACAGAAACATGAGCTGTCTTTCTGGTGCAACAAACTCAAGATGGGATTCAGTACAAGACATATTCCTGCAACACTAATGTCCTGTTGACAACTAATAATTGATGGTTCTTTGAAGCAGTATGGGTAAGGCAGTAGAAAAATGGGTAAAGCAGTAGTAGTGCCACTATACAGGCGGAAGGCAGTAATTCTGAGCATCTACACCTAAGAGAGTTAATTCTCAGAAGAATTTCTGAAAAGAGATGGGGAACACTGAACATACAACTTTTTGAGCAGGAGAGGTAGCCTGGTTTCTTTAGTTTAGCTCAATATTTCTCAACCTCTGAATATACAAAATTTCAAAAGAGGTCTCAAAACATTAGAAGTAGTCAGAAGCAGCTCGGTCACCCCCAGGGCACTACCTGTTTCATTATTATGACATTAGTTATTAACTGAAACTAACTGTGCTATGTTAAGGACTAATCATTTGATTGCTGGTAGCACCAAGTGTACATTTCACACAGGGAAATCAGGTTATGAAACAGGAAAAGGAGGGAACAAAAGAAAATTTAATATGGGTACCTGCAATCTAGACTATAAGAATTTTCCCTACATTACAAGATAGCCATGTGACAAAGAGACTGCTCTGGTGACCCAGGAGGACTCATGCTATAATATGTCAATTACAAAACCTTTATCTTCTACCTTAATGTATATTTTAACTCTGCCAGGGCTACTTTTATTTATATACATATACGTATATATATATATATATATAATTTTAGCTGTTTATTTTACATACTTCTCTGCTCATCATCTAACTTTGGCTACTTACCAGATGTAAGATTTTTTTTTAATCTTTGCCCTTTGATCCATACCACATCTAAGTAGGATGAACTCCCAGTATTAAATCTCTCTTCAATATTTACCACTGCCATGAGTCCTACAAAGTCTTCTGAAAATTAGTATAATGCTTCTTTCCCTTTTTATTTTATAACATCTTAGTACAAACATTATCTAGATCTATTGTTTCATCTTAGGTATATTGTTTGTCAGCCCTCTGAGGCTCTGGCCCACTTAGTCCATGTTAAGGTTTCTATGAGACAAAGTAAATGCAATTCCTGACAACTCAGGTTGCTACCACAGTACCACAGGGCAAAAACCTCACAAAATCCAACAACAAAAAAAAACAGCTTCAGCAAAAACACTGCTGAATGTAAAACGAAGAAGTTAGAGTTAAGAAATTCCAGAATTAGTATCCCCTGCATCCTTAATTAGGATTATTTTATACTATAGGTATAAACTAAATAATTGTGTACATTTTTTGTATTTAGTTTTATGTACTTCTTCATTCAATGAACAGTATGCAGTTCTGCTACGGCTACCTCAGAGATGTGCTGCAAAAGAACATTTTTTCCTCAGGATCTTTGCAGATAGAAAGCAAATTTGGAAATAAAAGATTGCCAAGGCATCAGCATGCACCAGCATCAGGCATCAGTGGGTAATTACAGATGCAGGTTCAGTTACCCACATGAGATTGCACTGGAAGTCAGTGGCACCACAGAGAATTGCATGAAGGTATTTTAAACCCTAGCTTGAGATCCTAAATACTAAACCATCTTGGAAAAACTATATATGTCAGTCACCTTCTCACAAGTAAAAAGTGCTTTTAAGGAATAATTTTGTTTCTGGAAATTGCACTGAGTATGCTGACTGTATAATTTGAAATAAAGGCATGGCTTATCCAACTGAGGTAGCACACGTATTTGTCAAGAAAACATTGATATGGCCTGTTTCATCTCAAATTTGCCTTTGGGGGCCTGTGTTTAGAAGTACACATCTTACTTGAAAATTGTTTCACAGTATTACAAAGTAGGAAATACTCCCTTTCAGTCATAAAAATTATTCCAACCATGCAACCACTGTTGTCAGAATTGCAATATAGGCTGCAATATATCACTTCTCTCCAGATTTTCAATGGTATTAAATAAATGAAACTGGTGAGAGAAAAAAAAAAAAAGGAAATAATTAAGAAAATATTCCAATTTTTTGTGATGTCATGGATAGCTACTGTGATCAAAAGAAGCAACAGTTATACTGATTTTAAGTCATTAGAAGCGTCAGTGAGGCATCAATGAGGCACATAGAGTGCACCACTGCTGCAGTGGATGCAACAAGATAATACCAGGTCATCTTGCTTTGCTGAAATTGAAGCCATTTTATTTAAAAACCCACACTAGAAAATAGTACAAATAGACCCTTATTCTAGTGCATTCCTATGTTTGATGACCACTACACATTTTTTATGAAGAACAATTTCATACTGCTGTGTTGTGGGAATGTGCAATGCCTTTATCTTCTGCTTAGAATATTCTTTCTGATGATCAAGGATCAAGCACTTAATGAGTCTTTCAATATTATCTATTCACTGTAAGTGGTAGAGTAAAAGCTTCATGGAAAAGAGTTTATTTGATCTAATATATATATTTTTATATTCTTTTATGGATTCCATATTTTGGCTTTTGATGTAAATTCCCATATGTGGTCCTTATGGAGCCCTTTATAATTATTTCGTTATGGTGCTAAATCATGCCTAATCAACAGATAGGAATTATGATTTCAAAAATATGATTTAGGCATTTCAGAATGCATGGAAGAAAAACATTAAAATAAAACAGCTATGTTTATTTTCATGCACAATGAATTTTCTAAAATATCACATTATTAACATCTAATAAATGAGAGAGGGAAAAATACAGATTTTCAGCACCCCTTTCCACTGGTGCAATTGAGCTATGATCAGATGCATTCCTAGTGCAGAACTGAAAGTATTTAGCTTTGTATTGTAAGCCTGAAAAAATTCAGACAGGTTAGAAGTGATCTGTTCAAACATGATTTGAAAATTACTGTTATAGTACCTCTGGATGTTATATTTTCTTCTTGCCTTGAAAAATGGATAATTAAAATTATTACTTACACCCACACAAACACATTCAAAGATTATAACTCCAAGGGATAAGTTCTGCTCTTAAGTACAGATCATTTTGTAATAGTGGTTTGAAATACATATTTAAGCAATTGCATATAAAATGTTCACTTCCTTTACCTAAGAAATGGACTGATTCCCTGAACATTAATCATATTTTTATTCTTCAGCCTATTCCAGTCTGTATGCAATATAATAATTACTCTATCTCTGAATTATACAAGATAACACAAGACATATGTCTTTTTTTTCCCCTATAACCTTTAGAGATGAATCTTTGCATTGTCATAATAGATATCAGCTTTATTATGGGTGTAATAGGTTTTGTGAAAATGCTTGACTGAAGAACAGATTTTTTTGTGTTTGGTTCTCTGGCAGTCCTGTGAGGAGACTGGTGTAAACCTTGCAATCAATTTGATCTTCAACGCACTGCATGTCCTTAATTCTTTTGTGTTTAATGGAATTTCATGGGGAGTGGCATTGATTGCTTCAGCCATTCCTATGGAAGTCTTTGAAAATAAAAACTGACAGCAGGACTTCCATTGTGTTTTTGGATGCACTGAAAACATTAGAAAGTAACTTGGCTGTTGAGCTTTCCACCAACAATGAAGTCTGAGAAGGAGTGTTTGGTTAAGGTGTTTTTAGAGATTTCATATCTAATAAAATATAATTACTACTATTTCATAGTGGCATAATGGTTAGTCTGCAAGTCTAAGGCTGAGGAAAGGTATTCTTACATACAGTGTGTGGAAAGCAACACTTTTAGCAGTTATGGTGATTTGAATGTTCAAGAAGCAGGAGGTGTCCAAATGGATCTTCCGAAGTAGGA
This sequence comes from Campylorhamphus procurvoides, assembly GCA_013396655.1. Classification (NCBI taxonomy): domain Eukaryota; kingdom Metazoa; phylum Chordata; class Aves; order Passeriformes; family Dendrocolaptidae; genus Campylorhamphus; species Campylorhamphus procurvoides. Next base: position 295,973 of record WBMV01005052.1, read on the forward strand.
TGTACTCTCACAGAGAGGATGCTACAGGGGGCAACTTTGTAATTATTCCATTCTTTCTACCAACATCACCTGAATCATCCCAAAGTTGCTTTCAGCCATATGTTCCTTATGCAAGTGTTGACCCCAGTCAAGATTAGAACATCTGGGAGACCATTCTGTTTACATTGAACCTGCATGTGCCAAACAGCAAATAATTTTAGGATATTGTTGATGCGTTAGTCCACAATGAATTTTCTACTATAATTTCAAATACATTTGAACAGAGAAGAAGAAAGCATTATTTGGCCGATGACCCTTTGCAGGTATAAATAGAACCCCCTGAAGCTGAGTTCTATTTGATCTGAATGACCAAGGCCATGTCCTGCGAGTCTGTTAATCTTTCCCATACACTCAGTGACTGACTGATGGCTGCAAAATACCACATATAGGTCTATTACTGGGAATAAGAGTATGACCATGAGAAATGTTACAAATTTGACAGTCTCCTTAGTTTCCTACCACTCTTGACTGGACAACTCTTTGTTTCCCATGAGGCCAGAATTTCATGTCTAGGAACAACAGGAATTCCTGTCTAGACCTTTGAGACCATGAGATATCCTGCATAAGGGACAACCTTGACATGATTTTTTGGAATTTGGGGAGGAAATTATTTTAGAAGGATAGCCATTTTTACTGCCCGGGTACAGAAGAGTCACAGATCTTTCAATGGCCACTCTTTCATGTTATGATCTTCCTGTCTCTTGTGAGTAATTAGCTTCAATCTACCTGTCAAGGTGAAAAAGCATTGCTGATTCCCTATTTTTCATCTTTCTGATTGCCTGTCATGTTTGAGGCATGAGAAAGTGAAGCAAACTGAGAGCAGATAAGTGTTTGGTATATTTTTTTGTGAGCCACTGATCTTAGCCTCACATCTTAGTCAGATAAACTTGATGTAGTCTAGCTGCTCTCTCTGGAAACTTGGCTTTAGAGCAGCCAGTTTAAGTGTCCCTGCACCACAATTGCCAGTTCCTGTGGTAGCAGGCACAGGTCCAGATGAGACACTTCTGCCCCAGAATCTTGGGGTTTACAAGTGAGTGAACTCTTGGGCATCAGCTGTTCTAGTATTCACAGCTCTACAAAATCACACTAAGAGACCAAAGTTGTTTATTGAACAGATGTAGTGCACTCCACCTACCTTCAATTCAGTTTCTTTATAGTGGTTCTTAAGATATTTGGGGGAAGATCCATTTCAATCCTTCCACTAACAGACTTGTCAGTGAGTGCTGAACCTATCTCTGTTTAAGTTTTAAATTAATGTTTTAATCAGGATGCGGCATTGTTGGAATACCTGAAGATTACTTGACATGTGGTTGCTGGGGTCTCTGAGATTTCATACCTAAGGCCACAGATTGGTGGCTTGGAGAAGTGTGCTTATATATTGTCTCAACTTGAAACTCTCCTATCTGGTTATGTCCGATATTATTACCAATTCCAGAAGACAGAAGATTTGCATACGTTATTAGAAGAAAAGTATTTTTGAGGGAAGAATACTAATTTTCATTTCCAAGTAAAAGGAATGTTACACTACTCAGGTACCTGTAACAATAATGATAGTGAAGGAAAGCATGTCTTCTGGACGCTGAGGTTGCAGTGTGACCTAAGTTCCTCAATATCCAAGCTAACATATGCCCAAAATGCAAACTCTGCATGTCACTGAAAACTACATAATTGAGCAGAATGATACTGAAATAATAATAAAAATCCAGAGAAACAATTAAGGACTGCACCTCCAAAATAGGCAGGCATCTTTTAACTACACAACAGAAGACTCCCTAACAAATGAGACTGTCCAAAAACTGCCTTCAAGGCTGTTGAAGTTATATTCAGCACAGGGCTCCTGCATGAAAAAACAAATGTCAGTGTTAATGATTTCCTTCACTCTAATAAGTGGAACAATTGGAGTTCTGGATGATTGATGATTCTTCTATTAGTCACATTTCTTCCTAGAAATCGCCTGTTTCATTTAAATCAACCTCTTAGATTTAGCTTGGTCCAACAACACAAAGTATTTGATATATAGTTGCTTTTGTAGTACAGCAATTTTGAAACACAATTTGCTTGGGAAATTTTAAAAAATTCTAAATATTCATGGCAGTAAATATATGTTAGTTCCTTGATACATACCAATAACTATAATTTTCATTTATTGAAGTTTTGACTCAAAAAATTCCCATGCTGTTTTAGCGCAAAATGAAGGTAAATACTTATCCATTGTTACGTGTATGAACAAGCAAGCAGGAATGTAATAGGTATTGCTTTCCCAAGTAACATATGTGAATTTAGGACGTTGATTTTGTCTTTCATCTGTGTAAAAGGAATACATATTAAAAAATGTTTAATTGGTATTCCAATGATATTTCAAATTACTCTAGGATCTATGAACTGATTAGATCCCTACTTATTGAATTAATTTCTTTGAGAACTTTACAAAAACCACAAAAGGTAATTTTTAAAAAGTATATTCCATTTTATAAAGAACATGACATTTTTTCTCCTATATAGTAGCTTTTAAAAATCAAATAAATGAATAAATGTTAGAAATTTTGCCTTGTAGTTTAATTTTAGCCTTAAAAGAGTTGCACTTAAGCTTGAAAATCAAATTAGATAGCATTTGTAGTTGCCATAATAATGTTATCTATGGTCTTCACAGAGACTTAGACATTTTTCTTAGATGTATTCTTGAAAAACTGATTGAGAACTTATGAATAAGATCAAACTAGAACAAAATCACTGTGAATTACATTCTATGTTAACTAGTATTATTCAATTTTTATATTATTAAGTTGGCTACAGGACCATATATGTGTGTGTTTCATGTATATATGTGTATATGTATGTGTGTATATGTTTGTATATGCATGTGGATGTGGATACGCACACACACACAGTTACATATGCATATAGACACATTTCTGAAATTTTTTCTGTTTGTTATTTTTTTTTCTTCTGCCTTTTTACAGTGGATACCAATATCTATTAGAGTATTTGGGTGCTGCTGAAAGAATCCCAAGATCTCAATAAACCACAAGTAGGATGCCCTTCTGTTGCTTTGGAGATCTTCCCATCCTACTCTCACAAATATGAGCATCAGAAATTGTCACCAATTCTGTATTAATCTACATACAGGACTAAACAAATAATCCTCTTGTTTAGTTAGCTGGAAGTTGTCCATCAGTCTGTGATGTTATGCATTTTTCACCTAAATGAAAATATATATATGAAAATTTGTTGTGGCCTTGAGCCATTCCTTGGAGAATTCTGAATGCACAAACCAATGAATGGACTACACTTGTTAATATACGTGCAATTCTTAGGTGGCAGCTTAAATATGATTAAGTTTAAGCAAATGAGTTACAATCAATGTTGAAAACATTACTTATTTTACCTTTTTCTCAGTGTTTAGTGTATGAACACAACTGAATAGAATTTGTGCTTGCCAAATGTAAGAGTGGTTTCCAGCATTCTGCAGCACGCCCCAGAGTATTTATGGCCCTATGTAGCCACAACATGCCTTTCTTATCACTTACCCACAGGCTGTGTGAAACTCTACCTGGTTGCTTTTGGCATTTAACCCATTAGTGAAACACAGAAACAGTGGCATGTTTTGAGGTTTTGCTACACAACGCTTGGGATTCTTCAAACGAGTGGCTGGACACCAGAAAAAAAAGGGCTATTCTAATCTTTAGCAGGTAAGAGAGAGAGTTGAGGTTGGAGAAGAGATGATACAACAGCTCTGGGCTAGAGCTAAGGCAGAACAGCATATGGAGAATAATCACAAAGGCTAAAGTGTGACTTAATATTAATCCCTCATGGTCTGGATTACAACTAGGACTCTGTGTGCCAAAAATGACAGGTCCTGAAATCCACCTGCAAGGGAAAATAATCTGGGCGTATTTTGGTCTTTTTATAAGAAGCAATGAGGCAGGAAGTAAGTGACATGAAAACAACAATTGCAGGGAAGGAAGCTGGCTAACCAACATAGTGCTACCAGCTGCAGTTAGCTAATCCAGAACAAGGAAGACAAAGTAGAAGAAACAATAACAATCATGGGACAGCTTTTACAGGAAAGAGCTTTTTCATCTCTTTGAAAAAGTGAGGTTTATATCATGGTTAAAGGAGAATTGCCATTGGGCCTATCAGGTTAATACATGGTAAGTAAATGGAGGAACAAGTCCTTCCAAATCCAGCTTTAAGAATGGTGTCTTCCTAGAAGCTTTCAAAGAGCACAAAGTTACCTTTTGTTTCTGAAGCAGAATTGAGGCCCGATGTTGGGGTACACCTGGCAAGTTACACCGAATGAAAGAAAAAGAAGGAAAAGGAACAAAAAGAGACCTGCACTTAGTGGGAAAGAAAAGAACCATCAAGATGAAACAGAACCTGACGAGTTTTAAAAGTTTTTATTGTTCGGGTAGCTTAGATATCCATTGTATTAGATTAGGAATAATTACAGTTCTTTTATATGATTGTTCTGATTGGTTGTTTTATCCTGATCCTCCATTGGTCGTTCGTACCCCAGTTGCCAATTGGCTGATGTTTGATGCAATGCATCCTTTCCTTTTATGGCACTCCCCTCCTAGCTATTCCCTTATATGGTTTCTGTCTCTCCCCTACTTCCCTTATATGGGTATGCTCCACCCATGCTCCACCCATGTTCCAGAACCTTCCTCTCAGACCCTAAGCAGTCTGTTACCGTCAATAAATGGTCATTCTCGTTTCATCCTCTGAGAGTGTTCCAGTCCCTTCTTCCCTAAAAAAGGATCGCGACAGCCCATCATTAGCTTTTGTGCCCCTTGAATCTTACACCAGCCATTCTGAGAATATCACAAAAATAGGAGGAACTGCTGTTATAGTGATTACTTGATTTAGTGTAATCTTAGTTCATTAACTGCCTACTATGTAAATGAGCTCTTTCTAATACTTTGACTGTTTGCTGACAGGAGGAAACAATATAATTTCATCTTCTATCCTTTCATACACCATTTAAAAGAGCTGTTACCTTGTTTTGTCAACCATGAGCAAGGAGTCTAGCCCTCCCCTTCCTGGACTCCCCCCCCTCCTCCTTGCTGGATAAACCTTGCTTGGAAAATCTTACCTATTCCTGTAACAATTCAGTAAAAGACAATATAGGGAAAAGCAGAAAAGTTAGAACAGACATCTTGTAGCTTAACAGAAAAAACCCAAACAACAATGTGTCATGAGAGTCACAACAATATCCAGAGTGGATGTAGTCTGCCAAGTGTTTCATCTCTGAGGAGTTTATTATAGAGATGGAGGTTACATTTGTTGTCTTGGAACACAACAAGTATTGATTTATCCAGGATGAAATGCATTCTAGCTCTCTCCAATTTATTCTAAAAAGTAACTGGGCCCCTCAGTCAATCTGAAGAGATGTAGGTAATTCCAGAGTGCAATTCATTCCATCTTAAAATCTCTAAATTAAGCAGAATATTGTTGTGTGCAGAGCGACTCTAAATGCTAAAAACTCCAAATATCCCATAAGGTTTAATAACTCCTGCTGAACCATCCCTGATATTTGAAAGCTTAATCCTCATTTTACAAAACTAGAAGGAAAAAAATACAATACAAACAAGAAAATAAACATTAATTACAAGGGCAAGTACCTATAGAATTACTATGGAGTACTTATAATTTTGGTGCTAGACTAATTGTGAATAAACCACACAGTAATGTTTAGTTCTACAATGCACATTTCACTTTACCGGAAACAGAAATCTGAAGCATAGAATGGCTGTTTTCATGCAGATATTTCTTTTACATTTCATGCAGATATTTAGTGATTTTAATCTTAATAAATTATGCTTCATCTCAATTAACAAGCAGATCCCATGACTTCCTAGGTATTTTGGCATGAAACTTAACCACAGTATACCTGCTCCTCTATTCTTCTCTAACAGTCAGGTAGCGAGCTAGCAGGCAGCTGCCACACAGGAAGTTATTATCCAAATCTACCTCCACTCCTGTAGTAACAAAAGCATTTATCACAGCCCGAGTCTCCATTAACATGCTTTCCTTGTTGCTTTTGCTTCTGGTTTCTATACTATCTCAAATGGAAAGCTTTTGTGGTGTGGTAGGTGACTAACCCAAAACGTGTACTTAAAACATTCGCGTGTAACTCAGTCTTCAGATTACAAAACAATTTCAATCTGAAGTAATCTTGAAATCTTGTCTTCATTTGTTTTCATAAAGAAAAGGAAATTCTTTCATAGAAAGAATAAATTTGCTACAAACCACCAAAACACAGGACCCACATACACTTGAGAAGCTGGGCACCCCCTGAGAGCTGTTGTGTGTTTCAGGTCAGTTGACTTCTCTTTCTTCTCTGTCTCTAACACTCCCCTATTTCTCCTTATCCTGGCCATCTTTCTTTCCTTTTCCTACATATCTGTCTTAAACCTATTGTACTGTCCTACAGACAGAAACTAGACTTGTGTATGAGAGAGAGAATCAATTAACTTTGAGCCCTCTTTGTTCTGAAGGTGACAGTTACATACACTAATATACACTACTATTCCTATGTATTGCCTCTCTGTAACTTTACACAAAGTTACAGCTTCTTAAGAGTGTATCTGGCACGAGAAGAAAGAATTCTTTGTAGTATAGGTGAAAGAAGAGAACTTCTCTAAACAGTAACATGAAATGACAACATGCTTACTTTTATCTGGTTATGTGCAATGGAGAAGCGGACTAAGGAAGATTTTCTTTGATACAAGGCCCAGTTCCACAAACTCACATTTGACAGTGTCCTAGTGGGAGATGACATCAACATTGACCCCTGGGCATACATATTCTCAAGGGCGGTTCCAACAATCCTGCAGCTTACAGGAAAGACACCAGGCACAAAGCGTGAGGGTTTGTCACAGAACAGATGCACCAATGACTGTACGAAGGAGACACTTGTGCTCCTCCTCCACCAACAAGACTGCCACGGGGCCAGTGCCACACATGTTCCAGACAGTAAATAATATGTAAAACTGGTGAATATACATGACTTTCTCAATTCCACCAGTTAGGCAGCCAATAAAAGAAATATTGTTATTACTGCACTTCATTTGTAGCTGAATTCTGCTGTGGAAAAGAAAGTCAGGAAAACTGAAGGGTTACTGAACAGCTTTATAAGAAAAAGGATATCTAGCTGTCACAAAAAAGGACTTAGAGACATATTTCAAATTTTTCCTATACAGTATTTTATTGTACAGAAGTCTTCTTTTCTTTACTTGATTTCTTTTCACACTTTTTTCTCTCATCTTTAATAATTTTATTTCTGTCAGGTTATTTTTGCAACTAGACATCACAATTCAGTGAGCTGTTGAAAATATTTCAGATCTATCCAAGTTCAGATTAAACTGACAATCTCAAGGAGAATAGCCTCATATAGCTTAGTCTTTCCTCAGCTTTGAACTCAGCTGAAGGAAAGCAAACAAAGTTTTATAACCCATTTTGTTCTCTTGAATCAACAATGCACGGCTAAAACAAGAGCATTTTTATTCAAAGTCCCAAAACTTAAAGCCCAATTTTCTGTACATTCTGTGTTATAATTTTGCTAAATATAATCAAAAAACTTCACTGGATTATAACCCTTTCCTATATATATTTTTTTTTTGGTAGTGCCATACCTTGTGATATGATCTAGTGTTCTATACTTATGTCTGTGCTCACGATAGGTTTGAAAACCTTTTCATAAGAAGAAATGGTTGGCTATGCAAACTTTCACATTTCTCTGTATCTCATCTGATTGGTTCCCATAAGTACGTTCCTTATGAACGTTCTCCTTTTGAAGACCACACATGAAAAATGTCATACTCAATACTTTTGTTTCTCAAAACTGATATAGAGAAGGGCATGAGCTTTCAAAACTGAATGTGAAAGCAGATTAAAGCTATAACCATGGAATTGCTACCACAGTGCCATAAAACAGTACAAAAGACTGTCAAACTTTCAGCACTTGAAAAGAAAGCCTTATTCAAAAAATATTTCCATATGTTAATCAGATGTTCACACCACTTTACACATTTTGATGTTAAATCTACCCAGAGACAGATATTATTATACTCAACCACGATCAAGTGGCATCATCTTTCTGGAAAAAGCTGAAAGGATACAAATGAGTCCTTATTGTGTGTGTGCTAAATGGAGCTTTGCTTTGTTAAACTGGCTTGGAACATCTACAGTGCTAAGTGAGAGCCACACAAAAGAAAGACGCATGTGAGCAAAAATAAGAAAAAAATTAAACCTAGTTCAGAGGTCTTCAGAGTTTCTTACAAATCTTTAAGGATGTCATCTATTGGAAATTTTCTCAGGAAAATAACTAAGGGAGATTAATTCACTGTTTAAAAATGTAACAATGAGGGAGAAGTGGAAAGAGAATATAATAGACATGAAAATAAAGAACAATATTATAATTCCATTTTTTCCTATGATACCTGAAACTTAATGCTGCTCCATACATATCTTACTGGAAGTCCACCTCTCTATGCATATAAGAACATTTATGTGAAAATCAGTCCCCATGTGCACACTGAAATAACAAAATTATACAATCATGACTACAGTGTAGTACAGTTTAGTCAAGATCTTTTGGTTAGTCATTCAGTAGGCTCTTTTTCTCAGTTATAGCACATTTTTTCTGATAATTCTGACACTGGTTCAGACACGGGTTATTTCATGTGAGGATTTTCATACTAGAATTCTCTGTTGACGCTGCCCACCAGTTTAAGCTTATCCTTTTCATAGCTCTTGTTGGTGCTTCAATTAAAAATTCTCCTTTCAAGAGGCATGTAGTCAAGGTCTACAGATAGAGATTTTGTACACTTTTAAGCAGAAAAATTTTATTCAGACCAGTAGAATAGTCTTCATGCAGAATAAGATATTCACAGGCATGGACGAAACATAAAACACTTGTATCCGTACTTCATTATCTTCTCCTGACCACTTTTAAGCAATAGATGGGTTAGGATCCTCTCAGTGTCCTTTTGTTGGGCTCAATTTCTTCACAAGTGGAGCTTCTCTCATTTTGGCATTTCCTCCAACTTTTCTGAAGTACCTTTGCTTTATAATTAGAAGTGTTTTCCTTCTCCTTTCTGACTCCATAGTCCTTCTATGTGTGACTAACTTTGTTAATATGTTTTTAAAGTTCTTTACTTTCCTGAAGAATGTAACTGGGACAAACCTCACACTCCTGAAGACAAACTGCAGAACAAGCTATCTTCTTGAGGTACTCCTATGTTTGACATCAACTCATAGCACATACCTACTAATATAATTTCATGATAAATATACAGACATGGAGGGCACTCCTTAGCTATATTCATGACACAAGAAGTTTGGGGAAAAAGCACAGCAGCCACTGTAGTAGTCATTAAGGATGCCTTAGTCTCTGCTGTTCAAAAGCTGTGGGTATATATATTTCACAGGCTCAAACATCATGTGCTACAATTTTGAAGCTGCTGTTGTAGTCTTTGTCTATTTCTTGAATCAGTGATAACATTGTTCCGTGTTCTCCTGACGCAATATTACATGCTTAAAATAGTACTCCATGTAGTAGTTTCTCCAGCTTTTCCTCACAGCTGTCCTATAGGACTCATGCCATAGAGGAGAACCTGGAAAATGAGTGGAAGGTAGCACTGAGCAGACCCTTGCTTCCTAAGGAAGTGGATCTCATGGAGGAATTGAAAAGTGACTTGCTTAAGAACTGCAGTTGTTCTGGCTAAGAACAAAATTCACTGATATCAAAACGATGATGATGAAAGGTTTTTTCAGTTACCACTACAAACTAGGAACCTAATTTGGTGTGTGCTCTCTTGGACCTGAGAAGTTTTGGAAGTGCTTAGCTGAGTTCACGGGGCAGACTTAGCTCAACTGACTTACTAGGAATTTCCCCTTTCTAAAGTCTGGCTGGACTAGCACTGTGCTCCAGCTCTACCCAGCTGTCAGAATAGCTCTTTGTGGCTATCGGGTGATATCAGTGTGAAATTAACTGTGAAATGAGAAAGACCTATAACTGAGTCTTTTCTGGCAGCTTGTCTAGTCCAAAGCAAGAGGTAGTGATTAAAAAGGTTGCTATGAACAGTAAGAATACCACACCCCAAAGTATTTGCTTGCACTTTGAACTAGAGCATTACAGAGCAAATGCATGACTTCTGTTGTAGCTTCATGTTGTTTCTAGGAAACCTTTCATAAAGTTAATGGATACAGCTGTCACCCTTTGAGTCAAAGTGATCTTCTGAGTTTAGCAGGAAAACTGCAGCTATTGCGTTCCGCTTGGGTTCAGATTTTTAGAACAGTTCAAAGATCTTATTCCCACATCGGTTTTGCTGGACAATAACATAGCAGAAAGTAAGAAACAGCTTCTGGGGTAACGTCCAGATTTTCACTGTAATACAGCTAAAACCGCAAAGAAACCTGGGTTCCAAACCCCAGTGCCTCAGGGACAAACTAGGAAAGAAGGTCTGTGCTGTGCATAAATTAATGTATTTCTCTTAGGAGGCAGGAACTGCAAACTCATGTTCTGAATGCCAGCATATTTATCATAGTAACACCAACACCATAAGGAATAACACTAATATCTTGAGTGAATCTTGGCCATTATAAATTCCTTTTTCTCTAAGTTACCAGCTCTCACTGTCAAGGAAAATCCACTTGCAGAAAATGTGTTTAATTATAAAGCAAAATTATGCAAAGTTCTTTTGATTCTTTTTTCTTTTCTTTTTTTTTTTTTAATTTCAGCTAGTTTATCATGCAATATTTTTTCTTAGAAAAGCTTGCCTCACAACTAAAAAAAGTGGACCAAAGAGTCTTATTTCTCAGATCTTCACAGTTGTAGTGTCTTTACTAACAGCGTGACTTGTAATTGTGATGCTGCTTTTAATACAGAGGAAAAAAATTCCGTTTACTGGACTTAATATGGTTAGGGATAATAGTGAGAATGGAAAAAACAGAAAAAAATCATGACTATCCCCACCCTCAAGACACACAATTATATCAGTTTCTAAATCTAAATCTCTTTGTAAGTCTCAGTTCTGGCTTTAGGGCTTGTTGCTCTAGGGATTCTTTTTTCTTTGCAGAATTTCTGATCCTTATCAACATCCAACATTTCTGAGCAAAAGGCATTTCTCTTGTATGGCTCATGGACCTTCACAGCTGCTTGTCAACCTGACAATATGTAGAAATATGGAATGTTCTCTCTTTTCTCTCCATCTCAATGATGAAAGGAGAAATAGAGCTCATTGCCAGTAAAGGTGGAGTGGACATCACCTTGTCCCACAAATCAGTTAGAACCATGTGGGTTTTTTATTGATAAAATCACAAAGATCTTAATTTAGAGCCAAGTAATTAATTTATGAACTAGCAGTAATGTTCTTAAAAAGTTCAGAATCAGAGAATACTATTCAGATAAGGTAGATCTGAGGGAATGAAGAAGCAGAGGGACAACAGAAGGGGAAATACTATTCACTGGGCTGAGTCAGGATGGCAGAAAGAAGAGGGTGAGAACTGCTGTAGTGGAAATGGCAGCTAAATAATGCTGTTGATGTGCAATTTAACTTGCAGACCCTCTCTCTAACACCTTTTTATTATTGTGTTCAGTTTTGTAAATAAAACAGGATTGTTCAGTTAGAGACTTCTTATCTGATCAGATAAATCTACTGACAAAATAACTATAAACTGAGCAAATTGATAGCTGCTATTGTGGTTGCTGAAACTTGTGAGCTATTTCCTCTTGTGAGGCAATGTATTTTCATAGCATATAAACTAAAATTACACACAAAAAAAGGATATCAAGTTGAAGTTAGCTATTACAATTATTTCTGAGCAAATGTGGTAGCACAATTGTTGATCAAAAATATCACTATGGATTTATCTGTAAGAATTAGGAATAATTGCTGGGGTTGCATGGTCTCTTAAATTCATCCTTAACAGTAGCGGATAGTGTCATAGTGACTGAATTGGAGGAACTTATCCAGCTAATGTAAATCTAATTCCATGCAATTAATCCTACCATGTACTTACCAACAACTGACACAGCTTCTTCTAAAATATCTTCTCATCTTCATAGTCTCAGACTTCTCTTGGTATTTGTGCCTTTTTTTTTTTATTGGTCATTTGGAATTCTGTCCCTCCTTCAGCATACAAAATCTAAAGACACTCAATATTCTTCTCTAAAGCCAGCAACAGATGAGGGCAGCTGCAGATAAAGTGACTTGCTGAAACATCAGCCGTAGCCAACGGTTCCAGCTTGTTGGAATGCCACCATCTCTATGCTTGAGAGACTTTCTGGAACCATACAGCACTAGGGATGACTGCTAGGGGAGTCATAACATAAGACATGCAGATGTTCCTACTTACTCCACCCAGTCCCAGTTTACTTAACACACTGAATTATTCCAGCTTCTTAAGGAAGCAAAAAATGCTGAAGGCCTCTCTCTCTCTCTCCCTCTCTCCTGCTCTGGCACTGTGAACGCTTACATATTCTCAGAGCTGCAGCCTGGGAAGAATAGATAGGAGACAAACAAAAATATGGAAAAAATTATCTCCTGTGTGCTTTTTATACAGGACATAGGGTCCAAAGGCACAACAGAGAAAATCCCATGTTATAAGGGAGGTCTGCAAAGCCTGTGTCTATGTGAAGTTTTCCATTTTGCAGTGCCCCAATTAGATGATGAACAAAGGTCTAGACCAGCAGTTCCCAACTTCAGCAAAAGTAGGTGGAATGTAAGGCTGTCCAGTTCTACCATGCTCCTCAGCCTTCAATTACATATGGCTTTCCAGGAGGAAATAAAATTATTTATTGCAATAAATGTCAGCAAGAGGCCCAAAACCTTTCCCTCGTAGCATTGCTAAGTATCCTGGGAAGAGTCATGATGCAAGAATTTCAGGAGTACACAAGTAAAACCCAAAGGAGCTGAGACATTTGAAAGAGTTCTCATTTCATCACAAGATTGACCCACTCACTTCCATTATTAGAATATGTCTATTTACCTTTCAACTATTACCTGTTTCAGATAGTAATTAGTACTGGGTGCTAAACAAACAATCAAACAAAGAATCACAAACATCTGAAATACCAGAAGTAGAGCACCAAGTGTCAAAGCTGGATCTTGAACCTATCTAACCAAGTGCTACCTCATCTGCCTTAACTTCATGAGCACCACACTGTGACCTTAAAGTACCTGAGAAGCTCAGAGTGACAGACACTATTATGGAGCCCAAAAACGATTCAGTGGCTGGAGTGTGTTCTCCCCAGTGTCTCTGCCATTGTCACTCGAAAGCTGCTCAGGAGGCACTCTCAGGACCTCTGTAGCTGTTCCTGCCTTTCTAAAAGGGTCCACGGGGATTTCTTCTCTCCCTCCCTTTTTCACACAATAGACAGTTGTAATTAGGAAGCTGAAGTGCAATATCCTCCTGTCAAGCAGGCAGGCAAAGCCGCATTTCCCGGGAAGCTTTTTAACCACAAGACTATAAACATTAGGCTATAAACAATGCACCAGGGTGGGGTGGAAGGGGAGAAGTTCCCACTTTGAAGATAAGTCATTGTGCAGGCATCAGTTCTACATTCATCGTGCTAGAGAGGGAGTGTGGCAGGGAGCAGGACTGGGTGAATAGCATCATAGAGAGGGTGGCAGGGTCTCACACTTCATGGAGACAACTGTGTGTACCAGATTAGAGCTTCATGTGACAAAAAGAAAAAAGTTCCAGGTAACGTTTAGCAGGGCTTGATCCTTTTGTAAAGCAGTTACTAATACTTATGTTTTGGATAAAGATCTTCCAGAAGGATGTAAGTCCACCAGTTATTAAATACCTACCACCATATTAAGTGTCTACAATTACTTCTTTACATTGTGGAGCTACACAAAAGGGCAAGGTCCCGGGTAAATATGGCCTTAGCCATAGCCATATAACAGCTATGTTATATACTTCTAACATACTGAATTCCTCATTTTCATGCTAGGCCTACCTCTACATTAAATCTGGCTTGATGTTTACTGTGAGCATGAGATGAAGTGTTCATAAGGAGGATTATAAACTGTTATAAACTGCAGAATACCTTATAACTGACAAATTAGCTGTCCTCCATAGTGCAGCATTACTGAAATTCACCAGTGAATTTTTTAACTGTCTTGCAATTAGAGGATTAGCTAGAATGAGGAACATGAGAATGTTAGCAATCAAGATGTCTGCCACTGCCAAACTAAAAATATTCAATTGCCTATGTTCTTCTGTATAAAGTAATATTGGTTGAGTCTGTGTCCACCAAAAAATGGGTGTCATGCCGTTCACTTCAAAGTGTGGTCTGGGCTCAGGTGTTTAGTAGGAACTGGATCAATTGTTTTACTTCTCAACAGACCACAGAAGACAGAGGTGTCTGATAGACAGATTTGTTAAGACACACTAAACTAAAATGTTTTCATAGACAGGGTCGTTGACAGGCCCACAGGATCATCTGTGCAACCTCATTAAATCTGGAGAAGAAAAAGCTATCCTGTTTTGATTGCCTTTCTTGATAAATCAAAAAGTCAAAACTAAGAATCCCACCAAATCCAAACTAAAAAGCCTGAACTAACAGGTCAGTTGTACACAATACCCAGCTGAAATCAAATAAATAAATAGCAAACTTCCCAGATGTTTTTCAGTAATTAGAACAAATGCTAAACCTGTTTTAGATTGCTGACACACACACATGTCCTGACACAACATAGGTAGTAAGTGAATAGTTCAGAAGAGTATGGCATGGAGAAGTTTGACCCTGCCACAAGTGCAGGGATGTAAATGTAGAGAGTACTGCTGACAGACTTTATAGAATAGGTGCCAGCACACTTGACTGACCGATGTTTGCTCATGACCTATGGTTACCAGACGTGCAATAACTGTCTCATGATAACCTTCCATTTCCCCTTTTCAAACTGTAATTAAAGATAACTTTATTCTGAAGAGGTAGTCAACAGTATAGGACACAGACAGGTTTCTCTTCAAGGATCAGCTAACCACAGGCTTATGCCAAGTGCCTTCTCCCTTTCACAAAAAAAAATACCTTGTTCGTTCCTAGCATAGGAATCTCTTCATATTATTCCTCCACTGCCACCTACAATGATATTTTCTCCTCTCTAACCCTTTCAGTCAGTGCCCTAAACCACTTCCATCACAGACCAAGGCCAAATATTGGAGCAAAAATAACTCTTTGGCAAAGCCTGTTTTTTTTTCACACAGGCACCGATGTCCCCTACCTCTCTTTCCAAACAGCATGTAAATGCATCTCAGGTACTGACTTAGCATTCATTCAGTGCTGCTAACTGTTGGACAGGCCTGAATCTAAGGGCACCTTTCACTGACTTCTCTCTTTTGGTAACACTGTACCAAAATCTGAAAGTATGGAGTTTCGTTTCTTGCCTTAACTCCTTTGACTTCCATCACTAATAGGAACCAGATGACCTTCCCTTTTCATGGGTCTCTTACACTTTTTCAGTCAAATCTCTGTTGAAGTGTCTGAAAAGACTTATTTATAAGAACTAACTAGTATGTAGTGCCTAGTCTATAGATGCAAGCTAGTGCAGCCCCCCATGGCTTTGCAGGTTCTAATCTAATAAAATTTTCATCATTTTGCAAGATTCACTCAAGACCTCAGCTTGAAGAAACTTTCCTCAATAGGTGGATATTCTTTTCCTTGTGGTTTGGAATGAAAGACAGTCAGCTCCATCCAGCCATGGTCATTCTTTTCATCTTCTCATCTGGATAGTTTTTACAGTTCAGGACAATTTTCTATACTTCAGTACTACAAATGCACAAGTGCCTGAGGATTTCTCTCTCACAATTTTTTTCCTGTTCCATGAACATCATCTGTACCTGCGTACCCAGTAATGACACTGTGTTTCCATAGACAGAATACAAAGACATTCCAAAAAGCATAACTGAAAACACTGTAAAAAACTTTCCTGAGCAAAGCTGTAATTTATGTAAATGAAACTTAAGAAGCAATTTTCCCTTTCCCTACAGATTAGTGTTTTTCTCTTGAAACCTTCTGGCTTTGGGGCTTACATTTTAGTGTCAACATTCTGGGCTCTGAAAGAGCTGAATGGTTTCAGAGCTTCAGTCAAAGAGAAAAACAAACCCAAATGTCAACCCCACACTTATTAAAAGAATAAAAGCAATGATAATGCAGAAATAAAGTGTTTACAGATTGCTTGCTGTATTACATTACTAGCCTTAAACATAAGCCTTTAATGAAGGAATGCCACATTAATAGGGCATCAGGAACCACTGAGGGATCAAAATGATGCAGGAACTCCTGACATGGTTGAATCTTCCTTTAGAAAAGCAGGCAGTTTTCCCCAGTAGCTTAAATCTTGCAACCCGTGCATTTGCAACCCATCACAGGTCCCATAATAAGTATATCCAGCTAGCCACATAGCCACAGCAGTGGGAAGACTGTGAAAGCTGAAAGGAGAATGCAGTCTGTTGGGTGGGTTAAGTAGATGTCATGTAAACCACACAAAAAGGCTGTGGCTTTACATGCCATAAACGATTTCTTTTATGAACAGCAAATTAGAGAATACACAACAGGAGAAGCAATTCTTGAGTTCATCCTGAGATACACATGACTTGATCTAATACATAAATATTACACTACTAGAAGCTTTATTTATGGGAATTTATTAGGAATAGCCAAAAGTTATAGAGACATACGACAAGAGAGTCTTTGAATAAACCAAAGACCTATCAAGCCAAATAACCTTGAAAGGAACAATACAATAACATCAAGGTTAAACATCAGAGTAAAGAAGGCTAACACAACAGTCATCCCACAGAAATAGAAGCCATGTCCAATTAGAGTTAAAAGAAATTACTTAGGTCTCAAACCATAACAATGAAAAAAGTAATAAAAGAAGAAAAGCATGGACACTAGTAACAAAACTTTACATCTTCATTCTCCTTTGATGGTGAGTTTCCATTTTCTAATAGATTTTAAGGTGCCTTGAAAACATGCAAAAACAAAATATGAAAAAATACATAATTTGCAATGTTGTTCATTCTGTAATAAAATTTTCATATGATGCAAAAAAAATCAGAGTAGTTAAAAACTGTTCTGACTGAAAGAACTGAAAGAGAAGTTAACAATATTAGATGTTAAACAACAGATGAATATCTGGGTCAATGACCAAAACCAGATTTAATTGTATATACAAAATGATGAGGTTTAAATTTGCTGTAACCATTTGATAGGTCTTAATTTCCCCACAGCCATTAGATTATTGTATATAATCCTCTGAAAATCAAAACTGCATAGTGAGGTTCAGTCAAAAAGGCAAACAGACCAAGATAATAATACTTTTGAGTGATTAAGAAACAAAGCACTGAACGTCTTCAGTGCACACTGTCTTGAAAAGCATGTGCAGTTCTGGTTGCCCTGTATCAAAAAGGACACAATAAAGGATAGAGAAGCAACAAAAATGTTCAAAGATAGCCAATGGCCTGTGTGAGGAAGGACTTTTCTGTTTCGAAAAGAGGAAACTAGCAGGTGGTACAATACAAGATCATAGGAAAACTCAGCTTGGAAAAGACCT
This sequence comes from Campylorhamphus procurvoides, assembly GCA_013396655.1. Lineage (NCBI taxonomy): Eukaryota > Metazoa > Chordata > Aves > Passeriformes > Dendrocolaptidae > Campylorhamphus > Campylorhamphus procurvoides. Next base: position 313,582 of record WBMV01005052.1, read on the forward strand.
CAGGAGGTCTCTAGTCCAACCACCCATTAAAATAGGGTGACCTCTGGCGTTTATATACTTGGATCTGGAAAAAGCTCCAAAGATGGAAACTCCACTGTTCTCATGGTGTAAAAGCTTTTCTTCGTGACTCATCTAACAATATCTTGTTTCAACATATGTCCATCATCTCTTGTCCTCCCACTGTGAAAAGCCTGGTTCTGTCTTCTTGATGACCTCGTCTTAGGTATTGAAAGGTTGCTATTTAGATCTACACGAAATCTTTTCTTCCATGTTTGGTCAGTAAAATGGTGACATTCATGGGAAAGACAGATAATGATCATTCAATGTTTCTCATAACACAAAAGGCAGCAAACAAAAGCTTTAAACAAAAAGCTTATTAAAGAGTATAACCACTTTTTTTTCTTCAGAAAATATATAGTTGTAGATGCTGTATAAATGTGGACAATTTCAGACTTTGCAGAATTAATTGTCACATGATTTTGTCTCCTAGAAATAGGCTTTTGAACCCATAATTTGTGAAGAAAGTCTATAGGAAGGTTAAACATGTCTCTGTTATGTCTATGCAACATTTAATTGAGGAAAAGCCTTTTTCAAAGACTATTAAAACCTGGGAAGGTTTGCAAGAGGTACCACCCTAAATGTTCCCAATCTGTTGTATACTTTCCTGTATTATCTGCTATTTGTTATTGTTAAAAACAGGGTGGTGATCTAATGCTAGACAGCAGGTCTCATGATACACCATGACTTTACTCACAAACTTATGAAAAATTGGCAAAGGCTCGTGGGCTGGGTGCATGCTGTGCTCCACACTGAGTCCCTGACAATGCCTGTAGGTTATTTACTTCTTTCTTCTTCTGTAGCAACTTCTGGCTACTGCTAGATTTTCCCTCAAATATACACTCTTGACCAGCTTAATGGGAGTATGGTAAACAACAACAGCTTGACTGTGTAAATAGAGAAATAAATGTTTAAAGAACACATCACTGCATCAGATCAACACAATGAAAATGCAGGGGTGAGTAGGAAATAAACTCGTTTTGTGAGCTTTTGTTATTGTCATGGATGCAGGGAAATACTCGAAGACAGAATCCTTATCTGAAAGGTGTTATACTTCCATATATAGTTTTATTTATCCTTTTGTCCTTAAGCCACCCACAGGAGCTTTTCAAAACAGAGATCTGTTTCCATTCATGCTTCAGTGTTGTCTGCAGTCAGCAGTGGAGTTACAATTCATGACAGGCAATCTTCAAAAGGTTTGGAGGTTCAAAGCTTGTATGAGCTTATCTGAATTTTTCAGGACTGCAAGTCTCATGGTATCAGCCTACAGCTTGGTACTTGAAGCGCTTCCTAGTGAAATCCCAGATGGAAACAGAGACATAGTTTGACTTCAGAGGGCCCAGATCAGGATATGCATTCAAGCTCCTGATAGGTTTAAGAGGGGGCTGGAGACACAGTGCACGTTAGCAAAACATGCACAGACATTTTTTTGTGTGCCAGACATGCCTAGACTTTTTTGATTCTTCATGAAGATACTACACCTAAAAAATATAGAAAGTCAACACATCAAAAAAGAGGCATTTTATGTTTGTTTTATAGTTCTAATCCACTCCAAAATTCAACATTTTCCACAGATACTACTAGCAGCATTGCCTTTTTTTTTTTTTTTTTAAACACAAAGAAAAGTCAACAGTCAAATCTCATAACTTATGTACTTTATTGCCCTTGTAAGTGATCAGTCTTCTGGTCTTTCTTTATGTTGTGAGCTGCATTTTGCCAAAGATATCTCTCCTTTCTATCCATCTGTTTATATCATACTCATCCATTCTTCAGTTGTTCTCCCGTATGTGCCTACCTGCATCATCCTAAACAACATAGCAATACAGTAATGACCTGTTGAAATGTTACTGCTTTAGTTGCTGGGTACTTTCCAAGAGCGGCATAAAATTTGCAGGAGAGTCAAAGTAAAATTTGTGGGAAAGTAAACCCAGTTACGATGACTATTTTGTTGAATGCAATCATTTCCATGCCAACAGCTCAGTAAATGAAATATGCCTGTCTTACTAAAGGGTTTTAAAGCTTTCTCTTTGCTGAGTAGCAGCATAGAAAATTTGACCCACTAATTCACGGTAATTTCTGACTTTTCAGTTTTATAATTTTAACTTGGATAGTAACTGGCTGTATCAAAAAAGGTCATTTATATATGAACTATGGCTAATTGAACGTTGATTGCAACATACTATCTAACATACCAGCTGCTTTAAGTGGATCTGGTGTTATAGATGACACCTAACATTCAGATGAAGCTAGTTTCAGTTTTCATCTGTCATGTAGTAAGTGCCATAGAAATTTTTCCCTACTATCGTATTTCTACTCACTTAGTGGGCACATAGTGGCAGATCATGAATTAAGCATTGCATAAGAACATTTCTGTAGTGGTAAGGTGAAGAGGTGATTTGTCTGAAATAGGTGACTAGTATTGGGTATATGGAAGATGACAAACTTATGTAGTACTTAGTTACAAGCTAATCAAAACCAGAGTTTTTCAAATAGGCATCACTGAACCAGTCTATTTCAACAAGTCTGGTATACTCAGATGATACAGTGTGCTTTTCATACCTCCAGAAGAAGTATGGCTTTTACTTTGATAGATTTGTTTAGAGTCATCTTACACTATGAGTGCTTACTAGCAAATAGCTACGGAAAGGACAGCAGATCTAGTACACATTTCATCTTAAATTCAGGGACCAAGCACAGAATGCATTCATTTAGCTCATTTTCCACGACTGTATGTAATATGCAGTTCATCTGAATCTCAGTAAAACATGATTTTGAGAGCTTGCCAGATTCAGTATGTTCCTGGGAATAGTTTATCACTGGTGTTCTCCACTTCCTTTCTTGATCCTCTCCTTGAGAGTCAGCCAAGCGAATGTGGATAAATGTATCTGATAGTTTCTAAAATCTCTCAGCAACTAATCAGAAATAACTGAATCAGCTCTTGCAGAATGACTGATTGTTTGGCTCTTAATGTGTGGTTCTTAAATGTAGGACCTTATCTTTAATAAACAGGCCAAGGGAATATTTTTGTACTCCATTTAGAGTACTTTCACTGTTTTTTATAAATATATATGAAATTAAGAACATCTATATTAGTTGCCTTTTCCCCCTATGCTAAATATTAATCTCCTTATTCCATAAAGGAAAGTCAGTCTTTAATATATAACTTTTAAATTTTTTACAAACTTAGGATGCCTTCTATTCTGAAGAGCAATGGAAATGGTAAAAAAAAATGCTGAACAAAAAATCCTGGTTCATAATTAATGCCTTAATAAATCCCAGATTTTGACTATGAAGATACATTAAAAATCAAAATCCAGGTTGCATTCTGTTTTTCACTTTGACCATCATTATTTGTACCAATGCAAGCTGCATTCCCTGCCTGACAAGGGTTATGAAATACAAATATACTCTTGTGGGGTACATTGGCTATCCTGGAAAGTAGTGTGTTATTTCTCCATTGAAACATTTTGTGTTTTTATGTTTTTAATTTACTTGTGAATAATATCAATGTATAGTAGACATATTATCCCTTTGTTCTTCATCTTTCTAGAAGCCATATCACAGAACTACAATTGTAACAGCAATTCCTCACAGTAGCAGAGCCTGTGATTCAGTACTAGTAATCTCAAGTGCTGCTTGCAACACTTTACAGTGAGGGCATCCTAGAGAAATTGTGCACATTTACATGGCCATGGCTTTTAGCTTGGTGAGATAGATTGGGAGGTGATGAAGTGTGGAGTCTCTTATCTTTTAGGATCTTGTATCTGGTGATGCTAGGTAATGTATCTGGTGGTAAAAACAGGCAATATTCTTGGGCTTTCCTTGTTCTACTCCACTGCCAAAAACTATTCCGTACTCACTCTACACCTGCGCTCCTGCCTCCACCTCCTGGTTATGTTATTTAACAATAATATGAGCAGATATATTTAAGTTTTTCTTCTTGGACTGAAACGTGTTTACTAAAGCATATAATGAACTCAATATGCTTTTCAAATATTCATGTAACAAAAAGGTCAGTTAAAAAAAAGAAATCAACAAAAGCTCACTGCATGCCTCTGTGAATTTCCTTGTGGTTACATTACACTCAGAGCCCTAGTAGAATTGTGGGCACTATGATAAAATGGAAATTTACCGATAATGACAGCTAAATGTTGACTACATCCCATGCAATTTCTTGTAAAGTGATTCTAAATATTTCATTAACCAGAATCATTTACAGAGATTTCCAGGGGATCTAGCAAGGGTCAGAGAAGAAGAGTTTGGGAATCAGTAATATTAATGCTGACTGTCTAGTTTTTCTTTCACTATATGCTCTTAGTATATGTGTCAATTAGATTAAGTCTCTTTTCTTTGGGCTTAAGAAGAACAAGTGACATGAAAAAAGGAAGTTTCAGAAGTTTAATTTGAAGAGACAGTAAAATAAAAGGAAAATAGAGCTAATCCCAGGTATATAACATATCATATTACATATTGCCTTGACTGTCCAATCAAGTCATCAAGCATGAATAAGATTCCACTGACTGCCATTGCCCAGCCTAATTTTACCCTCAGCTGTGTTCAGAGGTTATTTGATTTTTTGACACAGCATGTCCCTGCTTGCAGAGGTTTTAATACCAGCCTTGAAGTTGGTATCATCACAGTTTGAAAAGTGGAATGCATAAATGGAAAACAATATCTCTCACAAGTGGTGCTGCAAGCTTTAAGATTTTATGAAAAATTTCAACATTTCACTATTCAACTTAAGTCCTTGCTCTGAGATTCTTGAGTTTCTGTTAAGAATCTTGTCTTTTTTGGTGGAGTTTTAAGTCTGTAATGGTTGCACAGAAAAAAATTCAAATGTATCCTGTTGCTAATAATCACAGAAACTAAAAATACCCAAACCTTACTGATTCCTATATATATTTAGAAATACAGTGTGCATTTCAAGTCAAATTCAAAACAGTCATTCTGAGCATTTGAGTTTGACAATGTTGTAAATATCTCAATAATAAAGTCAGTATTTTTATTTAAACTCGATCCTTTATTATATCCATTGGCTTCATGCTATATAATGCTGGTCTCTTGCAGTGTCAGCATAGATGAGATAACTAGGTGTTTATTATATACTCACTACCATGATATCATTCTGTATACCACTGCACCCAGTGAAGGTTGTCATATTTCTGGCATCCTTGCTTTTTCTGGTTCCTGTGTATGTCACCTTATAATAAAATTTATACCAATAGACCAAATAAAACTCTGGTCTAAGCAAACCTAGACTCATTTTAGGATCAAGAGAGCAGTGGATTAGGACCCATTTGCACCCAGAATAAATAGTTTCTAAAGTATTTATTCGACAGTAAAAACAATTTTATAATATTAAATAGGAGTGCCACAACCTTTGTTTCTTAAACCTTTGTAGTAGCATTAATTATAGAAATTAAAAATCATGTGAATGAAATTTGGGATATATAATCTGAAAATAACATTTCATCACTTAGAAATACATCCCACCATGTAATGTTTCTTGGAATGGAGAATTTAAAATTTTAAAACTTTTTTTTCCTGCAATAAAGGTAATTGCAGTGTAGGTATGACTTTAATTACAAGCACTGCTCTAGGGAGTAATGAAACAACTCAATAAGGACTCATACACAAAAGCAGTAAAAAAAAAAAAGATAAAGACTGTACTTAGTCTGAAAGTGTTCAAGTCATCTAGAGACAAAGCCAGAATACACCGTCATTTAAAGTAAATAGTAGTAATTTTAAAATAAACTTTTTAACTTGTCAAAAGAGCCACAAGACTCAAGAGACTAATATTACCGCTTAGTGCAGGCAAGGCATTCACTACCTTAAAAGAACCTCTTGGTTTTACAAGCAAAGTAAATGTCCCAAATGGTCTGCTATAATCTACTACTCTCTATTGGTGCTTAAGGCCTGATTTCCTCATTTCATGACCCTGGCGACTCTTTATTTGCCTTACTGCAATAGAACCCTTGAAGATGAGAATCATAGATTATGGTGTCTTGTCACCTCTTCATCAATACCATCATCATTCATCTTCACCATTTTGTTACTTTATCAGAGTTTCAGCGACCACATTTGCTGCTGCTTTATGAGTCATTCTCTGCACTGCACTTAATCCCATATTTTCAGTTGCCTTGCAAATGTATCACTGTCAACTCAGAAAGCTGCTTGGTTCACACCTGTTTTCTGTCTACTGCTTCCCATTTCTGCACCAAACCCTGATGTAGTTATCCATCTTGTTTTCAAAACTCATTCCCTCATTATGAGTTTAATGCTTTCTCACTTTTCTTCCTCATGGTCTCAACACTTGACAGGTCCCCCAGTGCAGCATTTTTCCAAATGGTTACCGCTGTGGCCCACTCATCTGTCCCCTGTTTCTTTCTCTAAATGACTGTCAAAGGTTATTTATCTGATTTCCTTCTTCTTACCTATCTCCTTTGATCTGTCATAGCTTTTGAGGCATATGTTTGTCATCTTCCTCTTCCCCTTTACTCATTAGGTGTTCCTAAATGGAAAGGGATCTTTACAAGTTTTATCTCCCAGAGTTCACTCAAATTTCCTTTACTACTGCACCGTATCACTAGCTGCTCTCACAGTAGTACCTAGTCTTGTCCAAAGTTACTTTTTTCAGGAATTTTTCTTCCTCTCCTACAATACCTTAGCTCCATTTCAATTTTTTTGTTAGTATATTCTAATTCTTTTCATAGAATTATGTAATGATTTTGGTTGGAAGGGACCTTAAAGATCATCCAGTTCCAACCCCTCTGCCATGAGCAGGGACACCTTTCACTAGACCAGGTTGCTCAGAACTTCATCCAACCTGGCCTTGAACACCTCCAGGGATGGGGCATCCACAGCATCTCTAGGCAAACTCACAGCAACCACTCCCACAGCAAAGAACTTCCTTCTAATATCTAATGTAAACCTACTCTCTTTCAGTTTGAATCCATTCCCCTTTGTTCTATTGCTAGATGATCTTGTAAAAAGTCTCTCTTCATCTTTCTTGTAGGCTCCCTTCAGGTATTGAAAGCCTGCAATGAGGTCACCTGAAGCCTTTTCTTCTCCTGGCTGAACAAACCCAATTCTCTCAGCTTTTCCTTGTAGGAGAGGTGCTCCATCCCTCTAATCGTTTTGGTGGCCTCCTCTGGAAGAGGCCAGCAGCTTCTCCAACAGTTCGGTGTTCTTCCTGTGCTGGGTTCCCCAGAGCTGGACTGTATTGTAAGATTGGTTGAAGTGAATGACCATTTTTAAATTCAGTTTTGTCTGCTTATGTCTAATAAAACAGATGACAACACAGAGTTCATTGAAAAATTAGTTTAAATTTAAGTAAAAATGCTGCCTTAGTGCATCTGAAAGACAAAATGTCATATTAATATAGAGAATGTTTTACAGATGCAAATAATTTCTCAACATAATTTTTAATTCCTCACATAGGAATTGACTGTTGCTAATGTTTGGCAATATTATCCTGCCTCACAGTGTTCTGCCACAATGCAACTTAAACCACAATTTGGCACTATATTCCAGTGGTTTGCAATTCCATATTTATCATTAAGGTTGTTTTTTGCTGCTGCTTCAGGTTTGCCTGTCACATTCCATGCTGCTTTATGTCAGTGAGGAGTATTCCGAATAGAATGCGTTTGACTCAGCAATGTAATGAAAACTCACTTTTTAATGACATTCCATCATGCTCCATCTTGGCTTTGTTTGCGAATATTTGACTTACAGATGCATGTTAAAATGGCACATGGGACATCACTTCTGCAAACAAACAGTAAAATATAAGAAAGATTATCTGACTTGTTGTTTAGAATAATAGTTTTTTAATGAGGAATATCTATTAGAGAACTAGTTTAACTTCAGCAACATGATCATACTTTGTAGAGATGCACAGACTGTAAGTGTGCTACAACTCCCCAGCTGTGTGAAATCAGCACCAGTCTTTATAGAAGCATTTTGGGACCGTAATAAAGCAAGTCTTAGAAAATAATCAGCCATGACAGATATTTTATTGCAGGGTCTGTCCATCTGCAGTCAAGAAAAATATCAATGCAAAACTGGAACAAAGAACAGAGCTGAAGCTGCAAGAAACTGCACAATGAATGTTACACTACAGAATTCAAGCATATTATTCAAACTTCTTCAATTTGGATAAATCTGTGCAACCATGTCAGTTAATTCATTGGATCAATTTCTCACTGAAGCACTGGTTAGTGTAAACAACTCCCAACTTTGTAAAATAAACAGAAACAGTAAATATTTGAGAGACTTATCTTCTAGATGACTAAGCAAGCCTATCTTCTAAGTCTATCTGACTTAGAAAAACTTCAACTGACCACCAAAAGAGACCAGAACCTATTAAAAATACCTGGCCCATGGGTTTTGAGAGCTACTCCTGCATCTCGGAACTAATGGAGTAGAAAAAAGAATATCTAAATTATAATTGACACTTAGCAACACTTCCTTTGAAACCCACCACCCTATCCATCTGGCAGAGAGCTATCCACCTACACAGCCATAACACAGATTTCAGACTTCCTTTACTATTGAAGAAGAAATGCTAAAGACATTTTTCCAACTTCAATAGCATGTATTTCTCACAGTCAAGCCCCAGAGAAGATACAGTTCTTCTGGAATATACAGACAACTTTTTTCTTGGTTTTGATCAAAAAAGAGTTTGTAGGCTGATACTATAGCTATCTTTTCGGGCTTTTTTTATTTCCAGAGAGTTTGCCGTACTGTTGTCATGCATGCTAAATCTTATCAGCAAAATATTTTCACTCATCTGGATCAACTCACTCAGTAGCAGTCAAAGTCTGTCTCCCCTCAACTTATCCAGATTTTCTTACTTCCCCAACTAGCAGCCCAGAAGACACACTAGGATCACATGTTCAAACACATCTACTCTCCATAGCATATTTTGTATTTCAGAGTGCACTTTGGTAGCCTGCTCTGCTTACTGCTTCCCCTGTACCATCGAATGCTGGGTTCTGCTAACATGTTTTTAACAACAGCACAGTATTCCACATTGTGGGACAGAAATACCACAACAATAAGATACAACTCAAAATCAAATGGTTCATGAAGAGGCGAGTTTGAGTTAAAAGGAGAGGTTTGCTGGCCTTTTCCTCTGGGCCTACTTGGGTGGCATCTTCCACCAAGGAGGCAGCCTTCTTTTCATTCAGGTAAAGAAATTCTGCTGCTTGAAAATTAAGAGATTCTTTGCAGTCTGGGCACCCAAGTGCATGACAGGATTATGACATACCCAACCACCCACATTGTCACAGAGTGGTTTCATTTAAAAAAAAAATCACAAGCACTAGGATGAATTTTAAGATGGAGAATGCTCTCTAAGCACTGTGCTTAAGTGAAAACACACAAGGGGTACTTCACACACAGACACATATTCCAACAACAACAAAAAGGCAACAAAATAAGAGCAGATGTAATTTTTCTGTGTGTCCTGTATAATACAAATATTTCCAAACCAAATAACCAATAATAAGTCCTCTCAACTCAGCTTCTGAACATGCTCTGCAGCAGGGTTAAGAATATATAGTCATGATCTCACAGTCCACAAGAATTCCCTTGGGAGGGGAAGGGGATTAACCAGCAAGGTTGCCCATTTTCTTCTCACGGTCTGGCTGCAAACTGACCTGTCAGGACTTCCTATTCTCTCAAATACTGGTGACAAATTGGAATGAAGTTACATTCACATCTAAATCTACAGATTTTTCTCTATTGCTTAAAATGTTTATAGGTTTGTTCTAGTCAAGACCTGGGCCTCCAGGAAAGCAAAAACTCACTTAGAAAACTAGCTGGTTTTGCTCTTAGACATAAACTTGCTGCTCTCAAGAGCCTGAGGTTGCCCCCTGGGTTCAATGATGCAATTTCCCATCTATCTGCATTTTTAAATGGAAATATAGTTGAGTCATAGTCTGGGAAAGGGCTGTTGCATGTGCCAAGGTGTCATGCAGTCAGGGCAAAAGGGAATATGTGAGAGCAGGGAAAACCTTTCTTTCTTCTCCCTCTTTTCTCTTTATTCTCACTTTACGTGGCCTGTTCACAGAGAATAGTGGAGGTTGTTGAAGGCAGGGAAGCAGAAGAACCACTTTTAGCCTGGTACAAAAACACCTGCTGAATTCCTGTCTTTCAAAACCAACTTCAGGAGCAGGTACTGTTCAGGCACCATTACAAGCTGCCTTCAAAGTTACCTGAACAACCATCTTTTTGAAATGATTAGCCACCTATGTCAGCTGTCTGTAAAGTTCTGTAAAGTTAGCTATTTCTTTGTATAAGTTATATAGTTTGACAACTTTCAAATCAAATTAAAAATAAAGCAATCATAAATGTTTGAATCATGATTCCACATAATTGTTTTGTTGTTTTCTGTTCACTCAGAGCATGAACATAGTTTCTTGGAAAATCAAAGACAGATGTTAAGGAGCTATTAATGTCAAAGTTCATTACTTAAAGAACAATTAATAATTTCCTTGCATCAAATGAAATATTTAAATAAATAGTTATGGAAAATCATCTCTTGACTAAACTGAAAAGTTGTCATCTGTCATTCATTCTCCCTACATTGTCACTTAAAAAAAATAAAGTTCTTATACAGTAGAATAACACAATGATAAGCTTCTGGTATCTATGTTAGTCTGCTCTCATTCAGGAATGTATATAATTATAATGCCACATTTTCTCATAAATGTTCAGGCATATATTGTGAACTTCTTGGCAGCTAAGGAACAATTTATCACAGAGCTGAATGAAACTTGTTAGGTTTTTTTTTCATTTCATAAGGAAAAAAATTTAGATCCTGTGCTGTCACAGGCTCTGTTAAACAAACAGAAGTGTTTATGCCATTGAACAGCATCACTGCCTTGAAACTTGTGTGCACAGAGGAAGAAGAGGTTTTAGACAGCAGGATGTCTATGACGATTTGTTAGAGATCCCATGGTTTTTATAAAAAGAACACAATTTTGCCGTTCTGGGGATCACATGCACACAGTATAAACATGCACTCTCAGTAAAGGACACTGGTAAATATATCCAGAACCACCACATTATCTGTACTTAAACCATCTGTTTACGCAATGTCTCAAGTGCAGATGGCAAGGCACATAGCTATATTTTGCATCAACTGTTTTGTTATTCCATATGATTCCATTTAAAGCTAAGGAAGCCCAACTTGGGCAGCTGTCCTGCTGTATGAGCTGTGGTCACCAAGTGAGATCATCAGCTCGTTTCAGTGAGACATCATGTGGTGGCTTGACCGAGAAACCCATGACATATCAGCACGACTGAATGTACCTAGAAGATGGTAGCCTTGTTTTGAAACATTGATTAAAACACGCTAAGGGAGAATCATTGCCCAGAAAATCCATCCTGGTAAGTGCCTCAGTCTGTCAAGTGAGACCTTGCAAGGTGCTGCTGGGTCTCTAATCTATCTGAGTTGCAACTTCTGTAAGTTTTTCTTGGAGAGCAAGATCTTCTCCGTGGAAGCAGATCTTTATCCTTCCATCTCTCCTTTCAGACCTCTTTTTCAGCTGTGAAACTCCTGCTTGTTTCCTGGGATAGGCTGCAGCCTCTTTTCATCTCCCAGCCACAGACTCCCTCACTCTACACACCTGATATTGTCAGGCCCCAGAGCAGAACTGGGCGTATAGCACTCCCCAGCATCCCTAGGACGGAATGCATTTCCTACCAGCCCTCCTGCCCTGGCTGCTCCTGGAACATGGCCCCATGCTTTGAGCCACCTCAGCTGGCACACAGGAGCATTTCAGTCACAGAGCCATCAGTAGACAGTATCACTTCATCACATAAATCAATGCAGGGAGCTTCATACATTCAGTTAAAAAAAGGAAACTGAGATGTCTTATAAGCCATCAAGTGAGCCTCTGAACTGGAACTGGCTGGAAGGGGTAATATGACCCATTTTCCTAGACACATATCTGATCCAGGGAAATACTAAATTCTTTGGGAAGAGAAAATCTTGATTTTGGAAGGGTGTCAAACCTGCTGTAAAAGGTGCAGCCATTTGTGTGACCACAAAGCAGAAACTCCTAGTGAAAAAAAGAATGGCTGGCACAGCTTGAGGTAAAGAGTGAAGAATCTGCAACTAGGACCTGCAATACCTAAAATCCTTGGAGGACAGGAAAAATGTTAAAGATTACCACACACATGCATGCACACAAACAGGCCCACCTTCACCAGTTAGAATGAAATCTAACTGGTAAGCTCCAAAAAGAAAGAATCATAGACTCATTTACATTGGAAAGGACCTCTAAGAATAAATGAGCTTCTGTGTGTGAATTAGCATTAGCTCCAGGCTCAGGTGGCAAAGTGTGGTATCTGTGAGACAGGCAAAAAAGAAGATCTGTAATAAGCTTGAGTCTCACAGAGTTTAGCTTTGGATTCACTCTTCTGTCTTGAGTGTCCTCTGCTTTCCTTGTTTTATTGTGCATGAAACGGCTGTTTGCATTTGTGGTGTGTGTTTGTAGACTAAATGTGCTTCATTAAATTTATAGTTACAGTGTGCTTTTCAGATTTTTTTCTTTATACAGTCTGGTCATTAGAGGTAATAATAGTAAACCATTGCCTCTGAAATGGTGTTATAGGACATTATTACGAAGCCAGTAGCTGTTCTGTTATTTATGGTCTCTAATTTACTGCTTTTTGTCTAAGCAACCATCAACTAACTGTACTCTTAGATCTTGTTCTTTTGCTGAGATATTTAGACTACCATTTTTATTGTTACATGCTTTTATTCTTCAATTCATTCCACAGAGACTGTTTAGGTGATTTGTTTCCTGCCTATGTGCACTGACAGCCCAGACATTGAGAACTGGATTAATAGGAAATAACTCATGTGTTGGTTTTATAATTGTGAGTACTATAAATGGGATTTTGATAGGACATATAATTAATGCTGTTCCACAAAGTAGTAGTTTTACCTGTGATCTGAGACCCAGGACTAAACATTCATACTTTTTGCCAAACTTGTCACAACAGTTTTTACTTCCAGATTTCTCTTACACTGTCTATGGACAAGAGCACTGAATCTGGGAATCCTCTAGAACAGACTATTTCCCAAAAGAAAATCAGTAAATGCAACTGGAAGGTGCAAAACTGAGCCACATAGTCTCCTTTCATCCTATATAGGCACATGGATGGATGGAGCAATGCTGAGGCTGTGAGAAGAGTAGATCACTGCTATCATATAATTCTCTGAATGCCTGTCAGAGAATTATAAATTATGTTTGGGGTTTGTTTTTTTTTTCTCAAAAGGAAACAAACAGTTTCCACTTCTGTTGAAGTGGCACCCTTAGTAATTTTCCATGTTGATGCCAGTTGATTAAAAACAGACACAAATTATTCTTCCCATAGTCCGAAATAAAAGAAAAACAAAATTAGTAATAAAATATGAGGAAATCCTCCTATTTCACCTTAAATGTCAGCCAATGCTTTGTTCTCCTGTCATGATTTTAAAGGTCAATTATGGAAAAAATGTTCTGGAGAAATTGTAAGTACTGAGGTTTTTCTAAAAAGAATATGATACTGGGAACTTGTAACATTCATGATTACAAGTTTATGCTGAATTGCTCATTCACTAGTTAATTTCCAGAGTCAGCAATGGAAGCCTCATTTAAGTGTAACCTAAAACCTATTTGTGGATTGAAAATGTCAATACAAAGGTTAATTCCTTACAGAAGCATCTTTCAGAAGTGGAAATAAAAGTATTATAGCCTATAAGCTGAAATGAAGCCTTTCTCTTATTTATAATTTCTATGCACCATTTTCTCACTAATTAATCCTTCAGATCACTTAGGAATGTCAATAAATAGTTTTTTGTTCGAATTCAATTCAACAGGATTCTCAATATAATTTCTTCCTTTTCTGTGAAGAATGACTCAAACTGCAGCTTTGTTCTCGCTTATTGGTGCAGGAGTGAACTCAGCAAGCAGCTGTACCATAAAAGGCAAATTGGTAGAGTTAGTAAATGCCATACTTCAGCGGCAGTTTTCAAAAACACTTCAGAGTAACATAAACAGTCACAAGATGGATTTTCCCCACTAGACTTGGTAGCTTGGGTGGAGTGGGACCAAACAGCTAAAGAGGATAATGCTTATAAGTAGAGCTTGTTTTTTCCTTTCCTCATAGTTTGTGATTCTTTTTTTACCTGTCTCTTTGGGAATCTGAAAAAATGTACAGTTAATTGGCGGGTTTTTCCTGTTCTTGGTTAAGCCATCATCATCCAAACATGCCCAGACAAAATATAAGGCAGTTCAAAGTGGCAATTAAATGACTAGATTTTCCAGAAGACCATTGAATGCTAACAAGTATATTAAAACCAAACTTATGACACTTCATAACTTTGTGGAGAAACACAGACAGAAGTGCAAGGAACAGAACAATTCAGATCATTGACAGTTATACACAGAAAATTCACCTCAACTTTAGAAAGGTTTGTCAGAAATGGAAAGAAAGCATCAAGGAATTAGATAGGGGGAAAGAATTATGGCAGCTCTGGACTGTTCTACAATACATATCCTTGCATGCCTTATGCATGTTATATTCCCTATATATTTTTCATATATCCTAAGTACAACACAGAAGTGCGCATTTCTTTCAGGAAACATTCACCTTGGTGCCATTGAAGAGAAAACCAACTGAAGACATGCAGCTATATCAGAAAAAGGCCTGAATCTGATGTATATTTCAACTAGCAGGAAGAATTTTAAATATCCATTTTCAAATATGTAAGAAATATATTATGATGATAATAATCCTCTAATATGAGTTTTTCCTGAAGAATAATTCAGGAAAGAATTTACCACTGGTGGTGATTAGGCTGCATGAACAGGCCTGGAGAGGTAAGCATAGGTCTACATGTATATCTATCTAATTTCTGCAAGTTATGAAGCAGCTTGCTTGTAAGATTTTCTTTTCCCTAAATGCTGCTAACTGGAGGCTGAGTTATACCCTGATACATAAGGTTGCAATCTCTTTCAAAAATGTTAGCAATAAAAAAACTTGCATCGTAACTATTTACCTACATAAAAGCACTTTGTTATATTTCTTTAATCCCACTCTATTCGTAGGGTTGTTTTTTATTTTTTTAATTTTCCAAATGTATAAAGAAGATCCTTCTAAGACTTTATTTTTTTTTGTTCTGTCTCCTCATTTTTCAGATAGATAGCCTTAGTAAGAGCCCAAAAGTAGGATACACATCCAATAGTGTAAAACCATTGCCGTAGGATATAAAAATGTTTCATCTTTCTTAATTTGAAAATGGAACAAAACAAAAGAAAATTCTTGATACCAATGGAGCTAAGTTTTAAACATACTGCTATACATTAGGATGAATAATGAGCATTAAAACTCCACCTCTAAGGATGCTTTTATTTGACACTAAACCAAAAATCTGGAGGCTGGAATATTACTGCCAAATACTTCTTCTCAGCACCTAAACTGATCTACCACTGCTGTCCTGTTCACCTCTTTTATATAGAAGGGTAGAATTGCTTGAATTTGGGTGGTTGCATAATTTATTATTGCATAGAATACTTATTATCCACATATTTAGTATCTTGTAATTCAGATATTCTCTTTTTTTGATGAGTCTTTGTTTGTTTCTGATTGTCAATGAAGCAAATGTAGTCTTCTCTTCTTATTCTCCTATGTTTTATATATCTTTGTCTTACATCCTGACATCTATCCCAAAAACAAGAATTCTTTTCTTTCCTTCAATAACAGCTCTTAGTCAACCACAAGGTTATGGTGAGGATGGAAGCTTGTCAAAGCTAAAATCAAGGACTTCTTTGCAGGAGCATACTGGTTGTTTTATAGGACCATGTGAGGACCATGGACAGATCTTACTCATTTCATGGACTGCCATGAGCTCCGAGTTAAAAAACTGTTTATAGCTAACATGAGATGTGAGGTTCTTCTGTATTAAAAGAACATACCTGGGAAAAAGAATAACAAAATGATGCAATCTACCGGGGTTCTGCACCTACACATAATTAAAAAAGAAAAACATGCTAGAATTCTTACTACTCTGTTGTTCCCCCATCTCAGGCAAAATGAAGGACATTAGTGGTATAACAAAATAAATATTATTTCAGTTAACACTACCTTTGGGCAGATTCTATCTACACAAGAGATAATTGGGCCATAATTAATTTTGTCAGTGATTTTTCTTACTCTGTACCTCCCCAAATCTTCAGCAGTGCTTTTCAGCAGTTCCAGAAAAGACTGCAGCAGTGGAAGAAGTGAGAGTAGTGTCTCAAAGATGGCATTCACTTTGGACAACAAGAATAGGATTTTTTTTGCAGGAAGGAAAATTGTAGAAGTTCTTGATAAATTAAAACAAAATATATGGATACTAATATATTTCAGAATTTCCCAGAATCTCCAAAAGAGGCCTCAATTACCTCAGCAAGTCACAGTTGTAGCAGGCTTCAGCATGTACTGTGGAGGAGATATCTAAAAGGCCGGTGCCACAATATGGAAAAGTGCAAAGGAGATAAACCAGCCACACAGCTAGACTGAACAAAGTGTGATCATTCCTGGTGCTTTCACTGAAACAACTCCTGTGCCACAGTAAAAACAGATCTTTATTCTATAAGAGACATAACTATAACATAAACATATTATTTCAATCCTCTATCCAGTTGGCCTCATATATCTTAAGATTTTTGTTGTTTCTTCTTTAAGCAGACTGAAATACACCTTTGGTATGTCCACATTCCTAATGAACCACATTCCCTCATGGTCCCAGATACCCCAGCCTAAACTACTCTATTAACTATGGGGTACTGATTTTACGTGCAAATTCTTCACTAGAATCACTGCAAAAAGAATGAGCAGAACTATCCTGCTACAGTCTCCTTTTCTACAAACTGACATCATACAACCTGACTGACCTCGCTCTGAAAGAATTACAATTTTCACAGCTCAAGCCAGGAGCCCAAGGTGATGGCATTTTTAATGCTTACAGTTTGCTGGTTTATGAGTTAAGGTAGGTGGTCAGGTGCTATTTTGTAGGCTCATCTGTCAGTCTAGTGCTGTATTTGCAATACCGTGAGACTAAATGAAAATATTGTGTGCCCTTCTTTATGCTGGAAATATAAATGTTTTCTTTTCTGGAAAAGGCTGCTGCCCAGTGTAACAGGAAGTGATCTAATATTGCATGTAATAGACTTGTTATTGCTAAAAGGTCTGAATTTCGCTTAGGTCATCAGCATCTCATGCCATTCACTCCTTCATTGGTAGCACTTGACAGAGTATGGCAGAGAAGGGGATGGGAATAATAACTCTCTTCAATCACATCCTATTTCGTTAAAAGACAAGTTGGCAAGGGAGGAGCAAAGTTCTTTGGAAGCTGGGGTAAGGACTGCGGAAAGATTTGGCATGAGGATCTATTTTGAAGATCTAGGATTTTTATTGACATGTAACCCCTGATTATATGATGACAGACACCAAGGTGGAGAGCTAAACCACAAGTATCATGCAGTGGAGAAGCTAGGGTCATGTTTTTAACACTTGTGTTGTATATTAACCAATATACAACACAGTAAAGAAAATCAGTAATCTTTACATTATAGTCATACTTTCCTGATGCATACCAGAGCAAAGTGCTAGCTTCAGAAGTTCTGTGAGCACATAGGTAAGATGTAGGCTTGACTATTACAAAAAAATAATCTGGAAAAAATAATACCAATAAGAAAAAATGTTAGTAAACACTTGGCTTTTGTCTCAAAAGTTCTTGTGTTTTAACTCTTTGAATTTAGGCTCCCACAAAAGCAGTGTGGGGGTTGTTGGTGGCTTTTTCCATCTTGAACAAGATCACACCTTTTTCCCAGATGAGCTTCACGCAGTTCTATGTAGCGCCTCAATGAGGAATCAAATCCTCTTCAGTGCTCTGGATTGTTCTTTGAAGGTAATTCAGTTTGCCTTGAGAGGATGCATTCTGCCTAAGCACCTAAAACAAGCTCTCTGAAGCACCTGACTGGTACCTGTTGCACTTCTTTTGGGGTTGCTATTCATATGTTTGAGACATCAGCACAATTTGTTCAGATCTTGCCTAAGTAAGTGCCAAACTGCATCCAATAAAGGGCAATGAACTAGCAAATGAGACATCTGCAACTGATTGTCTTAAGTGTGCTCATGTCTGTTTAGTCATGATTCTTTAGCTCACCCTAAGTAAAGTATGACATAGAGGTTCGGGGTCTATTATGAAATTGGGCAATACAACTGCCCACAATAACAATTCTTGAGCACTATTTATTTGGCTGTGGTACAGAAAGGATCATGGGAACTTGGTAGAATTATGGGATGAATAACCAGATTTAAGACAAATACCTTTGTGTCGGGAGAAACACTAATTGTGGCATTCAAATGCCTAAAGGTAGAAGAGTGTTTCTCTTTAAAACCCTTAAATCATAGACAATCAATCTACTACACCTGAAATTGGCCAAATTATATATGGACATCTCACCAAAATGCAGTGATGATTCTTATATACAAAGGTGTCCTTAGAGCGTGTTGAACACAAGTGAAGAGCTTCTAAGAAAATCAGTATGAGACAAATGGGACTTGTCAGGACAGCAAGGAAACACTGAAATAGAGCAGAAACCTCATAAATTGTGACAGTGGCATTCCACAGAAAAGAAAGTGAAATTACCAGCCAACACGTCTTTAAAAGTAAAATATTACTTTCAAAGTAAAGGAAAAAAAAAGTCTACCTCCAAAAATTACATTGTTTAATCTTCTCTGGTTTTGAAGAAAGAGAAGAGGCACTAGATTTTTAAGAAAGCCAGTAGTCAAGAAACCAGCAAGAAACCAAGTAAGTTGAGACAAAAGCCACACAAAATACAAAGTTTAATTCTCTGTGAATCATAGCCTTTGGTTTCTTTACAATTTTCATGAGCGTGAGCAAAATAAAAAATCATCACTAGGAAACAGTTATGTCTACCTAAAACAAGAAAATTTATTATATTTTAAACAGTTCTGAGGTAAATAATGTTGATACAAGTGTGAACCCAGACTTTCCACCTCAAGAGTACCTCAAATTATACTTTGCTGTACAATAAAACCCCCAACTTCTTACTTGCCGCATAATATATGCAGTAGGCAAAAGTTTGTATGCATGGCAGCCTGAAACCTTTCAAAACACAGTGCTTGGGATATTGTGGAGAGATAGTCAACTCAGAAGAATATGTCATCCTTTGGTTTTGTTATCAATCAATATTATTTTCAGCTTTGACTGACAAAGCTTTGCATTGCGAGCAGTTCAAGGAATGTCTAGGGTTTCTAAAGAATGTCATAAGTTTTCTCCTAATTTAATGACAGCAAAAGTAATCACATAAACTTCAGCCAGCTTCCAAAATTAGCCTAAAATTAAGTTGTGGTCATCACATCTGCAAATCTGATTATTTCTCAAAACAGATGTAATGCAAGATGCTTTCTTTCCCGCCNTATTGTTTTACTCAATGTACACATTCCTCTCTATCCTAAATAGAGATCAGCCCAGGAAAGAGTACTAAGGAGGCAAGACAGTGCAGAGTTCTAAATCCTTTCAGCATTACTGCAGTACCTCCTCATAAGAAAGCTGAAACTGCATTATTTCTTGCATGCATATATGGACAAAGTTGATCAGTTCTGTTGCTATAAGCACTGGGGTTTGGCAAAGCAAGTTAGATAATCTTTAAATGGGGAATGTGCAAAAATACCTAAGAGGCCAGAGTCAGTCAAAGATTTCTTAGCAGGTCTTACAGGTAACAAGTTATTTGAAGATATAATTACTCCTGGCACAGTGTATCAGTAGACATATCAGGATCTGCTAAGCTGCTTTAGACATTATAGGACTTCATTGCCATATTATTGCCTATTTTTTACTGGTGAAGACCTTGTGACCTGGCAATCAACAACAAAAAGCTAAACAGAAAGCAGGTATCATTTTATGACTGAATCTAACGATGTAACCAGCAATAAATGGATCCCGTATGGTCTTCATCAGCAGAAAATAAGCCATTTGCTTTACTTGGTTGCATTTTGATGCCCTATTTAAGGTGAAGAGATATGAGGGATCTCAACAGCCTGACAGGAACCTCATGAGTTTCAAGATCACTATACACACTGCCAGCAGATTATTCTTCCACTCTGTTTAGCACTTGAGAGACTGCTTTTGGAATACAGTATCCAGTTACAAACTCCTGATACAGTGAAAAGCTATCAGATACTTAGGTACCTCCAGAATATAGCATAAAGGAAGAGTTTTAAAGAGAGAAGGCTGAGGTCTTGCAGGTTTTCAGTGACCTAATGGGAAACTGGAAAAAAAACAGAGTCAGAATCACCTTCTACATACATAGTGATAGGACAAAAGGTCATAGGCAGAAGATGCAGTAATTATCTCAGCTAGTTAGAGCCTGGTGTTAACACCAAGGTTGTGGCTTCAATCCCTGTATGGGCCATTCACTTAAGAGTTGGATTCAGTGATTCTTGTTGGTGCCTTCCAACTCAGAACATTCTGTGATTCTGTAATGAAAATCATTACTCAGCATCAGGGAAAGGAAATCTAAACCATGAGAAACCCCCCATGATAAGAACAGGGTTACGGAGGTTTCTTCCACCCTTATATATGCTAGGACTCTCTACTAGCTGCAGTCTGTCCTCTGGAATTTTGAAATGACTAAACTACATAGCTACAAGATTGAGCAGAATGGAAACAGTTTAACCAAACAGAAGCAAAAGACCAGAAGCACTTCAGTGAGCTGAGCTGGTGATGCTGGTGATGCTGGTGCTGCTGATGCTGGTGTTGGGAAGACTAGTATTAGGGAGTATTAGGTAGTCTCCAGCTGCAGAAGGCATAAATTATTTTGCAAGCTTGTTCTGAACCTTCATTTGAAATATATATATAAGGTAGCACTGAATAATAAGTGAATCAAAACCTCAATATTTCCTATCACAGATGCTTACAGAGTTTAGACATCAACCACCATGCTGTTCACTGCTGTACTTTTGTTGTGTCAAACAGCTTACTAATACACAGCAACTGTTTTCAGAGTGCACAAATTGCCCATGAGCTGCTTACAATTTTGAGGATTTTTTTCTTCATTATTCAAAATTATTCATTCCAAAATTTCAGCAAACAAGCAGTAGTCTGTAGTTTGTGAATGAGCTGTTTGTTACCAGTATGCTGCATGGACTTCATCCAAATCCTATTGAAGTTGATGGAAAATCTCCCACTGACTTAAAATAGGCTTTGGATTGGCCCTGTTGAGTGGCAGTATTCGTTTTGATTAGAATTATAGGTCACATGGCACTTTTTCTCCAATATTCAATGTTTCTGCCAACTTTCTGGACAATAAGAGCATTTGTCTGAATTTTGACACAAAGAAAATACAGAACAGCCATTAATACAGCCAGAATGAATTTGTTGCAAAAATTCAACAATTCACGGAAAAGAAAATGGTGGTATCTGCCCGGACATAGTTCTTTTAGATACACATGAAGGAGAATTTCATATGATTAGGGGATTAATGTTTACAGAAATGTGTACCACACTATATTTTTGTGATGAATATTTGCATGTGTGTTCCCTCTTTTACTGTTTAAAAGATGTTTATGGACTAACATTGTGAATTAACATGGATAGAGCTTATTTTGATAAGGATCAAAAAAAAGGGTTTTTTTTTTCATTCCATTTTGGTCAATAAACAGAACTCTTTCAGACTGTGTAGACAAAAAGACTTAGTACATGTCTTCAGATTACTAACCTGAACATGTTGTAGAGATAAATTAGGCGGCTGGTAAGCCTAAGACACCCCAAATACAGGCTGTAATTCCTTAAATAAGACAGCATTATATGCTTCATTTCTCTTTTAGCTCAAAAAAAAAAATTAGGACCTCATGACCTCTTGTCAAGTAAAGATATTGAATGATTTATTTATACTGAAAAGCAATGTTTAAATAATTTTCTGTAAATCACACTACACAATTTGCAACTGCTTGTCTGGGAAGACCTCACTATCTTGAAGGGAGTTTTGGAAAAATTCAGGGATTCAGGATTTTGGGTCATTGGGCTTCCTTACAAAGAATTTAGACCCAAATTCACAAAAAGCAGACACCTGAAGTTGGTGGTAGGCAACAGCCTGCTTCCTGAAGTATTATACTGAAATCCATCAATAACCTCTGGTGTGTTTAAATGCTGCAGACAGGAGAGGCTTTAATATGAACATTCTGTAGTGCCTCAGCTTTTGTTTCAGTGCATGCTTCTGCAATTTTCGTCTTAGAGGACAGAGTTACTCGGTGTCTTTCTCCCATCAAGTTCTGATTTAGTGTTGGTCTTCTTGCCTACCTACTGCATAAATTCCATTTGAACTTATGTCTGTATAATTAAGAGCTGCCTACAAGCATTTATTCCTACTTCTTTCACATGAACACTAGCAGCAAGCCAGTTCTGGGAAATGATATGACTGAAAACCTAAACAGATACTTTAAGTTTTCTCTGGATAACTTCCCAGAACCAACTCGCTCATAGGAGGACTGGATCAGGCATGAAAGAAGGGACAGCACGCATCTCCCAGTGGGACTCAGAGTGAGATGCAGAGGAAGGTGAGACCTCAGCATCACCAGATAAAATCAGTTTGTGGTAAAGAGGTGCAGGTAAGAATAGAGAGATGGGTTTTCATTGTATCGTTATCAAGACAAGATTGATGTGTATAAAAAAAATGCAAAAGTAAAACCAGAGAGAGGAGAAGACAGTGGCTCCAGTGGGAGAGTGGCTTCCTCATGCCAGTGGGTTTCAGATCTACAGGGGTCATTCAAGACAGTACATTTTGCCAGAGACTTCCATGGTGAGTGTGGGGTGAGGAAGCCCTTTTCCTTTCTGTGCTGAAAAATGAAGAAGCAAAGAAAAGGATCATAGCATTCTTGTCCCAGTGAAACATAGCTGTGAAGGAGAAGGGTTCAGTTCTGCCTATGCCAGTAAACTAACCTGTACCATGGAGTGCTGCTGGGCACTGGTGCTGGAGCATCCACACTGTTGCACTGTCCCAGCATACCCACGTCTGGTTTTGACACCAGACAATTTGCTGTCCAACAAGCAAATCCTGGACATGGTCTGGGAATTATTGCATGCCAGGAGCAAGACCCACAAGACTGTTTGAATGTAGGTACCCTGTTGAGGAGGGTAAGAACATTTAGTAACATCAATATGGGTCATGTTTGTGCCATTTGGCCTCTATGCCAGCAAACAGTTCCAGGCACATCTATTTTCCTAAAATAGATACTGCCTTTGGATTTTATTTCTGTTTCATGAAATGTCTGTGCATTTTATTCAATAAACAATAAAAATCCCTAAAGTGGGGATCAGGACTAGAATCTTTTCACATCAGTGAAGTGCCAAATCAATTTCTCTTTCCAATCCCTGTGAATCTTTGTCTCTCTACAGTGACAAATACAGAAAATAATGCCCAAGTATGTAAGTAAGGTATTTTATAGGGAAACCTGTATTTGTATTCAAACTATTTGGTTTCCAGTGAACAGTCTTGCAAACTGTAATCTGGTTAAAATATGCTAGTTCAGTAGTTGATCTTTCTTTAAATAGACATCCTAGAAAAGACCTTTGGAGGTGAGCAAGAACCCGCCTTTGGCATGCCCTGAGTGCTTGCACCTCCCAGCTGGAAACTACAGTTGGCAGAACCAAAGAATTGAGGACAGAAACCAGAGGGAGCGAAGTGAGAAGGGAAAGCTGTTCACCACACTTTCAGGAAGATCTCCACCATACTTTCAGGACAGCTCTTTGTCTTCAGCTACTTGTATGCCCCTCCTAAAACTGTCACCTGAGGGTAGATTCCCAGAGAAGGATTCAAGTAGTCAATGTGGCTGCCATGTGTCTAAAGTTTTGATGTGTGCCATACAGCTGCACTGCACCAGTATTCCTGTACACTGATGACCTTGAGTTTCTGGACCAACTTCATCCCAGTTAGCTATTCTGTCAGCTCCATGGATCTCAGTATGATCAGAAAAATACACAATATATTCTATCCTTCCTAAATTAATCTAGTAATATACATTTCTCAGGTTTTTTAGAGTACATTTTCACGCTTTACTGATACTTGTTATAACCAAAGTCCTTTCAAGTATTTATTTATAAAGCATCTCCCCTACCAGATGTTCTCAGTTGAGTCACTAGGGACATATTCATCTTCGTGTGCTTCTAACCTTCTCTTATGATTCATGCTGCCTTTCAATCCAGCTCATTCTTTTCTGAAATATAAACATTCCATTAGGTGCCCAAATTCAATATAACCATATAAACTGTGATAAACTGCCTGCTGCACAGTTATGAAATAAATAGCTCATTTTTAAAAAAAAACAACTGCCAAAACAATTTAAATTTTATTTTGAAAAGATTTTTTACAAAAGCAAACATTTTTCAGGTTTGATAATTGGGCAATTTTCCATAAGAATTTTTCAAGCTAGGAATTTTTCCATCTGCAGATGTCTTTTTGAAAAGACAGAAAGATAAAAAAGCAAAGAGAGAAGAAAAACCGAGAGAAAGGGAGGTGAGGAGCAAGAGAGGAAGGAAAGAAGGTTTGATTAATAGCCTGCTGGATCCCCAAGATCCAAGAACTAGATTTTTTTTTAATTAAACCTTTTTTCATGACTACGGCACAGTTTATCTTTGAACTGACTGCACTGTATTTTATTTTTACATAATACATGTTGTACACTCTAAAAAAACAGCTTAAAGCTTTATCTGATTCTACCTACATAAAACCAATTTTCATGTATTTCCTTTCAGCTCAACTTGACCTCTAAACATACACATAAATTATAAGCCCAGTTTCATAGCAAAGATGCAGAAAGATGGATGGTTTTGCAGTGGAGCAGTTATAGCCAGTATTGTTGTCTTCCCATCTCTCTTTCTCCATAGCTCTTCCACTTCATTGGCCATTCTAAGATGATGATGCACTCAGGCAACTTCTTCTCCCTGTTCTAGGTGGGAGGTAGGTGCACTCTTCAGGAGGGTCCTGACTGTTACAAGTGCTAAACCCCCACACCCAGCCTTTCAGATGGATGGAGGCTGTTCTTATTGCAACTTGCCAAGATGCTTGTCCCTGATCATGCTCTGAGCAGGAGATGGCAGCAGAGGCAGCTCAAAGGCACTGGGGTGAAAGAAGAAGATACGAATTGAAGAGGGCTAGCTGGCTACCCAAATATTTCACAGTGACTTGATGAAGTGTTGCTATTTAGCTGTGTAATCTTTTGACTACTCAGGACTATCAAAAAGATATGGCACATTCATTTGCCTTTTTATGAAAAAGGAACACACGTAAATCCATCACAAATAAATCCTAGAAAGTGAGAAAAGTGAGGTCTCTCCCTAGAAAGAGCAGTAAATCGTATCAGTTGACACTAAAGGGACCAAAACTGTGATGGCTGTGTTGCTCATGCACCTCTCACCTCTGTATGTAGTCATTCTTATGTCCTTGAAGGATAGCTTGCAAATAAAAGGTTTATTTCGGAATTCAAAAAGTGAGATTTACATAGCAGAGACAAAACAAAACCAAGGTTTGACCAACTGTAACATGATAAGGGACTCCAAGGCTGAATAAAGCTGTGGATCAATGATCGATACATGGGATTGCATCTAACAGCACCTCCTCAATATTTTTACTGAGCCTTGTCTGAGGGAGGGACATATGCTGTATTCCACTCACATTTTTGATATTGCAATGTAAATTGTGAAAACAGTACACCAATTCACCTTCCATTTAGACCTCCTAATTAAATACTTTCTAAATTATTGCTAGTGTAAGACATTTGGCAGTTGGACAAGCCTTGATAAGTGAACTGGCATTAAAGCACTTCATTCAGGTGTCTGAAGTCATGTTGTTCATTCCCTTGAAACTTCATTAAGGTCATGAAAAGTCTATGGAAAATACCAAATTGAATGCCCTAAGTCCTAAGGTCCATTTAATTTAAAATACTTCTGAGATGGGCATAGCAATTGACTTATAGTCTCTGAGCAGGGAGTCATGTAGAAAAAAAGAGGACCAAAGTCACAGCAATTGGTAAAGTTGTTGACAGAAGAGATGTGCTGGTCAGCACATCTGACAAGATGTCCTGACCATTCACGTAAACAATTTCTGGTGAAGATTTGTTTGTGAGCCATACTTCAATAATCTAGCATTGCCCACGTGGTCTAAAGAAGAAATCTAATTGGTGTGAGCTATTAGTTTAACTGCATGCCAGCCTCCAGCTCATTGGAGCCATTGCTACCTGTCATCAAGAAGAACTGCAACTCTAATAACACCTTGCAGGTCAACAGACTTTTAATAACCCACACTTACTCCAGTTATTTGTTGCTTGCATGTCATCACATTAACTTGGTGCTTAACCTCTAACCCTCTTCAAGCAGATCTACACTGGGAGGACTTGGCAGTTAGACAATGCTCTAATGGGAAGCTTTGCACCTTTGAAAAATGGCAGCTGAGAAGAATTAAACCTTCTTTCTTTGTAAAAATTAGATGAAGGCAGAGGGACCTAGGAACTAGGTGTAGAAAGATCACATGGAAAATTTAGTGCCACAACCCAGACCATTCCACAAAAGGATGCCCGAGGACAAAGAGTAGGGATGTTTGAGGAAGGTTTAAGGAATTACTGTATTAAAAAAACAAATTACACCTCTTCTTCCCCCCAAAAATTACTGAAGTTTGCAATAACTGCCCAAAATAATTTCTTTGTTAAAATAGAAAATATTGCTTTAACTACAAGACTATTTTGCACATATTTTTCTTGAAGTGTTTTGGGCTATATGAAATTAAACAAAACTTAGGGATAGTTATTGTTATATTTACTTTCAATGGTACTAATTGTCTTCATAAACATATACATTTTTAAATACAGCAGTAAATCCTGAATTGAAAGTTCATAAGTGAAAGACATAAATACTACCATCTTTACATCAGTTAGTGTCTGAATACCTCAGACATTAGCAATATCTGGTAACTGCAGGGTTAATGCAATAAACAGGCAAGAAAAATCGACTATGCCATTCTTTGAAACTCTTACACCACACTCAATACACAGTCAAAGTATTTTAGTGTTTGCCATTATTATTCTATTGGCATGTCAAATCACTTCGATTTATACTTGTACAACCCTGTGTATTCACATTCATGGTTTTGATACACAGGGGAATTCTTCTGACTGACAGTCTCTAAAAAAGAATAAGAATGCTGCTTACTGCATACATACTGCACAATATATACTGCTAGCAAGTTAAAACGGAAAAAGGACTGATGCCTTCATTTTCTTTGGAGGACACGGAAACCAAAAAAACTCCTTCTGACTTTTACACACACTTTTCTGTTGGAAAAGACCTCTGAGATCATTGAGTCCAACCTTTGGCCTATCACTATGCTGCCAACTAGACCACGGCAGTAAATGCCATGTCCAGTCATTTCCTGAACACGTCCAGGAATGGTGACTTCACCACCTCCCTGGGCAGTCCATTCCAATGTTTAACAATTCTTTCCATGAAGAAATTCCTCCTGATGTCTAACTTGAACCTCTGACGGCACAGCTTGAGGCTATGTCCTCTTATCCTGCCTCTAGCTGCCTGGAAGAAGAGAATAACCTTCCCCTTGTTACAACCTCCTTTCACATTCACATAGTGTATCTTCTTTATTTGGCAGAATTGTGGAAAAATATACACATTCAGAAGAAATTTAGTCCTTTCAAATGGCAGCTTTTCTTTCTGAAGTACAGTATTTTACAGTAGAGACATTATTTGTTAGATCAGAAATAAGAAATGGATTAATATAGTCATAAACTGAGCTGTGAGAAATGTGGAATGATAGAGTTTGGGTTTACTGCACTAGTTACAAGGAAAACATCAGATGATGCCAACTGCTCTCAAATCCCTGCCAATGCAAACTGGTATCTTCACTCCTAAAAATTAAAAACTTGGAGGGTTTTTTTCCAGCAGTTTTATGAGTTATGATTTTAATGATGATCAATAAATAAGGTGTTTTTTTTACAATCCTAATAAGACCTCATATATTCAGGATTTACTATTCTTACTAGATCAGATTTAACATTTTCCTGAAATCAGCTTGAAATAAATTTAAAGAGTGACCTATATGGAGAAAGAAACTTGGCACATAAGAAAAAGGAAAATATAAAATTCACATTATAAATTAAGCATATGATTCATTCAGGTAATTAGGAAGGTAAAAGTTGTAAAAACAATACAGTTACAGTTTTGAATCTGGCTCTCTCTGTGTGGGGACAAATGAAGACAAGGATTTGAAGAAGCTGACGTGGCTAGGGAAAGTGTATAAAATGAAAGCAACTTATGTCTGTGCAGATAAAAGAAGAGGGAGCTTCTATAATTGTGAAAAGGAACAGTGAGGTCCCTGCCAGAATAGTTATCAACAGAGACAGCACAAGGAAGGCCAACTTTTTAGTACTGTGGGATCATGCTTAGAAAAGTACATGAAGAAGATATGGCTCTGATTAACTCCTCCAGTGACAAGCAGGATAGGAAATTTGTCCATACCTACACCATTAACAGAGATATCAGCTCCTGCCAGTTTTAAGGTGAAATTAAGATGCAAGCTACAAGCTTGTAAATGAAAGTAACTTGACAGTTTAAAAGCAATACAAAACAAGTGACTTGAGCTAGCTCAAGTTTTAGGCTTCATGTTTCTCTTCCCTTGCATTTATTACCTGCTCTCAGGAACATCAGCTATGATTAATATTTCCCAGTAGAAGAAATTTATAAGCCTCCAGCTGTAAAAGAGGGTGAATTCAATACCTAAATTTTATAGTTTTCAGTATAATTGTTTAATTGTTGAAATATAACCAGCATTTTCAGTTAACAAGCACTTCACTCATCAGTAATTCTTAGTTTCCTTTCCTTCCAGAGAATGCAACACTGTGGCAAATATACACTGTGTTTTATGTTGGCAATATAATTCCTCATTCTGTATCTGTCTATGCAGGACACAGTCAAGGATGGGTAGAAAGCAAAATTCTACCAAAGGAGATATTTTTGTTAGGTTAGTTACTAATTTACATTAGCTGTTAGGACAAACTGCACAACAGATTGCTCAACACAGTCAAGCTGCCTTTGAGTATTTCTGCTTTATATTCTTGAGAAGAGCTGCAGATGAGCATCAGCTCTGCCTGTGCTCCACAGACAGTAATTCTGCATTTGTAGTTCGCCATCTGTTGCCCGTTCAAACACTACTTTAAATAGGTCATGGGCAGTTATCTGGTCATCCTTTTAAATGGGTTGAAACAGGTCTGTTGAAAGTTTGTTATTACTGCAGAGGGAGCAGAAAATATTTGTATTCTCAGCATCTTGCCTTGTGAGTTCAGTAAGGAAATTCAGACTTCTCTTCATTTTCAGGTGAGAGGAATAATCAATACCAATCAGCAGAAGGACCAGCAGCAAGATTACCTGGGCTTGTTAGCCAGCAGGAACAAAGCCAGATGTACCCCTGATACAGACTGCAGAGGGGAGGGTAGGAAAGGTTATATTTTAGGTTTCTTCACAGTTCCACTGCCTCTGCCTTAAGTATTGCACCTAACACAATGACTTGTGCATCTCTGCCTGATATTGTCCATAAATAACAAGAAAAACAGTGAAGTTGATTGATTAAATAGAAATGCAGTGAATGGGAGCATTCTAACATGGTCTGTTACTTTCCAATAAATCTGTACCTGGTCTAGGGGACTTAAAACTTTAAAAATCCAGGGATATATGAGTCAAATACTAAATTAAAAAGAAATGGGGACTCATATGGTAAGAAAGCATTCTCATACAGTCTCTTTTCAATCTAAAGGTATCAGAGTGCTTGACAGACTTCAGAGAAGGATAGTGAGTATTATTGCCTTGTGGAGGCAATGTACTGTCTAAATAGCTCAAGACAGGCCACACAGCAAGATGGGGACACAGGGTGTACAGAATACCAGAGGCTCACAACCCAACTTTTCAACTTCATCTCTGAAGTCTAAATACCTGTTTGTTAACTCCAAAAGAAATCCTCTGAACTCTTAAGCATCCTTACTCCCTTTTAGACAGCCTGCATATTCAGTCTCTGTAAATTCTCTGCACTATATTTGGAAATGTTCCACATCACACCCGGCCACAAATTCTTCCCCTGACTGAAACTAGAATTGAAAAAAAGACATACATCTCTTTACATGACCAGTCCAAATGAAGTTGTTTATAGCAGAAGAAAATCTGTTTAAGCCGCTACCACTCTATCATTCCAGCAGATACATCAGTCATTTCAAGTAGATTTCCTGCTCCATTCTCAAGTAAAAGCAGAAAAACCAGCCAGTCCTTCCCACAACTTTTGCCCATGATCAGGATAAAAGTGAGGAATACTATTTGGCCATGCCAAAATGGATAGAGTTACATCATGGAGTAATTCCTCAAGGCTTTTTTAGCTACAGTTAATTTTGGAGTGCTGTCAAAAAAGCCTCCTAGAATTACTGGGTTAAATTTAAGGAAAGGAAGACACATATCGGTGTTACAAACAATTTCATAGTATTTTTTTATTGTTTCCAGCTCTGGTAGGTGAGTTAACATCTCCCCATTGCCTCTTAGGTAAGTTGTCTATAAACAGCTTTTTCATTAGTGGTACTATTCTTCAGAAGATCAGTCCTTTGCTGACCTCCTGCTCTTCAATTCTTTCTGGTTTGGTGAGTGCTAATTTGTAACTTTTTGAGGGCCATGTCTAAGAAAGCAGTGCTTCTGAGTGTCACTCAGTCCTTGGTGTACCCACTGCTATTAAACCCGATGTGAACAGCTGCGAAAAGGCTTTTTTACTATTTACTCTCTCTCCTTCTCCTCAAAAGCTTTCAAAATTTGAGTTACATATGTAATTCAGAGTCTGAATACATATTACTTTCTTGTGATATATATCAAAGTGATATACTTGGGCTTTTGGAAAAACTTTCATTAGTATTCTATAATGCTAAAATAGATGGCTTTATACCATCCATGACATAATATTATTTAAGAAAATGAATATCCTTCATCTGTTAAAATTTTTCAAAATATTTATATCCTTCTTTTGTGCTATATTTTAAACTCAGTGTTAGTTTAATTAGCATTTTCATTTTGTTATGATCAAGAGTAATTCCATCTGATATCT
Organism: Campylorhamphus procurvoides; assembly: GCA_013396655.1. NCBI lineage: Eukaryota > Metazoa > Chordata > Aves > Passeriformes > Dendrocolaptidae > Campylorhamphus > Campylorhamphus procurvoides. The sequence goes on from WBMV01005052.1 coordinate 344,838, forward strand.
GATCTATCCCCCATTAAAGGATGTAAATTCTGCACTGACACAGCATTTGCTTTGGTGATATAGCAGGTCGCTTTGTTTTCAGTCCTGAGATCACGTACCAGCATGGTAACAGCAAATTAAAAAAGGTTAAAAAGGTCACGTGCTTGCATACTTAATTCACTAACATGGAACTTGATAAAGTGCTGCACTGTGACTGAGTAAACAATAAAGATACATATTTTACTCAATATGCAGTGGACCCACATGTGAGTAATGGAGGCACTTACGCTGTCCAGAGTGTGAATAATGAGGGCACTTATCCCATCCACAGAGCAGCACTTCACTGCTGTGCTCCCATCTGGGAATCCTGTGCCTTGAATTGGTGCATACATCATGGATCTGCCCTCGGCACCGGGCCAGCTCCTAATCATGTAGGCACTTTGCATTGTTATCTGACAATATCACACCCTGTCAGCCAGGCCAGGGATATGATGTACTGGTGCTTGAACAGCAGTGGAGCAGTGGGATGGCTCAGTGCTGAGCAACTCGAGTCAGTCATGGGAAAGGATGGGGGGAAGGTGTTTGAAATATGACAATGTATTTTCTGCTTTTGATTTCCCACAGTTATGAGTTTTTTTGTCCCAGAAACATAAAATATAAAAGACAATGGCTTGAAATCACTGTTTGTTATGCCTAGACTGAATAAAGCAGGCAGGTTTACTTGATTTACTTGTTCACTAGTGGTTTTGTGCATCCAGTCCTGCAAAAGTTTCGTGACTCTAGCGGAGCACATCTGTGATAAATGACTACATACTTTGCTCTGCCCTACACAGATCACCATGGCTGTTGCATAGTCATTTTAAAGCTTTCCATGATTTTCCAGCCACAGTAGGTCACCAGAGTTCTGCAGCTCCTAAAGAAGTTTGCATTCATTGCTTGAGATGGGAATCAAGTGCCATGCTTACAATTTTTAACTCCTCTTTTTCTGATCCATTAACACTCACCACAGTTGCATCATTAGATCAAAACTAGTAATTGAAACCAAGTACAAACCTATAACCTGCTGAGTTTCCAGGATTTTTGGGGTTTTGTTTCTCTATAAGCTTTCAGCTGATTACCAAGAGGTAGGGTTGATACAGAAGTTCTGCAGCCTGTATCTCTGAGCTCACTTTACAAATAATTTTTTAAAAAAGTTTTAGAAAATAATAGTGTTATTATTATTGTTAACAACTCCTAGCAGAACTAATTTCTAAAAAGTCTCATGATTCTCGGGAGAAAGTTCGGAGTCTGATTCCTGTTGTACTTGCCTTGGATCTTCACTGTCAAAGGAATTACTATGCACTTACACACAAAAAAAGAAAACAGCACAAGGACTTTCCAACTCTACAGCAAAGCATTTGTATAATAAAGCAGCAATGTGAACAATGGCAAATACAGAAGGAGGTCAGAAAATATTTGGCTTTTTACCAGTTCCATTTGTGCATGTGAAACTGATGTTTCAATTCTTTAGTCAAACTTCTTGCTATTTTTAACGACTTTGTATGCCTAGTATTAATTCTACATAGTAAAACAACCTCATAAGACTCAGAACAAGATCAGATCCAAGGAAAATTCCAATACACAGGCCTCCATCCCCTATACGAATAGCTTTTTTCCTGATTTTTGTGGCAGACTGAAACTGAGAAATGAGATGAAACAGATTAGATGCAGACCTTCACTTGATGCCCTTTTGAACAACTATGATTTTACTGCGGATTAAAAAAAACACGTTTCATATCTGCTAAAAAAGTTACCCTATACAAAAAAGTAGCATCTTACTCTTGCATAGATATCTTAAAATCAAAGTCCACAAAATTATGTTAACTATTCTTCAAGCACTTTTAGAAGTCTATATGTAGCTGTAGAATTTGTCTCCAAACTGGAAAACTGAAACAAGCAGTAGGTCTCCAAGATAGGTATCTAACCTGCTGGAATACCCTGCACATTAGTTTCTTCTGTCCTTACTGCTGAGAATAAGAGACCAGATGGCTATATTGGAAAAAACAGATCAGTAGTAAATTGCTTGTGTTTAAGTGTTGATTCCATCCTTGGAGTGAAAATGCATAGTGAAAATGCCTATTGATTTCAATCCTGCTAACTTCATCACACTTACTGTCTTAAATGCAAGAAAAGGTAAATTCTAACCAAGAATAATAAGAGCAAATGATTTGTAAAAGGATTTATGTGCTGCAGCCTTTTAGTCCCTTATGGGCCACTGGAGGTGGCAGGAAAGCCATCGCAACTATTTTTATTTTTTCTTTTGCTGGTTGTCTCATCAATTAGGTTTGTAGGGACATGCTCAAAGGCTGGTTTGTTGGATTCACCTGCCAAACCTCACCCAGGCTTATTCAGACTGTGGTTTTATACAAACTGAGTGCACAATTACCCATCTATGCATCCTAATAACAAAATGCTTTTCCTTCCCTTATCTGGCAAAGGTTCTCTCTTCATCCTGTTTCTTTGAATGCTGAGTCCGCAAAGGGATCTAAGCCCAGAAGCTGCTGACCATGACTTGGAAGCCTTCACTGGGATTCAATGTCTGAATATGTGGCAGGAATTTTAGTGGTGCTTACTTAGGCAAATAAGGTATTTTATATCTCATTCAGGCATAAATAAGCATATAGCTGTCCAAATACAAGCACAGTAACATTTGCAATGAATGTGGATGTGTATTTAATATTTATAGCTTTTGGGTGCTAAAATGAAAACTCCACTGGAAAAACATTATGCTAAGGGATACAGTTTTCATTCTAAATGTACAACATTCCCTTCAGAAAGCTAAATTGTTATTTCTAGAGCCTGTTTTTTTTTGTTTTTCCCGTATGTTGTGGCTGAAAAAAGTAGAGCTACAAGTACTTAAAGGCTACAATAGTATTCGGGTTGTATTACTCAAGTAATGTGTCAATGACTAAAAAAGGAGGTTTAAAGCATGAGGGAAAAGAATGAACTTCTGCAGGCACTATTTCCCAAGTCAAGCATACATGCAAAATCTTGCATGGGGGATGAAATAAGAGCAAGTTACAGTAAAGACCTGGCATTGGTGGGAGACAAGGCAATGAACTAGGGGTCTTGGTGAACAAGACCCAGAAACATAAGTCTGCAGGAAGGACAGCTCACTACGTTGGCAAGAGAATACTCTCGTTACTAGGTCAAGAGAGACATTTGCTGTCCTATATTCAGCACTTATGAGACCACATTTGGAGCAATTCCTCCAGCACTGGGCTTTGTAGTATAGGAAAGACCGAAAGATGTTGAGGAACTGGCGCAAGGCCAGCGGAGGGCCACCAAGAGGATGCAGGGTTTGGAGCATATGGTGCATAAAATGCAACCAACAGAATGGGGGTTGTTCAGTCTGAAGAGGAGAAGGCTGGAGGTAGGAATATTGTTATTGCCCTCAACTGCCTGTCAAGTGGTTAGAGAAGATAGCACTGGAGACATACGGTCTACAAGAGGCAACCAGCAGAAGCTGCAGCAAGGGAAAAGCTGCAGGTTGCCTAAGAAAGGCTGTTCAATCTGCATCAATGAAGATTTTTAAAACTTTCCTGAACAAGCCCTGAACAACCTTGCCTGACTGTAAAGTCATGGTCTTCAGAGGTCCCAAAATTATTCTGTTTTTGTACCTTTTCTCACATACTTCCCCCTAAAAAAAAACCCCCAAAAAACCAGCCAGCCAACCAACCAAGCAACCAACCAAAAAATGCTCAAACAAACAACAAAGCAACAAGGAACTCTCATTCATCAGCTCTTTACCCTAATCTTGCAGAGGAAAAAACATCAATTCAGGCACATGAAAACATTCTTGATCACACCCCTTCTATTAAGTACAGATGTGCTAATGTATTCACGGCAGAAAAGATAAAGCAGAAGCAAGGTGACATGGTGATACTGCCACTTCCTGAAGTAATTGAAAAATTACAATGAAAGAGTTTTATTCTAAAAAATATAGTAATCAAAATACTTTGTGATATTAGGACAGTCAGCCAAACATTTGATGAAAAATTAGTTCTATTAGAAACTTTGTCTAAATTCTTGTCAGCTAACCTCCTGGGCTTCCAGCATCTGTAACAGGAACACTCCTTATGCCACAGGTGTCCCAGCGGATGGGCAGATCCAGAAACCTGGTTCTGAGTCCCTGCAGCTGACTATTGTTGAATGTCCTCCTAGGCCACCTTTCACCCAAGAATGCCGTGGGAAACACAGCCCAAACATTGCTTCAGCATCACAGAGCAAAATGGTCTCACTGGAAATAGGAAAAAACATCCCTATGCATTCTGCCTAAAGAATCATTCCTACAGAATTCTTCATTATAAGAAATTTCAACTTTGTATCAGCTGTCTTTGACTTCAGATATGAGTTTACATGGACTTACTGTTTGCCTTTCAGTGTCTCAGCAGCCAGCTGTGGGAGACTGTGAGACCGAGAAGACTGTGAATTACATTGCACATCAAAAGAGAAGATTATTTCTCAGACCTTTTACTTGTGAAATCTTCCTTTTTTTTTTTTTTTGGTGTGGAAAACTTTTTAGGTTTTGTGTGAAACCTTTTAAGTGACGTGATAAGCACCAGGATTGGTTTGCAAAGTGGCAATTGCCAGGAAAGGCAAGGGAAAGAAAAAAAGTTAAGATCAGCCTTAACTTTTCCAGGATTCAAAGCTGCAAACATACTGGGCACAAAGAGAAGTGTTTTTATCCAGGATGTGAAGTGAAACTCGACATTCCTTCGGTCTGTTTAACCCTGCTAGTCAATAGAATTGCTTTCACATTAAATTTCTCTGTTATTGAAAGATTACCTTTCAGACTAAGAGTGTCCACAAGTAAATGAAAAATGTCTTCCTTTGCTTTGTGAAATCATTCCTTTGTCTTCATGGACTACAGCCAAGGACTGTTTGTGATAGAGATGATTAATGCAGAAATCAAGTCAAATGTGAAAAGCCCTGGGAACAGTTACTTTATTTTTCAGCTTTTACTTTCAGTTGCTTCAGAATAGCCATACACATATTTCCTTCCATGGGAACCAAAGTCCATAAATTGTTATAGTAAATTCCTTACTCCTGGGAAGCTTAGATGGGCAACCTCACATAGTATCATCTGCTTCATTACTCAGAGCTTTCAGCTGACTGTGATTATAATGCATCAAAAAAGCCCAGCTATGGTCTTTTTCTTTCCTTGAGTATCATTCAGCTTAAAATGGATGACCACCATTTTGGTAAGAAATTCTATTTCACTATACTAGAATAATGCTTCTACTCCCCATTGTATCCTTTGGAGAATGCTCTATTACCTTGATCTTGCAGCTTCTTACACTGAAAACAATAAGTGTTGCAGTCATTTGTTATTAAAGATGATAAAATCTTTATTCTCCCCATGATAAGTCAAAAAAAAAAAAAAAAGGTTGTCCTTGTTCATGACTTTGCCTGTCTTTCTTGTTTCTTTTGCTTCATGGTTCCAAAGAGATAAGACTCTGGAATCCCAGTCCTTAGGTGAAAGCACTGTTTATATATCAGCTAAACCAAATGAAAATTAGAAAATAATTCCTCTGCTATCACTCCTAGCTACAAAAAGCTTCTGAAAGCAGACTGGAAGAACCACATGTCAGGAATTAAAGAGTCTGATTTCCTTTTTCTGATCCCACAATAAAATCCAAATCTTTAACCCATGCACTAGATCTGTCTCTTTTNTTTTAACCCATGCCCTTGATTTTTTTTTTTTTTTTTTTTTTTTTTTTTTTTTTTGGCACTGGATATTCATTAACTCTACTAGCAAATCAGTATTTCCATTGCATGTTACGCTATTTACAGACATAACATTGCCTGCTATTTGAGTGGATTTAGTCTTTTGAGAGTGGACTGGTGAATCTGAACTACTGAAATGTAATTGCTGCTGAGGTAATTTAAGGTAACTTTCAAACTTCTGCTCCTCCTTCTTACCACAAAGATTCCACTTGAGGCTGTGTTAATTTTTGACTTCCTTATTGGGAAAAAAGTAATACTTGTTTCTTATGTTAGGTCATAACAGCAAAATTAAAAGAAATGGTTCAATGTGCTTCATCAGGAAACTCAGAATAAGATTTAACCTGGCTGAGTATGTTTGTACAGAGACATTAATCTGGTACTTAACAACTGCATTAAATACTAAAACAAGAAAAATCACACACACACAGAGCTCAGTATCCATTGCATATTTTCTTACAAGAAACACCTGTCATTTCATAGAAAGGCTGAGTCTCACCCACGGTTTTAAACATACAGTACTGTAGTGTTCCTGAGTTTGACAGCATCATAGAAGACATCTAGGAAATGGGATTTATGTCTGTCTGGCTCTTGAGACTCTTACATCAGTCACTTATAAGAGCTGCAGTGCTCATGTCTCTTCAGGAATTAATGGGTAAGAAAACAATTGCAGTAAAGCTCAAGGGAAAAAAGTAAACTGTGTCCTTCCTAAGGATACCACTAAATGTGAATAATTGCAGCTCTAGCACTTATTTATAAAGAAGCTCATCAACCGCTGACAAAATATTGATGCACTGGCTGTCATGCCTTTGCTGTTACAAAAGGGAAAGGATTTGTTATCACAAATTTTCTCAGAGCCACATAGAAGCAATTTTAGACACACTTGCAGATTCCCTCTCAGTGCTGCTGTTTTGGCAAATACTTTATTAGGCTATAACTCCAGTATGTATTTGACTTACATGATTTTACATTACTATCTGCGTTCTTAAACTCTGTTACCTAAACATTAAGTAATGTGCTACCAGAAGCTAGCACAGAAGAGAGTCCACTATTAGCTCTCAGAGGATAGTTCACATGGAACAACTTGCTTTGAATTCTTCCTGAATATTATCCTTCCAGAACTTATCATGTTGATGGAACATCCTAAGCAAAAAATGGAAGATAACTTGCAAATAATACTTTTTTCAAACTTGATTCATGTTTGCAACATGCCTCTTCAGATGTTTGGTTTGCACAAACACTTTAACAAACCAGTTCACTGGAAGGAATGTATCATCAACATGGCTTTCAAGAAAGTTTTAAAAACTTTAGAGGGAACCAACTGAAATGGGAAACACTGACTGTTTCATTATGGTCTCACTTAAAAGCACTGAGTATTTACTCTTTTTGATGAGAAGGAAATATTCTATGCTGCAAGGTCGGTACCCTTTGAATCCTCAGATTTCAACAGAGTTTCTCGGTAAGTAGGCTACACAGCAGATGAGTAACCCTGTGCAACTATCTGGAGTTACAAATGAAAAATCAGGAGCACTTTATGTGTTCAAAACTAAAATGTGAACAGGACAGGAGCAAATTCTGCATTTCAAGTAACCCTTTTCCCAGTGATGAACATGCCACAATAATAAAAGTCAAACTTTCTGAAGACAACAATTTTCTCTGCATAATCACGGCTCTAGTTTCTGATACAAGGTCAGGACTGTTCCATTAGAAATCTGTGCCAAACTAATGTGCTGATTTTGCATATTCAGCAGCATTAAAAACAGCTGAAGCTTTAGGGTAGGAGTTATGTCTCTGTGTGTAAAATCTACACTGAATTAACACTTCATTATTTTCAATGAACAGATATCAGATAACCATTGCCTTGATTAACTTCTACTGTACCTGGGTACCATGTGGTGCCAATAAAGTTATTGCAATTGAATTAACTTCATCTTTTCATTGTACATTATCCCTTTGATTACTCTAGACGATGCTTTAATTTAATGCTACTAGTGATCAGAATGATTAAAAATTAAAGAATGCCATATGTTACAAGAGTTGAGGAAGACTTTAGGAGTTTTGTGAACAAAATAAAGCTTTGTAATTTTAATCCGGCCTAAAATAATAATAATAATAATAAAAGAAATTAAGGAGAAAGACATCTTTTCCATTGTACCTTGGGAAGACTCCCAACTACAAACATTTTCTTTGTGGATTATTAATTTTTCAGAAGAAATCTCACTTTTATTTCCATGTGCTTTCATATTTCCAATGGAATCACTTCCAAGAAAAAAAAGCACAGTTTGTTGAGGCAAAATGCATGTGAAACTTTTGCCATAGTTTTGCACCTCACCTATGAAAAACTCCTGTCAATACCAAGAAAAGGTAAAGTAGAGGAGGCCGTAAGTTTGAGTCCTTTAGCTTCAGGCAAACTGTGGCTTTTATTTTATTTTATTTTATTTTATTTTATTTTATTTTATTTTATTTTATTTTATTCTCAAACTGTTTTTATTTGGTGAATACTTCTGCTTCTATTCTTTCTCCCAGAATTTTTTTATTGCATTGCAACCTAAGAGAGGGAATCAAATGCCAGCAATTCTTTCCCCAAGTGGTTTAAAATTCTTTCTTCCGGCAACAATTTTATTTTTTAAAAAAGGCTACGAAAATTAATTGCAATTACTTTTAACTTGATTTAGCATGCTGTAGAGCCCTTTCTGACTTCACAATCTTGTAATTTCTTACTGTGAAAAGCCACCATTACTCTACAATAAAGGACAAAGCCTTACTTTCCACTTTCTGGAGTCATAACTGAGGGAAGAAGATACACAACAGATGATCAATAGAAGATAATTCTTATTGGAGACCTTTGAAAAACACAGTTAATTTAAAGTTCATTTAAGTGTTTAATTGCAGAGTTAGAACAAACATTTTTAGACTTCCTGGCCTGGAAGAACATGTATTTATACATGCAAATTAAATGTTTGTTTTCAAATAGATATATGGTTGATAGAAAGATGCATTAAGTTTGCACTACAGGGCAATTTAATTTGTAAAATTTATGTCATGTTAGATGGAGCATATGACCTAAATTTCAGTGATCCAGAGGGAAGGTGATTCCTGCTCATTATATATGTTTTTCTACCCTCTAAAGCTTTATAGAGTTACAGATTTTTACCTTTTCCTTTCTTGCATGACAGAAGACTATAAATTCATTCAGGCTACTTCTGTATTTAAGAAGTTTTAGATTAAATATTTAACTAAGTACTAGTTACTGAGCAGTTAGAAACACATAAAAACCCTACAGATTTTAATGTGTGCCAAATATGGCATATGGTATGCAATTAAATAAAATAGTTGCTTAATGTTTACAGTCTTAAGGACACTTAAAATTTTATTACTCTGCAGATATTTTTTTTGCCTTGCAGGGGGGAGAATTCAGTCAAATCAAGCTTTCAACTAACCGTGTACTTCGTTAGAAAGTTTCTTGTTCCCTTTGAGCTGCACTGGAAAAAAATCAGGTGATACCTATATTTATGATCTAATCTTTCAGGTATTGAAATTATGGGAGGAACAGAGAAACAAGGGACAAGTATGCTTTAGTTAAAAGAGACTGGATGGAGAAGGTGAATTTCTACTTGCTATTCATGGCTATGCTAGTTGGTGCTGCTGGTTGCCAGAAGAGTCCTTGGCATGACTTTGTCCTGGGCCAGTTAGTCCTCTATCACACCTTTCCTGTGCAGGGCTCAGGAGGGGGCAGAGAGATAGTTCCAGTAGGCAACTGCAGTGCAGTGGGGTGCAGAGAAGAGTTCCAAGCATTTTTTATTTATTGGTACAGTCAAAGATACTGAAGTTGGTGATTAAATTCCCACTAATTCCAGGGTAGCCAGGATCTTACTCCGAACTTTTTGTTGCTAAGGAGCAAATCTACGCAATAAAGCTCACTGGTCTTCTTAAATTAACACTTCTTTGGCTGCTCTGTGTAAATACAGTTTCATTGTATTTACTTCCTTACAGGCCACATTAGAAATCTTTGCTTTATTTACTGTCTCAGAACTCATGAAACCCCAATGGAAAAAAACAAACTACACTGCTTTAAGCTCTAAAAAACATGGTGAATTGTTTGGGTTTAAGTTTTGTTTTGTTTTGCTTTGCTTTGTTTTTAAAGGAAAAAGATTCTTAGAATAAAAAAATCCTTACAACAGAATTATTTTTAATGACATATCAGGAATCATATTTTGAAATACTTGTCAGCTTTTTAAAATGTGCTTTGAAACCTGTTAAGCTGTCAAAAGTATGATGAATAGGTTACAAGTGCCATGATTGTCCTGTAAATCACTATTACAGAGTAACAGATCTCAAAGCCAGCAGAGGGAAGAAAAACAATTGTTTGCAAACATTTTACTCTGACATTTTGCACTCTTTGCCTCCACAGTGCACTGTATCTCACTGCTCTTAGGGGCATTTAAATGCTTCACGGGCAGTATAATCTGACCAAGGAATCTGGACACAGAAACAAGTGGGGATGGGAAGAATGGAGAAAATGCATCCAAGGTAGCACTTTTGGTTTCCTGGCAATTTTAACCAAGAGTCAACATTTTCTATAGGAAGCAGTGTGGTTCACAAAACAGTAATTCAATCAAAACCCAGTGAGCTCTTAATAGTTTTAACTGAAGATTTTCAGTAAACCCTGACATTAAGTTAAATGATACCAGGAAGGATGAACTAGCATCAAGATTAAAGCTTTCATCTTCAAATGTCCAGAGGTACTTATAGAAAAAAGAGACACAGAAGCATATTCTGTGATTATGGGCAGAATCACAAGCAAATATTTGTTTAAAGAACTCTAAGGTTTAGTTTCACTAGGAGTGAAATTGCTTGTGAGATACATTAAGATAGAATACAGGGTCATACTTATGTATGATATTTGTATTGACCAAATTACCTATCTTCCATTTGCTCATGCATTCTCAACAAAACAGAACAACCGACATCTGGAGCAGTTTTCAAACCATTTGATATAGCCATTTTCTAAAGAAAACTGGCTGAATAAAATAATTATTCAATCAATTGAAATCGGAGTTTATTAGAAACATCTGACTCTTGTATTTCTGGCTTAGCTGAAAGCAATTCTGTGATCCTTGCTACCTAATGATTTTCAATGGATAACATAAACACCAAACATATATTATTTGTAAACACCATGACCTTTGCTGTTCTGAACATATAAATAGTTTTCCTGCCAGCAGGCCTACTAATGATTAGATAAGTTACTAACTTGCTTTGTCCCTCCAGGAATTTATATAGGGAGTAAGCACTGTTGGCAATTATAGCAGCGCCTAGACTGAGTGGGTCATGACATGAACAAAGATTTAGCTGGGACAAAACAAAGACAAGCTGGGACACTTCTAGTCAGAACCTCTGGCTTTTATTTTCTCAGACACCCTGGAGTAAGCTGGTGCATGATACAGTCTCACTGAGCACTCGGAGCCTAGAAGACCTCCCTCATCCAGTCATTTGGATGCAGACACCACTATTCTCTTAAATTACAGGGCTACTGTTAAACAGGGCATGAAATATTGTTATATTTCAACTTGAATAATAAGCTATTCAGATGCTGGAGTGACAGGAAGCAGGTAAGAATCAAAAGGGAAGAAGTACATGTTAGGCAGGAAACAATGCTCCATTTAGAAGGAATTTTTGTCATTTACTACTCCTACTGTCTAAAGCACTTCATGCAATTTATTTCAAAAGATAGAAAAATAATAATCCTGAACTACTTCATGTGAAGTCTTCAAATTATTACTTGAGATTTCCTTGCATGGACTTCCCAGAGATACATGGAAATTACAGGCGCTACCAGTTCCTTTTTCTAGCCAACCTATTCATCACGTACTCAGCCAAGTACATCAGGGTAATTTGGGGTCTTGGCTACATAAAGGATAATGGAGTTGGATGCTTCATAAAAATGAGTCATTTTTTCCCCAACTGATTATGTGACTGTCTCAGAAAGCCCTGATCGTGGTCAGTTAACTCTGCAAAGTATCTTGAGTGCTTGAATGCCTATTTACCTTTCAAACTCTGGGCCAATATCATGAAACCAGATGGAAATTCTTTGAAAATTGAGTACAGGATGGAGTTACTCCAAAACCAGTCTCCAGTGAGATAGGAGTTTAGGAAAAAAAAGCCCAATTGAATTATAAGTTTCCTAATTTGGCATGCTTCACAAAATTAACTCAATATTTCATCTCACCATCATAAACATATTCCTTATATTTTCTAACTTTTATAAATTTGAAACAAGCAACTAGCTTGTCAGCCCACAAGTAGAATACCCTAATATTCCACATTGTCTACTGTTTCATACATAAAGTTAGTACTTCAAGCTTACTCCATTATCAAAACATAACAACATTCAGTGTTCTCCTCAGAAAAAATATGTATCAATACGTGATAATGTTAGTATATCCTTTTCTCACTCTGTAATGTTTTATATCTTTTGATCAGCCTGTATTTCTCAAAACCTTCTAATGAGGGCATGTTTAACTAATATAATTTACTAAATAAGCAATTCACTAACTTTATGCAATTATGTGTGCACACATTGTTTCTTCTGATACTTCTTACAGCATTTTTATGGTATTAAAATTGTAGAAAAGTATCAGGTGTGGCATTAGGTAAATCTCTCTTCTGGTTTTCATTTCAGCTGCTGTGTTCTTTTCCGTGTTTTTAATATAAACCAAAGATGGCTGAAATATGAGATATGTATTTGTCGATGTCTATGTATAAAATCTAGTGCTAAATGAAATCATTAGTTTAATAGCTATTCTAGTAGATGCATTATCAGGCAAAAACCCCAAAACTTGCCTGTTACTAATAGGCACATCCGTCTCTGTGGTCTATCAGAACACACGAGCAAGTGCTTGTTTTTCTGCACTGAAGACAACAGAAGAAGAAGTAAGCCTAAAATACATCTCATTGAAGTACTAAGAACCTTCTACCTGAAGAAGTTTGAAGTGTGAACTTCAGGTATGTAGAACAGGTATTATGGAACGTATATTGAGATTATCTTCATATATATTGGTATGATTCTCACATGACTGCTGTATATAGGAAAGATAAGAGGCATCATGACCAGCTGTGCTAAGAAAAGTGGATGAATAGAAAAAACACATGTCACTAAGCAATATATTAAATCAGTGCTGCCATTCTGTAGGTCAATTCAGTGCTGAATTCTAACTACAGGTATTCCAAACTGATTTTTACAGAGCTAATACAGACCTTTAGCCTACCTGGTCTGCAGCTGGTCTTTGTGAATACACACCTCCTTATTCATTAAAGTAATATATTTCCCAGATCATCTTGCAGCTTCATCAATTCATTGGTTCTAGCCACTGGAGTGCATTTGTGGCCATCTCCAATGGACTTCCCTTTGCTTCTGAAGTAGATACATGTACTGATGATGTGTGTCTGAAGTCTGCAACTTTCTTGTGACTTTTGGCAACAGTGCTAGTGCTCAAACATTATAAATCTGTGTGCTAGACTTTACAGAACAGAACACTCAAAAATGATCACAGTAACATGGGCCAATTTCAGCTATGGTTTTGATTAAAAGTTTGATATAAACCTCAGAAAAAAGACAACATGCTTCCATAGATAAGCTCTGCAACATTTATATTCCACTTCACTGCACTGGGTTGATTCAGAGTGTATGTGCTTTTCCTGGCCACAGTTTAACTGCTCGATAAAGTAACATTCTGTTATTAAGTGCTGACTCTTTTCCCCTAGATTAATGGGTTTTGGTTGTCCGGAGCGATCAAGCCATTTGAAGAGGAGGAAATAAAGCAAACTGAGTAACATCACAGATACTGGGCTTTTGCCCTTTTATGGTGTAAAGAATGCCAAAAAAGAAAAGACTTCCCAGAGCAGTGGCTTAAGATTATTTCATTCTTTGTGCAATATCTTATGAGCCTTCAGGAAAAATTACTGCATTTTTCCTAATGAAGATTGTTAAATGTGCCTTTCAAAAATGCCCATGAATTAGACTTGACACTGTAACTTGACTCAATAATGAAAATGAAAGGCCAGCTTGGAGTGTTCTGTGATGACAAAAAGCTGCATAAATTCAATTTTCCTTACCCTATCATTTAGCAAATTTTGTGATTTCTAAATGATTAAATAATTGTATGTATTCATTCTGTGCTGCTTAATTGATCACATATTATTAACAAACCATGAATGAAATGTGCAAGACCTGCCTATATATCTGTATCACCACTGTGGCGGGATTCTGAGCAGTACATTGCATATTAAACAGCTTGAGAGCAGACTTCTTAACTGCCCAATTTCAATTCGCTGCCATTACATGACTATCTTATCTGAACATATCAGAAATGATAGAATAGCAACACCATACCCAAGGAGTTCACTGCTACATGTTCCTTGCATATTTATTTATCATTTGCCCACCTGAAATCACGGTAAAGTCAATACTCCCGTTGCTCATTTCAGTCAGACATTGACCATTAAGCTTTTCTTTCTTTCTTTCGTTCTTTTACAAGAGGAATTGCACATAAATGTAAAACAGACACTAGCTGCAAGAATACTGGCAGAACAGCAAATATAACTCTGTATTCGGAAAAACTCTCAATAAGGAAAAATACATGTTGGCAATACTGTTTGATCTACATTTTAAATGTGGGCTTGAGGATACAGTCAGTGTAAATATAACTATCATGCAGGAATGTTCCCAGAAATAAAACTGTAGGCCATGTCTTATTCCCCTCTCAGTATTCTGGTCAAATGCTGGACATTTCCAGAACATATAGTATACATGCAATAAATACCTCCCAAAAGGCTACAAGAACTAAGGACAAATATATCAGGTACACATCACACCCACAAAATGAAAATATTAGTAAGAAAATACTTGCAACTTTTGCATGAGATACAGCATGAGGAAATCTGCAGCACTCACCCACTAGTCAGAGGACCAAATAGTCACAAGTTGATACTAAAGAGATGTATAAGGACATCCTACACAGAGAAACCAGCATACATTACGTCCTGTATCATTGCCATAGCAGCTTGGTTTCAGCAGAAAAAGCATTTGCAACCAGCTATATATACCCAACAGTATGGCAGGCGCTTGGTAAGCATAGTGCATCTCTCACAGTCCAAACTATTGAAAAAATGACCTCTCCTTCTTCCACCTTGGCCTCATACCTCATTCTTACCTCCATCACAACCTTTCCTTCAATAAGAAAAATACACCTCTTCCAGTATGAGGTTGCAGTCTTATGTACCAAGGATTTAGGGCTGACAGCCTGTCTCACTGAATTAAATAGCAAAATTTCCTATTATTTCAATAAAGCTGGAACTTCTCACCTTGGAATAGATGGTCAATTGCATATAACTCTCTACTCTCTTCAAGATAAACACTCTAAGAGCCAGGGATCTTACCTGACATGTGTTTCCAGGAATGAAAAATTAGCATTGTCCATTTCACCTGTGCCCACTCAATTTTGAATTGCAGCAGGGTGGCTATGGAAAGGCTAACTGCAATCACCCACTCGCTTTTACTGTATTTCTAGAATTCAAGAATTCAAGACTAAGTTCACTCATTTGCAGAACATGATCCTTTCCTCTCTCTTTTAGCTTTTCAACCAGAGTCACAGTTCTGCAGAAATGGATGGTCTGGGCATGCTGATGGAGTTTGCGTCTCAGAACAGGCAAAGGGGTAAACACTTAGTTCATTTTCACCTAGTCCATGTGCTATCAAGGTAAGACAAAAGAGGGGCTATCAGCACTAGTTAGAAGAAAAAAACATTGTGTAAAAAAGTCTATGAATGGGTTAGAAGCAGCATTAGTGGACACTGCAAACTGAACTTCCAAGTCAGAAAAACCCTTCAGCCTGTGCACTAGCATGAGTAGGAGAGGGTCCACAGACTGGAGCGCACAGAGGTTCCAGAGCAAACATCTGCACTTGTACAGATACACTGGTGCTGCTTCAGAACTGGGACGTACTATACAGCAATGAATTTCCTTCAGGGTGGGAAGAGGATCTCATTGGCAGAAATCTGTGGCAAAAGCCAGCCACATCTCTTTATCTCCTTGTTTTACTGTTGTGTCCTCAGAGCCAGGCTGTAAACATGAAGAACTGAAATCTCATTATCTAGGGTGAAAAGACACTGCACAAAAAGAGGCAGTGTTTCTCCACTCTCTTTTGCCAACACAGTTGCTTGCTTTAACTGTCCTTTCCTTTTCATCCTTCGCTTTAGCACTGCAGACTGAAGGAATAAGATATTCACAGCCCAACCCTCATACCTTTATCAGACTGTTTCACTTGATAATTTATTCTAGTTTGGATCCACCCACTACATGTGTTTATGCTGTTTGGGGCCCAACAAATTTGATCCTCAGCCAACATCACATTTGCCAGGGGAACCTTTTCCCTCGGGGTTTGACTGCATCAATTTCAGTCCTGCTGAAGTCTACTTTATCCATACAAAAGGGATCAGTGTTTCTTCTGCAAATCAAAGCTAGAGCCATTCATGTCAGGTCTAGGTTCTGTTGGCACAGCGTCTCTCCCAGAAGATGCAGGCAGTGAGTCTATTGTCCATCTTCTCACAACACTTTCACATGGAGCAGCTCAAATAATATTTTTATGATCCCTCTACAGGGAAAAATATACCAGTCAAGAAAGAAGATATTCACATGGATCCTGGTACAGAAATTACACATACTGTGGGGATAATCAAAAAGAGAAGTTTGATACCCTGGCATTTCTGAAAGCTGTCCTCTGAGCAGCATGGAGTGATCTTGGAGAGAACTTTTTCAGAGACCAGGCATAATGATGTGAGCCTCAACGATGGCAAATACTTGGGCTCAAGTTCCCCATGGCCTAATATGTCATATTTCCATCTGAATGACATGAGACTTGTGTGTTCGTGTTTGTAATCTCCTAATCAAATCTCATTATGTTTGTCTGGGTCATATAATAACATTTTGGTCTACAGCAAACCCATCTCTCTGAAACAGTAAATTTACTTCAGACACGTTTTTGGGGCCCCAAACTGGCTAAAGAATTGCTCTACAGTTACAGCAAATGGGGTTGTACCTGTATTTGCTTCTATGGAAAGGTTTAACAAGGTGGATTGAAATTATTATTGGGGAATGTGGGCTGTAATGATTTTTTTACCTGGTGGGGAGTTATTCATCTGAATGTTGTTTTATCATTTCAAATGTTACTTGTGGGAAGGGAATGTTACAGCTCTCCAAGAGCTACATTATGTCAGCTGCCATGCTCTATAAACAGATTACACACACCTTGTATAAATAAACTGTGGTTAGCTAATTATCCTGAACAAAAAATATACACACAGAGAAGAAAATTCATTTCAAAATGATTAATTATATAAATTTTAGTTTCAGCAGCATGTTTCTTATATCCCCATGTGTAGCTGCAGCTTAATAAAACTTGCTATAAGATTACCACCATTTAGTTGGTTTCACAAGTTCAGATTGTTGTAAAGAATCATGTCATGTTGTGAATTCAGTGCTAACCACATTGCAAATGACCTAACTTGGCAGAGAGGATGTATATACTGTAAATAGATACTATGACAGGTGTATCAACCAGTGCCAACAATCAACTTTTAAAAAATATATAGTATCAAATGACCACAGCCATAAATAAACTGGAAAAACTGTGCATGGCTTATTAAAATATTCAGAAAAAATATTTTATTCAGACAGTCATTTCTCATTACTCATCAGGTAACAAATTAGAAATAAAATGCTAAATCAGGTCAATGGATTTTGTTCCTTTTCTTCTCAAAGTTGTATATAGTGCATAGTAATAGACTTTTGCTGGAGAAAAAAATACTTAGGAGCACTATTACTTTTTGTCAAATAAGAAAGTTAAATAAAAAAAACAACACATCTATGTCTTGTGTATGTCTTTCTTTTATAAAAACCTTAAGTTTGCAAAATCTGGTTTGACAGCATGAAGGTTGAAGCAAATATCACACAAAAGACACCCAAGAAAGACAGAAGAATTTCCTCTGAAACTGGGTTCAAAACATGAGTGACTGGACAGCAAAACACTTTTAGAAAGACCTCTCAAAGGATTCTCAAAGGAAGAGATGAAGAGATTAACTAGCAAAGTTAATGATTTTAAATACATACTTCCCAATACTAACATACAGCATTAAATACAGCAAACAACTTAACTTATGTTGATATAGCCTACGAATGGTTCCCATATGTGGTTCCTGACTATGTGTATACTGGGTAGTATATTTATTTCAGTGGTAAATAAAATCTTAATTCAGCAACCCAGTGGTTTACCAATAGGGCATGTGTGGATATCCAGCTTTTAAGAAAAACATTCTTAGTGGTATTCATAGCCACATTACAAAACCCTGCAGACAGAAAGTCCCTCATGAATTTCCATTGGAATTTCAGCCTAATATGGAACTGATGGGATATAATAAGGATTTGATTTTGTGACGTCTAAGGCAAAGCACTAGTTATGAACTCCTGGAATTTTCATAAATAAGTAGAGAATTGACATCTTCAGTATATTCTTCAATATATGAACTGTACATGCTGGCAGACAATCCACAAATTTAGTGTACTGTCATGTGTTAAAGTTAATTGTAGCAAGAAAAGCATCAACGTAGCACACTAAGATCTCATTTTATTCCAATTATAGTTAGGAAACAATGCTCCATTCCTACTTCTACCTCAACTCTCATGAAAGTACTATGCAGGAGAACTGAAACACCACATATAATTATGAGGAAGTGGAGATGTTCTCTGTTCTAAGAGTTTGCTTCATCTGGTTATACATGACAGTATTTACAAATAAATGAGAAAACATACAGATATTAAAACAGAACCTTTCCTTTGACTTCCAAAGTCATCCTTAATTTAGCAAATCTCTGGAAAAGAAAATACATTGCAAAAGAATTAGAGATTGCAGCAATTAAGAGAAGTCAGTGTATCTGTAAGCTAATATCCTTCTGCAAGTACATTCAAGAAACTGTGAAATTAAATAAAGACTGTAACATACTATTTTCAATTAAGAGCTTCTGTCCAACTGACTGAGCAGAGCAGAGAATTTCCCACAACTGACTTGAAAATAAGGTACTGTTTGCAAGTTCTCTGCTTGTGGAAGAAGTTGGAAGGAACTCAAGGCACGGTAAATTGGGTCCTCTGAAGAGTTGGATTCAATCTGTCCTAGAGGTCCTAGGTGTTGTTTGGCAAGGTGTGTTACTTGCATCCGTCAAGACCATTGACTTGGTGGAAGCTGCTTAACACTTTATGTTCAAGTCTGGGTCCAAAATAAATGGGCTACTTTTTAAAAAATCCACCATAGTATTTTCAAGTTTGGATTCATATTTTCCAGAAAATCTTGAAAAAATGAGTTATCTCACAGAAATGGAAAAACAAAAAAAATTTTTAAATGCTTTTAAAAGAGAACCCTATGAGTCTTACAGAAAACTCTATGAAATGAGCAGTGTAGGTTTTATAGTAAGGCAGTACACAACACCTCTATGAGAAACACTAAGGGGAGAAAAGCAGTTAAGCAGTTGCTGATTGAGCAAATACTCCCTGCACTGGATGAGGCAAGAAAGAAGCACATGATCATGGAAGTTACAGATAATCTAAAAGCTAATCACTGGAAGATTAATGTTGGAAAACAAACAACAGCCTTAATTCTGGTATTTTCTACTTTACAGCTGCATGAGTTTTCACCCAAAGGCAGTTTCATGTATGCAGTTTATTTTCTTTGAGTAGGAGAGGGGCTGTTATATATAAAAAAGAAAAAAATCTTTCCTGTGAATTCTTAAAAATCATGATAGCAAAGTAAAAATTCCTCAGCTAACAGTATGAACTGTTCGAGCTGCAGCTGGTAACAGTAGTGGATTCTTAGTTGTCAGCTGTTAAGGACACCAGACAGAGGGAACAAAAGCTGATGTTTGGCCAAGGGGCTGAGGTGCCTTGTCAGCAGAGGAGCAGGGAGAGCGAGGACCAGGACCAGGACTTTCCAGGACCTCAGCGTGTCCCCGAGAGGAGAGAAGACCTTTTTTTCTGCTGTTCCCAAACCTGCCACAGCTTTCATTACTTGTTCCGCATTCTTCAAATGGATTTCTCTTTTAGTCCGAGCAGATATTCATTGTCCCAATTCATCGAAGACTTTCAATGGCTGCTCAAGTGGTTTCCCAACAGAGAAGATGGAAACACACGATAAAATGGAAGCTTCAGATCTTACTATTTGGTCCATAGCAGCTTAAACAACAAAGCAAGTTTGTGTTCAGCCCCAGCTGTAATGGATCTCAGTTTCTCCTTTCCCTTCTTCTTGGTTGTGGACCTGCAATAACTCCAGGCAGTAGTCATAAGGTTCCCATACTACAGTTTCTCCCACGAGTTGTTCCCCAGCCTCTTGCTGCCTGACAGCAAGGTTAACATGATGTGTATAGAATTCAAAGATACCTGAAGCAACCTGCTGTTTCTGCAAAGAGGTTCAAAAGATTGTTCACATTTACTCCAGCAAGACAGGGAATATTGTGCCCTGCTCCTCTGGGGAGAAAGGAAGTCAGATAGGCAATGGGATGGGAGCACTTGTACTCAGGCATGCCTGACTCCCAAACACACTCCTCACGCCACTGTGCTTCTGCTTTTCATTTAGAATATTTTTTGTGCTGGGGGTGGGGATTCAAACTAAACCATTTCATGAGGCCCTGGTTATGCATTATCAGAGCAAGCCAAGCTGCCAGCTGC
Source organism: Campylorhamphus procurvoides (assembly GCA_013396655.1). Lineage (NCBI taxonomy): Eukaryota > Metazoa > Chordata > Aves > Passeriformes > Dendrocolaptidae > Campylorhamphus > Campylorhamphus procurvoides. The sequence goes on from WBMV01005052.1 coordinate 365,349, forward strand.
ACCATGTAAGCATGTCACTCCTTGGAATAAAGACAAGAAAAGCCTTTCTGTGAAAGATTGATACTACTTTGTGTTGTGTCAGCATGCTGCATGTTGGTCTTGTCCTGTAAGCTTTTGTCACCTAGCTACTACATATACATGCAGTAGTAATATTTCAGTCTATTTAAGTTTATTTGTGGGGTATTTTTAAGTTTAGAGTAGACCAATTTAATGAATGACTATGATCTCCTGCATAACAGGCTATACTAAATCTTGCATCTAATTTGGATACAATGTTCATATTTCTAAATGCTTTGTCATATTAAAGCATGCTTCCCTTCTCTAGCTGTTAAATTTCTACTGTAGACAGTTAACGTGGCTTGTAATGTTATCCAGAAGTTGTTTAAGGGTTAAACTACAACCTTTTCTTCTCCATAAAAAAACCCAAGGAAATCTCCAAGCAACTGACAAAAATCTTCTTAGGAATTGTTATGTTCAGCAGCAACAGCTGAAAGCATTTAGTTTATGAGCCAGTATTCATCTTCAAAGACTCCATTCTGCCCAGAAAAGAAAGAACAAGAGATCAATTAAGATCTCGTCCAGCATGCTAGCAACAGTGGGAAACATACCTCACACAAGTCACAGAATCTTGGAACACATCCTAAGAAAACCAAAGTCTGATTTTCACTTTCTTACCTTTCATAGACTGTACAGATGCTGCTTCAGAGTGAGATGACCAATTTGGGGAAACATGAACAAAGAGAACTTCAGGGAGCTCGGTTCCAAAAAAGGAAATCCTATGCAAGGTTCCAGGTTCGACATTATTTAGCACACATTATCCAGGTAATAGATGGCATGTCTTTTTATTTAGTGTGACGTCATTTCCATGTAAAATCTGTAGCGTATGGAACAGGAAAACTGCATGTGGTACATTTCCCAATTTAATCCTCAAAGCAAATCCATCAAACTGTCAGTTTTATATTAAACATGGAATTAATTATAAGATTATGAGATTTCATAGCAAGGGTTATGAAACTACTGTTTATTCATCTGAAAATGCTTAATTATGTTTATTTATAACAGGTTTTCATATTTTGCTTAGAATACTCTGCTAGGTCCAATGAAGAAATACAGCTCCCTTAGACATAGACCTAAGCATAAGTCTGGGAGCTGTGCTTGAATTTTCCCAAAGATGAAAGTTTCTCAGATCTCTAGCCAGCTTGGCTCTCTGCAAAGGTACAGACTAAGACTTCGACAGTGGTGAGAATTTTCTGTAACTTCTAAAAAGAGAAATTGGTGTAAGCTTCTCACTAATTTTAATGGTAGTCAGAAGCTGGTTTTCTGCACGGAGAATAGTAGGATCAACCTTTCATCTCACTAGTTTTCTATGTCAGATTCAGCACATTCGCAAAGGTGAATCGTATTTTTGGGGGGGTCCTTTTTATAGCCACTGTAAATTCTCTTTTCCAAAGTTTTGAGACCAAAAGGGCTGATGTAAGAAAACATATAGCTTGTAACAGCAGTCCTTATAAATCTCAACTGCACACAAAAGAGCAAAGAAAATAAAGAGACAGAGAACAGATTTGAAGACCAGGGAAATAAAAGAAAGTTTATTTAGAGGAGACTCACTACCAGACTGGTTTGACTTGAATGACGTTTGCAATCTCTAAAGAGCTGTGTTATGTGAGGTGAATGCAGAGTAATATTCCTCAAGGGGAAGAGAATTCTTTGTAGGACTTTCTTGTGACTTTGGAAGTATCACTTACTGTGGAGTCAGACTTACAGCACTGAATTATTACAAGTGCAAAAGTGCCTACAATGAGTGAAGGTAAACAGACCAGTAGAGCAAAATTCACTAATGTGAATGTCAGGTAAATTACGCTTGTTTGCAGATTATTTTCAAGTCGTAAATAAGGGAACATTTGCCCTGTCTGGTTCTCTGGGAGAACACTCTCATGGTTTTACACAAGGCTAGGGAAAAAGAGGGAAAAGTGACTAGGTGACACTCTTTCTCAGCCTTAGTATGTTCAGTGCATTCCTTCAGCTCAAAATATAGTTCCAGCTACCACAATAATCTCATTTTGAATCCAGCCTTTGATTTTGCTTTTATGGCAACAATTCAGGCACATCATAGTTAATAACCAGCATAAATGTCTCCATACCATTTTCAGTTATGTTCTGTAATAGGTTTTAGAAGAGAGATACCTACAGATGTATAGTTGGAAAAATTTTTAGAATATTCTTTACAGTTCTTACACTGCAAGCCCGATTTTTGCAATAATTCAGACAAACTGGAAAGTAACATCTCACCATATCCTCTTATGGAATAAAGTTATGAGGTCATTTTGAAGGGAAAAAAAATGAGCAAAGGATTGAACTACATTAGTAAACAGAAATTTAAGTCCAGAGCCACTGATTTTGCAGAGTAGTTAGGGCTAAGTTTGGTCGTAGAAATCAGGAAAATGGTTAACTGTTTCCAGCTGCACTTATAAAACAAGGCCACCTTCAAAAGAACCTTTTACTATGAAACTTTTGAAAGAAGTGACATCCATAATTCTCACTTCAGCAATTCTTTTGTAAGAGACCATGATTACATCTTATTTCTGTAAGTGCATACAAAATTATATTTCTGCTTTGTTATGAACATCTTTACACAAAGACATGAAGGTTTTGGGTAATTGCATATATAAAAGTCCCAGTCAGTGCAGGTGTGTTAAAGCCACGCGTTTTTGTTAGAGTAACATGATTCATCTTATTTAAGATACAAAAATGAAGACAAAAACTACAGGCACTGGTGTGCTACACTTCAGTATTCTATGCATAATCACTACAGGAAGAACACCTGGCTAGTTTGCAAAACTTTCATCTTTTTTATCCATTGTAAACTCCCTGAGTGTAATTCTATTAAATATAAACAACTCCCAAATAAATTCTTTCGCTGGCTCTATAAACCATTTTTCCTCCCCAAAAAAACAGATTGGTAAGAAACCCTACATACAGCTTCAAGAGCCATCAGGCTTTTCAGCCTGCAGGATGAGTTGATGCTGTTGGCAGGATAGAGATTCTTACTGCAAATTGTAGACAAAGGTAACAACACCTTGAAATGGATCAGCTGTTAACATTTATAGCAGCTATTTGTATGGTATTTCACTAGTGCACAGTGGGGACAGACTCAAATCACCGACTTGAACAATTTAGTATATAGATAATGAGAAACGCTGGTTGGATAATGTAATACAGTAGTGCCAAGAATAAGTATTATGACATGTCAGCAGCTTTTTATTGTACTAAAACATGATTTTCTAGATACCAAGTACAGTGTAGTTTCGGTGCTGCTACCTTACACATTCTCTGAGACCTTTTAATCTCAAATGTTCTGAAAAACTGAAATGTAAGTCAGATACACAATATTCTTACCTCTGGGGTGAAACTGAGCAGCTGTTTAACATCACATACAACAGCAGTTTAGGACAGCAGTTGCTAATGTGGGAAAACATACCCAGATGTTGACTCCTTGTCATTTTAGGATCACATCTTGCTTAGATATTCATGCTCAGAAGACTGAACTCGTTCATGACTTTGAAAATTCTCTTTTCCCCTCAAGTTCAAATAGGAGAGGAAACCATTATTTTTTTCCACATATAAAACCAAGATGTATATATGGCCTAACTGACATTTCTCAAAGTTCCTGATCTCACGGTTTAGCTTTCTTAACTTAAGAACTGTTGTGACACATACATGAATATTTGCATCTCAAAAAGAATTGGAAAAGGGGAGGAGAAAGGACTTACTGCCTTTACTTCCAGATGAGGTTCATGGAAAATCAGAAAGGGTCTTCACAAGGGTCACAGAGGAATCCTTAAGGGCAGGCAGCTAATTTTGACAGCCATATTAAATCACATTTCAAGACCAGAAACTAATTTTCCAGGCTAAAGCCATTTCAGATCCTGAGCTGTTATCTGATTTAAGTTCTTTTCTTTTTAATTTTGCATTCTTTTATGCACAAAACTATTTTAAGTCACAGAGCTGCATTTTTATAGGGAAGTCCAACAACCCTGCCCATGAGTAATGTGTTCCAATAGGTGCCACAACTGTGTTACTCATAATTCAAAATAACAAAATACTCCCAAAATCATGCAAGTATTCAGTATTATGTAATTTTATTGGGGTGGTAGCATTGGAGAATTTATTTCAATGTCTAATTTCAACATCCATTTTTTCTCTTGTTCACAGCTTGCATATAGCAAGGCAACACTGCAGCAATTGATAATAACTGACCGGCACAGTCCCAGAACAGATATTGCAAGGGGATTTCCCACCAGGCACAACACTGGAGTTTTCAGCAGAGCACAAAAAAAAAACCAACAAAAAGCCCCCCAAACTAAGCCCAGGAGCCTCAGAAATAGATATTTATTGATGGGACTTACAAGACAAAGTTTTTGGCTCAGTCCTGTAGAGTTCAGGGACTGAAACAAAACTGGAAGAAGTTCACCACAAGGACTGCCAGAAGGACAGCTGCACAGGGAAAAAGAAAAAAGCAGTGACCTACGCTTCATAGTGGAAATGGGTGGAGTTCAGTCCACAGACAAAGTACAGACACAAAATGAAGTGAAAACCCTGCTGCTAAGTAATCATAAAGCTTCAATGCAGAGGTGATTCTGAAGGTCTAAACAAGACAAAATGTCTTAGAGAAAAAGCTGTTTGAAGGAAACAATGGGATATTATGTCCCTAATGATGACCTTTAAAAAATAATGGTTTTTATTATGGTAATGGTTTAAATCAGAGCTTTGGTGATGATATTTTAAGCAAAGTTAACTAATACAGTTAACTACAGATGCAGATCACATGGAAACCAAGTAATCAAAGCTTTCAATACAAAGGAGTATGTATAGTCTATTTTACAGGCAGATGCAAATATGTTCAACAAGACAAGAAATGATAAAACTCCACTGAGAGTCACATCAATGATTTTATATTCAACACAGAAATATTTTAAAAAAGCAGCAAAAGCGAAGAGTTAACTAAATAAAAGTAAAAATAGCCTTCAGGTAACCTGGAAGAGAACACAATGATCCAAAGAGTCTTATCTTTATCCTCCTTGCTAGCAGGAAGATTGAAAAGAAGGTAACAGGGTTAGGAGGAGAATATCAAATCTTTTTGCTTCATCACCTCTCCAGAAAAGAGCAAAGAAAATGGTTAGAGATTAGAAAACACCAAGACAGAAAAACAGTTTGCTGGGAAAGAGGGGAAAGATCATAGCATCCCTCAATTACATGAAAAGCTCTTGTCAAGAAGAAGAAACTCATCTGTTCTACTTGCTCATAGTGGAAAGAATAAGCAGTGACAGCATCAAAGGTTAAACATTAAGGAAAAGCTTTGGAATAGATTTTCTGTGAAAGTCATGGAATTTCCATCACTGGAAAAGGTTAGACAAACATCTTTCAAGAAAAAAAAAAGATAGGTATAGCTGATCTTAGTTTAGAGACTTCATGACCTCTTGAGGTCTTTTCCAGGACTACTTTCTATGATTTGACAAGTTAAGCAGTGATGACAAACTTTACAGACCCCTTTGAACTCTTTGGATGTCATAAAGATTGTCCAGACCCTTTATTCTAGCAATTACTCATTACATAGATAACAAAGGCAAAGTTTACAGGAAGAGATGACATCCTTTATTTTTCCAACTACATCAGGCTAAAAACATAAAATTTGGGGTACATGTGGCTTTCTGAGAAGAGCAGGCAGAAAACCAACATATTCTCATTGTTTAAAAGGACTGTTGGAGAAGAGCAGTAGTACTTTGCATTAGCTTTTAATATGAGATCATGATATTACATCATTCTCACGGAAACAGTAAAAGCTGACATGCTGAAGCACCATATTTAACACTAGAAACAAATTCTAGTCTAGTTAGGATCTTTATTATTCAGTTAAAAAGGTACATTTACCTCTCGAGTTGCTGTATTTCATACTGAGAGGGAAGATGTAAGGCTTCAAGGGACAAAGTTTGTTCTTGTAAGGTGAAACGCAACTTTCTTCTCCTAACGTTAAAAGGGAAATAACGAATGGGGATAATGGAGAAAGCATTATCCTTAGCATGTGGTCAAGGACTTCAGTGACATGAAGAAAAAAACACTAGCCTAATCTAATCACAGAGCTGCTGAGCAGCCTTTTGTAGGAAACTTCCTGTATGTGCATTTGGTTGTGACAAATACTCAAGAAGAGAACAAGAAGGTCTGAGTTGCAAGAACAGTACTTCCTATCTAAACCTTCACCTAAGGCTGCCATGGAAGGAAGAAAACATTAAACAATCTTTGGCCTTCTCCAGGGAAAAAAGGTCTTTACAGGAGCATGCTACGCAGAAAAATCACTTGTAGGCAATTTTCACAGGTGATTATAAATAACCTTTCTGTTTATGAGAAGTATAACTTCAGTCATAAAACAGATGACAGTGCTGTTGAATGCTGCCTCCTACTTCACTCAAAATAAACATAAGATGCATCAACATAAGCTGCAGCATGGAGTCTTCTTTACAGATCCTGTGATTCTTCCGCATTTTCCGCTATTAAATAATCAGAACAACTCTTCAGCCTAGTTCTGTACTTTCTGTTTACCTTCACAATGACCAATGAAAAAATTCAGGGGACCCTACTAGAAACTGCATTCTACAAAGATGGAATTTCCCTTATTCCTCCTAGAACAGTCTTGCCAGATACTTTCTTTCTTTCAGGAAAACTTCTATTCTATTTCATTCCATTCCATGAAGTGTATTCTATTTCCATGCCTTTAGTTTAATTTTGGAAGAGTTTCTAACTCCCAGTCTTGTATAGCCTTTATCAGCATTGATAAGTACATACCAGATAACTTTGGAAATATGATATCAGGCAATATTTATACTACTACACACTAATTACATGGCATCATTTCAGTCCAGTCTATTAGATCAAACTTTAGCTAGCCTTTTTCCTCCATTGCAAATCCTATGAAAGAGCTGATATTGCCACTGAAATCCCTTTTATATGCAAATCAAAAAGTCTGTTTAAGACACAAACAAATATAATTTGAATTGTTAGCTATAGCCTAGAGACTCTGCTTGCAACTTTTGGACAAACAGAAGCAGAGGCTTTTCCCTGGTGATCTTCTCTTTTACACAGATCAAAGACTTTCCAGCCTTTTATGGGAGCCAGTTTAGGAATTAAAAGATGACTTGGCCTTATTCAAACAGCAGACTTCCATAATACTTGGAATGGAATTAGAAAGTCTTAACAAAGCCTGTGGTTTAGAATTTGCACTTCTCTTTTAAACTTAGAATCAAATCATATTTTCAATATTAACTGTGTTAAACAAAACAGCCTCTCTGCTAGCTTATAAAAACTGCAGACATCTTAGCTGTACAAAGTCTGTAGTGTGTTTATCTGTTTGAAGGAACTAGGCCCTCACTTCCAGATGGATCAAGTTCAGCACTTATTAAAATCAAACCAAACCAGTTTATAGAAGAGAAATGGTGTGTCCTTAATTATTATCCCTGTATTTTTATCTATTGCTTGTAAAAATTGTGAGGTCAGCTGTACCTTTGTTAGAAAATAAACATAGGAAAAAAAACCACCCCGAAGTGACTGAGCATGTAAAAAAACTTTGAGCTGACCAGGCAGTCATTCTTGGAAGGAAAGCTGCAAAAGTACTCAAAAGGTGTCCCTGTGTAAAATGGCTGGGCATTAGCAGGCTCCAGCAGCAACTCGCTCTTTGCAACACACAGACAGCAGTGGACTTTGCCACCCCTGTAAGCCACAGCAAACCGCAGCTTCAGCTCATCATCCTGAGCACTTGTTTCACACAGACAGAAGCGGGAAGAGCAGAACAAACCCTACAACAACAGCACAAAGCAGGGTATGTCAGAAAGATAATAACACCGCAGGACACAACTTGTTTCCAGGCCTGAACTTGGGCTGACTGCATGCTCCCAAATCAGAGAGGGGCTTTCCAGTTTCTGAAAGCAGAACAGTCTCCTGAGCCTCTGGTACCCAATTAATTTTTGGTTATACTGCTTAAAGCAACGTCTTCTTACCAGGCATGATTAATTGAAGGGAAAAAGCTCCACATGTTTGTTAATCAAAATAGAAGTAATTGTTGAGGTAAGGTGCCACTTACATGGCAGAATGTCACTATGGGAAAAAAATGCTGAAACTATTCTGTCCCAAAGTTATACAATCAGGGTTTTTTTGTTTTTACTTTTCTTTTTACCATTTAGCATCATAATAAAAGCATTCTATTAATTTATTTTTTTTTCAGAGAAAAGGGATAAGATTGACAATTACCTTTGGCTAGTTTGTTAATCATGCACAGAAAACAAGATTTACATTTCTGTAGTTTCTGTATAATAGAGAGAAAGGGTTAATAAAATTTGAACAGGGAGGAAATATATTAATATTGCAGCAGCACCAATCCTAGTGATTTCTCCTCGTTTCCAAAAATGTCCTCATTTTGAGAAGTAATTTCATGTCTATTAATGTTTATATCTAGCCAAATATTACTGTATGTTTGAAATTTTATTTCTCTCACATTTCATCAAGTCTCAGTAAGTTCAGTGTATTTTTTTTGCAAGAAGCTAATTATAGAATATCCTTATTTGTTGCATACCATATCTCAGCCTACTAAATAAGCATACAAAAGCTCTGAGAGAAGAGAGGAAGATAAAAGAAGAGCAGAAGAAAGAACAATATTCTTTTAATCTTCTGTGCACTCTTTGTAATGTCAGTTACCAACAGATCTCCTTTCTCAAGCACCTGGCATGTGACTTGTTCCAAAGATAGATCAGCAGAGCACCATGCACAGTAGAGCAAAAAATATAAATAACAAAACAAAACTGGCATCGATCTCCTAAGAAGGTATTCCCAACCAAGCCGAAAGCCTGGTTTATACAGCCCACAGGGACAATCATCCATTTAGCCATCTGCAAATGAAACCACAGTATGCCCTTTCTTCCTAAAAAGCAAAATTCTTGTAAAGTCAGATATGCAGCGAGAAAAAAAATCTTCTGTTCCCAAAAGCTTATGCAAACAATTTGCAGGCTTCACATCACATGAATTTTTCGTTTTGCATTTTTAACTCCTGTACAAAATGAACATAGGACAGTATCACTAACAAGTATTTCACAGAAGTGAGGTACTATTCTGTTGTTTGCCATGTTTCAAATGAGCAATTCAGGAAGGGAAACAAATAGTGTAATTGATAGATAAACAGCTTTGCCTTCACCCACTCAAAAATCAATGCTTCATGTATATACACAGTTTAAAAGTTCATCAATCCAGGACTGTCTGAGACAAAGAGGCAGGTGAACTACCACAAAGACAAACGGAGCAAGAGCCACAGGCTTGGCTCCTGTTTGCTGTGCTCTAAAAAGGTCTTCTGAAGACTGAGCTCTATGAACCTGAGGGTCCTGGACAGCAACTCCAGACTCTGTCTCTTGGGAAATGCAAAAGAGCAAACTCACCCCTAAGTTCAGCTGGGACTATGAACCAGAAAGCCTATCCACAGAAGAAACAAGCTAGTAAGGATCTCAGAAAGTTGTGTAGAATATTCCCAATTTCTGTTCTAGACCCATTATGCCATGTCAATCACGGAAAAGTCCAGAGAACTTTGGACAGAGAAAATTCCTCTCCTGTGGGGAGTAGCACTTGAGGAAGCATGGGGAATAGTCAGTTGCAATATGCACCATCGACAATGTTTGTCATCAGTGATCTGGCACTTTGTGGGTTGGAATGTGCTGCCATGGCAGTAAGGGCTGAACACACCAACAGGCAGGAATTAACCTGAATTAAAGGAAAATGTCCAGTTTTTAAGTCAGTTTTTATAATGCAGAATAACATCATTTAGTCTGCTGGAAGCAGAGGAGGCTAAATCACTTTCCAGCACTCCCTCTACCATAAAAGTGTCTCTTATTTTGCTGCTAATGACTACCAGCCCCTTCCCTCTTCTCTAAATGCTCTTCTGCAATGGCCCTTTCTGGGATTTATATACATTAGAATTGCAAGCATGAATAAGAAGTACCTTACTTTTCTATCATATTATGTAAGTACAACACATTTAAACTAATAAGTGTTCATTCTTCAATTTTTTTAATAGTTTTATTACTGATAATGGGAGTTTTTGTACTTATTCATTAAATTTGTCAAAACCCTTCTTTAGGAATTGATTTTGAGTTTATATTACATTGTGTGCTGGATTAATATTAACGTGTAATTCTAAGCCTCTACTGGCTAATTTAATGTCTTTTTAAAGATAAAGCCCTATGTGACATCATTACCCTGTCAGATTTATAACAGCCAGTGAAGTCACCCTTATAGCTTTTCATAATTTTTCTCTTTCACCAGTGGTCTAATATGCCATTAGTCCTTCTTCTCAATTATTAATCTAGCTTCTGGACAGGTAACCTTTACCTAGAATACAATATTTAACTCACAATAATGGTAAGAAATACTTTACAGTTTCACTTTTATTAATAAACCATAAATCAGTATTAGCAAATTTCACTATATTTTAGATGCAGTAGGGATGAGAAACAGTATTAAATATAAGGGTTAATATGGAAAATGTTGCCAATGTTTCTGAAAGAACTATATTTCTTTCCAGTTTTTAAATCCTTGTTTAAGGACATGCAGATGAAATTACACTCAGTATTATATAAAAATACCTATTGTATACTGCATTTTCTGTTCCTTCTGTGATTTAATATGTTTGTGCTCCCTGTACCATGTTTAACATCACTAGTATAGAGAGTAGGTGTGAAATTAATACTTTTCTGTAAAAACATTAATGTTGGCAGTTCAAACATTTTCAGTTATATGCTGTACAAGCTTTCCCTTCATGTCTGCATGCTTGCTATCAGCTCAGTAGCATTTGCTCATTTGCTTTCTCTCAGTTTTGGTGTCCTTTGAATGACAAGGACAGACGTATGTCTCTTCCTTCTTTCTGCCCCAGTGCAGTGTTTGAAGCAGAGCATTTATTCTCATTTTTCAATATTTAGACTTTTGTGTGTGTGTTGAATGGTGCCATGGCTTTGATTAATGACAAAAAGTCCACATCACAAAAAGGTACTAGGCCAGTAGCTGGCCATGGCCATCATAGAGGACATAGAGGACTAGGTTTATGCTAAGAGGATTCTTTACTGTAACAAAAACTAACAACCCATATATCTGTCTACAGAACTAATTTACGTAGATACACCCCAATTGGTTTTGAAATTAACTTCAGTTCAATAGTCATAACTTTGGTGCCCTGGGCTAGTACAGCTGCAAAGATAGATTTATGTTATCATAGTTGTATAACGTTTTTGGAAATGAGGGAAAAAAACATATTGACAATCTAATCATATGAATAGTATTCCTGTTCCAAACTTCAGACATGTTTAAGAAATAAATACTTGTGTGTGGTCTTTCTTCTCTTCCCCTCCTCAGCAATGATTCTATTTCTCCAGGTTAGAAAAAGGAAACTGCTGGAAACATGGTCTGGAGAAACAGCAAACTGAGTACTAGTGATCAGAAAGGTTTACTTGGATTTTACAGCATGTATAATACTGTTGTGCACATTTTTAACTTATCAGGCCTCCATTCTAGCAATGCACCTATCATCTCTATAACTCCTCTAAGCTCATTGCAGAGCTCAGTTTAGAAACAATGATGTATAGGTTGCTCTTTTCATATCATTCAAAGTATTTATGGGCGTAATTTTGCTCCAGGATCATCATTTAACTCCTCTGTTTGCTACAGGGCAAACAGTTCCCCTGATAAATTCTTTTAACTCTAAATGTGAAGAACAATTATATTTATAGTTAAACTTTTCAATCCAGGATTAAATGTACAAAACTCCACCATACATAATTTTTCCTCTGAATTTACCTCTCAAAAACAAACAAACAAAAAAACAACAAACCAACCAAAAAAAACCAAACCAGCAAAACAAAACAATACCCAACAACAGAAGTGAGGATGCAAAATAATTTAAAGGAACACAACCACTTCTAAAACAAAAGTTGTGCATAATTCCCTCGTTTTACTATATTTTTCATTAAAGGATCAAATGCCCTTATTCCTGACAACTGAAGATAATGAAAAAGTACAAACATGTGCCTTGTCTTTGTTGCAGGGTCAGGAGATACAATCACTCACTTAAACTATTAAATGTAATGCATACGAGCATAGGGAGATGAAAAGTGCCAGTTTAAATTAGCTTGACCTGTAGTGTTGACTCCTGGACAGATGGCATAATATACCCGGACTTCATTGCTGAGGTATTAGACGCACACAGCAAGAGCCCATTGTGATATTAAGAAAAAGCTCAGAAGCAAACTCAGACGGAGATCCAAAAACCTGCTGGCCCCCTGTGAGGCTCTTGCCTTCCTTTTGCCAGACCTTTTAGAATACAAAATGAAGTCTTCTCAGTTTTAGCTAAAGCAGTGCAGTGCTCAGGCAATGAACACTCATTTTCTACTTTGCTGTCTACAGAGCACACTTTAGGATGAGATTCAGAGTCTTAAAGACCAGACTGACAAAGGGCAAACCAGTCAAAGTCAATGTATTCTTTCCAGGGGAAGGAAAAGCTAACTGTACCCAAACCTCACTGTTTGACAAAGCCAGCAATCCTTTTAAGGAGGTCTGTACAGGCATAAAAATTAGGCAGATCTCTAAATCCACATATAGTATTTCTCATGAGACATCAAGAATCATCTAGAGAAGTCTTTCCCCTCATAAATTGTTCTACTGTAAGCAGAAACTGAAAGTTCTGTGCACGCGCACCAATCCACACTCAATTTTTCGTATGCAGTTTTTAAATTAAAAGAGAAACAAAGCACTTGTCCAACTTCTCTTCTGTATTCATTCTCAAAATTGGGAAGGTTTTCTCTCACGAGAACAGATAGCTCAGTGCCTAACCCCCTGAGAAACAGAAGCGAGGGTATGGAGTGCAGAGCACAAAAAAAATAGCCAGGTATAGAAAAACAAAGATTTAAAAGCTAATGGCATCCCAGCAAGGGAAATGTAGTTAGGAAAGAAAAGTTCTTAGCCATTTTTACCATGCATGGAAGTTGGCATCAGTGACTTACATCCATCTGTTCCTTCACCAGTGGAAGATCGCAGCTATGCATCTTGGGAAGCTATGGGTTCTAAGTGGAAAGGATACATCACAATACGAGTGCCCAGCATTCATCAAACAGGGTCACCCTCAGCTCTAAAGGTCATCTGGGTTTTGTTTTATCTGGTCCTTTTATAAAACTAGACAAAATAATATCCCTGAAATCTCCTCATGCTTCTCTTTCCTGCAAAGGCAGAAAGCATAACAAAGGGCAAAGAAAGTTAAGAGATGATGACATTGTATGAACCTTGCACAGAAGGAGATGTGTGATGCTCTGTATGCCATATTTGCATTACTTTGAATAGACCTGTTCAATTTTCTCCTTCTCTTTAGTAATTTTTTTCTACTCAGATAATCTTACAAGAAGTCAGATAATTACGTATTCCATAAAATGTACCAGACTCAAATTGCTCTTGCCTGTGGTCACACTTTCCATTTTGGTTTGGGGCCATCGCATAATCTTACTCTTTTCCCTCACCCTCCAAAATCTTTATTGGTTTCAACCATAAACTCGTGGAAGCTCTCACTTTAAAGGAAGAAATTCATCAAAAAAACAGGCAGAAATAGACAAAAACTATGTCACCTACGAATCAGCTTAACACAAAACTACAATGATTCAACCTCAAAGCCTGGAAGCAATCTGTGGCTTTCAATTCAGGCCTCACTACATTTTGCAGCTTCTCCAGGCATTTGGTTTTAGAATTGTGGTCCACCTTTGCTACATGGCTTGCAGAAAGCCTGCAAAGAATAGCGTATCACGTGTGGTTTATTTTCAGCACAGAACATCTTTACAGTGTGAATGATTTCTCTAAAGTTTTAAACACCTAACAAGAGAATGATTTGTGTTCCCACATCTGGGGTTTTTTTTTCTAAATACTCCAGTAAAAGACATTTAATACTACAAATACTGCCTTGCCTAAAATTAGGCACCTGAGTAAGAAGTTTGGATTTAGGCATTCTGGCACCTGCTTTATTAATTTAAAGAAACCTCTTAAATTTAAACATATTTAAACACCAACACCAAAAGTGTTGGTCACTTTCCATCAATCTCTTTCAGAAAAAAAGAGGAAAAAATAAGAAAGAAACCCCACACATCTATCTCCCTGACTAAATTTAATCATGCATATTAAAAATGTTGGCTTTTATGACTCATGGAAAGTTGAAATATTTTCTCAGTGTATTATTTTAAAGGATTTGCAACACGGTGGCATTTTCTGAGCAATCACAGCACTGTACATATACACCCCACTCCTTATGTATACCCCGATAGGACTGAGGTGGTGGATAATGGCCCCACTGTCGCAGTTACTGTACAGACTAAACTTTTGCAGCAACCTTTGCCAAATGTACAGTTTGGGTTAAGACTGAGCTGGAGGTGAAGGTCTAATCAGAAAGCACTCAGAGCAAGTGAGGGAATATTAAAAGCTCCCTTGCAGTTCAGAGCAAAGAGAGGCCTCTAAGTAGGGCAGATCTCCATTCTGGTCTGTCAGAAGGCTGAGTTGTAACATGAGCTGGGCTCCATTTGCTTTTCCATTTATATAAAAACCTTTTTGTTTCTTTTGTTATAAACTTAGACCTCCAGAATAAAGCCTGGAGGAAGGGGGGAGGGAGGGGAACAGTTGCTGCTTGAAAGATGTAGTTTGTTGTTTGACCACTGTATGCAGCATACAGTACCTAGCTATCTGCACGGTTTGCTCCTCTAAACCAGATATAATTCCTTCAAAAATAAAGTTCTTGCCCACATCCAGAGAATCTGACACAGTCCCTGCCCCAAGGGCCCTATATTGCAGAGAGAAGACTGAAGCACACCAGGAAAGAAGCACAAGCAAAATGGTTTCCTTTTACAATACCCAGCGAGGAAGTCAGTCTTTAGGGGACATTTTAAGATTGGAAGACCTTGACAAATCAAGACTTCAAGAACAGCTCATAGCAGAGAGGAAGAAATTGATAGGATGGGAGTAGGGTTAGCATATTAAAAAGGTTCTGCACTTGACATTACTGATGGCAAAGGAAGCAGACTTTGTACCGAGGAAGATAAAGCTGGGATAGGCTATAGGAAGCTGTCTCCAGGGGCAGCTATATCTAACAAGCATGCTAACGGAAAGCAGATTCGTAATAAAAAAGAATAAAGTATTGATCATGCAAGAACAGCATATATTGTCATATGTTTCAAAGAGATTAAAACAAGAAAAAGACTAAGTAGTCGGACATTACGAGAGTTAACACTGAAGCTGATAAGTAAAAATATAAGTATCCCAGTTTTCTGCAAGAGGAAATATATTCACCTCTTAGTCATGCACAGAGGAAACAACACAAACTATGTCAATGTATTAATGAAGAAAACGATAAAGAAATTGAAAGGCTTTACTCAGCTGAGACTTATGAGTAGTAATAAACAACAGCAATTATGCTATCCATAAAATCAGTTTTCATCACTGCTTTTATGCAGAACCCTTATCACTGATTCCATTTTACAGAAGAAGGAAAAATGACGTATAGCTAAGCGATACAAATCACCTAAGGCTGCAGAGTGTGGCAGTACAGGGGAAAGGACAGAAGCTCAGGGCTTGGAAAACCCCGCATTCACCTACGAAGCTTCATTCCCGCTGAAGCCAAATGCAGCCGTGGCTAAAGGGAATGCAGAGGAAAAGCTCTTTTGCCACAAGCAATGTGGGATACTTGAGAAGAGAAAATTAACCTCCAGGTGAGGCATTCCTCTATGCCTCTCCACTGGGCAGGTCGAGTGCCTGTATTGTTCTGTATATAACACAGTGAATAAAAAAAATTCATTCTCCCTCAAAATGTGAACTAAAGTTTTCTTTATACATTCAGTTACTTCCATTGATTTTTTTCAGGCCTCGTTGTCAAGACAACAGAACCCAAAAAGAGAGGGAGTAGCAGTAAATAGCTAATTATTAAATAAGTATTTAGGCCTGTTGCTTATTTACTATGGTAAATTTAAATTGAAACAAGGAAAGATAACCCTCAAAAAACAGCAACTCCAGTTTGGAAGGCAGTGGTATGATTACCTTTTGGTGTTTGGGATGAGCTCTGTAATTTAAGTTGTTAAAGGAATTCGGCAAAATTTCCAAAAGATAAAAAGCCGACAAATTTCAGAAATCTGCAAAGTGATAGAAACTACTTTTGAGAGCCTGTCCTCACATATGCCCTCTCATATAAAAATTATGCAGGAGAGTTCCTTATCATAAACACTTCAATTATAATCTATACTACAGATTTTTAAAGCCATATACTTAAGGAGAAGGAGGATGAAAAATGTAATCAGGACAGTATTTGATAGCACCGAAGGTGGTAGTTATTCCAGGATTAACTATGCAAACACATCTGCTGTATAAAATGGCAAGTAGTACATGCCAATGAAAAACCTGCTCAGAAAGACATGAAAAGGAGCATAAATGTGTATATGTACATTGAAGAAGCTAGTGAAAATATGAAGGTGAGCACAAAGAGTCCTGTTGCTCAGAACCTTAAGACTGCGTGATATCTCATAGCATTTTCTCCAAGCTCCCAGTGATTATGAAAAATATAAGGGCTGAACACTCCTAAGGTTGGAAAGAAAATAAGATGAACTATCACTTGAATAACAGGTCTGCCCTGCCTTGCTCCATTTGAGCCTCCCTGCTTCCCCTACCACTGGAGCAAAAAGATCTAGGGTTGAAGTCTGCAATGGTCAGAGGTGAAAGAATCACTGTGGGAGAAACCGTCTTCATTTTCTTTCCTCCTACGACCTACAGGGGTTCAGAAACCACATTTTATATCAGATTTTGAGGGCTAAGTTCTCAGTCAGTGTCCTATAAAACACGCTTTTTCATGTTATAAAACTAGAAAAGGTCAACAGCATTAATATTTTAAATGTGATTCTGTTAAAACAGGCTTATTTCTATTTCCCTCAGTTCCTTTTTTTTTTTTTTTTTTTCAAATTGTTCCAATGCCTATAGTGGTAAGTTTGATATTTGACCAACTTTCAGTGTGAAATTTTATAGTTGAGATAATAGAGGCTCCTGTAAAATGAAGTAGCAAAGTGCTTCCAGTTAGCTTTAACAATAACTGGAAAGAGAAATGTTGCTTCTGAAACAAGACCCTTTTCTCTATTTGTTACTAAAAGGTGCTGAAAGAGATTGTTATTTATCTTCTGCTTCTCCTTGCTACTGCTTTGTAAACATATAAACAACGTGTAAAATATTTCTAAGCAAAATATTTAACAGCACAGATATACACAGTCTCAGAATCCACTGTCATACTGCTTTCCATAGCACAATGCCATTCATTTAATTGACCTATTGCTAATTTATAAGCCTCACCAGCAGAGCAGAATGTGATCCACAGAGCAACAGGATCTTTCTCTGTAAAATTTGGTTTTAAATGTTAAATAGTCAGTGCCACAATGATAAAAAGATACCACAACAGTAGCAGCATCTCTGTTATTCTGAAATTTTCTTGCTTGTAAACTTCAGACAAAACCTCTTTTTGTTTGTTGATGTGAGCATTTTAACAGGAAACAGGAGTTCAGCTGCTAAAAAGCACTTTTTTTCCGATACAAATTTCACCATTGTACTGTGATTGACAGCCATCCCAATGTCTATAAACAACCTACAAGCCTCCCAAATTGACCATTCAGTTCCTGCATCCAACATTTAAACACTGAGCGGTTTTTGCGCTCAATAAAATTCCTTTTCATTTCGCTCTGGGTTGCCATGTCTCTTCAAACAGAGACAGAAAAGCAGTGCTCTGTGTCAGACAGATTTTAATTTTCAGTCCTCATCCATTCGTACAATGTAGACACAAGCAAACAAACCCTACCCAAAGCCTAGCAACCCACAGTTTAAACAGTCAATGCGTATGAGCTACGGGATGAAGGCCTGGACCTGTTCACACATGAATAAAGAAGATTAAGATTTTCTTTCAAAGACATGAAGCCTTTTTGACAGCCTGTGTCAACAGCGCTGTCTGCCTCTCAATGTGAAACAGTCTTCTATCACAGGTTCCCACAGGGAGGTCTTGCTTATTAGCATGCTTTACACTTCCATTCCTTGTCAGTATTTAATTTAAGAATAAGGGTGCAAAGTTTTGCAAACTCTTACTTACCGACAATGAAAGGATAACTTACAGGAGACGCTGAAAGGAAATACCAGCTAACATGAACACCTACAGGGTACACTTTTAAAAGAAGATAACCTAGTGGGGGGAAAAAAAGAAAAGAAAAAAAAAAGCAGTGGATACAGTTGTGTTCTCTATTTGTCACTGGAAGAATATGCCAGTAAATTTGTTAATCACACAGTACCTCTTTTAGCAGGCTACTTTTGTAGAATTCTTGTCAGCTTACATTTTAGGGGTAACACATGTGCTGTTGTGCAGGGCAATGCATCAACTAAAATTTCAGACATAACAAAAAAATCTCCATCCAAATAGCAGCAATAATACTGACTGTGTTTATATATAAGCATGAGCCTGAAAGGGGTCTCCAAAGTCATCCGAGTCCACTGCTATCACAGGCTATATGGCATATAATCCCCCTCAAAAAGTGACCAAGCGCTCTTCTAAAACAACACTGTGAACAACAAAAAACCAAAACCATTGTTTCCATTCAAGAGAAAGATTAGCCCTGGCTGAAACAATTTAGGTTCCATTTTTCTGAATGAATGGCAGCACCAAGTCACCATTATGGACTGATGTTATCATATTGCTTAAAATCAAAATACTCTAAGACACTAATCTTGCAAACATACTTAGGGAGCTGTTTAGATAAAGAAGTGAGTGGTTCCAGGGAAGGTAATGCAGATGTAGAGCACATGCAGCTTTCAGGATTGCAGTTTAAATTTCTGGAGCTAAAACTAATAGGAAAAAACCACTTCCTGCAATACTGTAAAACCTTTTTTTTTTTTTGGGAACAAACAAAAATGCTACTGCTGTATTATACTGCTGTATTAGCTCACTGCTTGGGTGAGACTACAGATTTGTTATCAGTTTGCTCATCTAACTTAATATAAAAAATTTATTTTGAAGTTATCACAAGAGCAAGTTGGATTTTCAGGACTATTGCAAAAAGGAACAGATTATGCCTCAGTGAAGTAAGAGGGGAAAGTTCCAAGTTTATCTCCATCTTGGGCTTCAAACCCCAAGATTAAATACAGATGGTCCTGAGAGCCAAATCATAATCCATATCATGGGAAGCAAGATTTCAGGCAGGAAAATTATAAAGATTTTTTTTTCCAAAATTGCTAAGAGTTTTCTTCAGGCTCAAAATAATTTGCATCTGCATTTTTAAAGGTTTTTTTTTTAAAACAAATCACGCAGTTAAATAAAGGGAAATTAATGTTTCGTGGTTCTAATGTAGAATTCAATGTGAGGTACAGGAAGAACCGAATGACCTTGTAACTAGAAATAAACAGCTGAGACAAGGAAGGATAACCAGGATTTACAGGGATCAACATTTAATGCATCAAAAATCTTCCTTTAAAGCTGTGTACGGTACACAAAAATGATTCATAGTCTTTCACAAGTATCTGCTTAGCAGATGCTTTTTAACATTAGTCCTGACTTTTTTCCCCTCTGTGAAAATCACAATTGAGTGTGTGAAAGGTAATACAATTACAGCAAAGATGCACTTCCTTTTATCCTGGTTTAATACATCCCAAATAAATTATCTAGGTTTTCAATTAGTTATTTTCAAAGCAGGACACTTTTAGTTCTTCAATTTGATTCTAGCCAACATTTATTTCTGTCAAGAAAGTATGTGACTTAGTGGCCTGCAGTTCTAATTCATAACATATTTAGTTATGTTCTCAAAGATACATATTTGCTTATTAGAAATAAATGTAATCTCAAATTGCAATTTGCTAAAGTTAAATTAGTCTAAACATCTTGAAAAAGGTTGCATAGGTCAAAACACAAAGATAAATAAGTAAAGATGTACAAATATTATGTGTTCAAGAGTCTGGATTTTATTCTCTCCAATGTCAATTATTTATAGGTATTAATTTTAAGAAGGAACACTAGGTTCTAGCAGCAGTTAGTGGTAGGCCTATAAATGAGGCATCATTTCCACTATAAAAGCAAAAAACCCCCACCAACAAATAAAATCATTGATTTTTATTTTCTGATCAGTTCTTTAAAGTTATAACATAAACAATATGTCCACATCTTTGCATCTTTTCTTTTCTTCACCTCCCTCCCCCTCCCCAAATTAATTTATTCACTGTCTGTCAGGGTCTCAGGATGAAGTCTTTTGTTTTGCTTTGTTTTATTTGAGACAGATGCATTACTTGGAATCAAAAACACTTTTCAAGTTTAGATGTAGAGTGCATACTATTTGCAAGAAACACTGTCAAAGTAGTTTGGGAACCCCTGTATAACTGCACTCACAGACAAGGACCCATCAGAGCACCACATCTGTTTTTTTAAAAAAAAAAAAAAATTAAAAAAAACTTTAAAAAGGGGCTAAAACCCCATAGGATTATTGTCAGGTTTGGGGGGGAAAAAAGCTATAAAATTTAGTGATTTTCTGATATTTCTGTGTTAATTTTCATCACCAAACAAGCTACATAACAAAGTTCATCATCAGAGAAATTCAACAAAGCCTTGTGGAAGACACTTTTCAACATGGCTGCCATCTCCCCTTATTCTTTCCCAGTTGACCTCAGTGGGCTGTGATTTTGTAAATGGTATTTCTGTCTCTTTGTTCTTAATGGGATTCTCTTGTTTTCATCTCCTCACCAGTTAGGAGGTCATCCTTCTCCCTGAGGGCATTTGGCTTTACTGTCATGGAGCACAATGGGCAATAGCCACCCTTCAAGCAATTCTCAGCAAGTTTCTCTGAAATACGAGATTTGAGGGAACAGTGGTGGTGGTATTTCATAACTTTCAGTACAACTGGCAGAAGTAAATGTGACCACATCTATTAAATACTTCTCAGGAGTTCTCGCACACCCTAGATTGACATGATAATGTAGGCAGGAAAGAGGAAGAAACTTGTTTTAAGTGTGTGCCTGAGTGACAGAAGGGAAAACTTAGGAATGTGTGTTAGAGGATGGGGATTTAAGAGAGACAGGGCAAAGGCTGGCAGATGGGAGGGGAGAAAGCGGGGAAAGCGTGCATATTGCTTAACTGTGAGCAGCTACTCCCACCCATTTTATCTCGAGGATCTTTGGAAGACACTAGTGTAACATATAACCAGAACTTGTGGCTGCCAAAGGCAAGAGTTAGCAAAATTTGTGTGGCACTGAAACATTTTGGGACCTTCAGATATTTCACCCATCAAAGAGAAATACCAAGACCTAGTCGTGTAGTAGGAGTGAGCACCCATGCTCCAGCTCTCAAACTCCAAGGCAGCACCCTTATACAGTTGTGTCCTTACCATCAGTTTACACAGATATGAAGGCAGTCCCACAGACACTGAAATTCCACAATCATAATTCATCTGTCACTATATGGCATGTGTGGGAAAAAATTAAGGGGAAATGGATGTTCTAATTTAGTCTTTCTATAACTTAGAATTTGTAAAGCGAATTGCTCTCATGGCTCACAGGGTTTCCTTGTACCTGTTTGGGGGAATAAAGGACACATTCTGATTCAGGTTTTGTGTTTTCTTAATGATTTATCAAAATAGTGAAGTGTTTAAACTGAAAACCAAAATCACTACTTATATTGAGATGTTATCACAATACCTCATATCTTTTTTCATTCATCAAGTCCCCTGACCAGGTTACCACTTTCACTGGAGTTCCGTAAGTTTCTCCCTTGATGCATAGTTTATGGTCTTGTACTTCCCCTTGGAAGCTTCTAAGGAAATTTTGGCTTGTGCACTGAAACGCCCAAAATGGCATCTTACATACATCTCCAGGTCTTAGAGTTTGTGCTCCCCGACATACACAGCTCATTAACAATTTTTCCCTGTTCATTCTCTGTCAATGTTTTTGAAGGCAGTTTTACAAGCAGTCATATTCCAAACATAATTGAAACTACCCTACAGTTCAAGGATGTGTCCCGATATCAGTGATAAATCGCATGACACCTCCGGTGCGCTCAGGAACACGATACGAAATGTGAAGTCGCTCTGCTCAATTTATTATCACATCACAATCCTCAAATGTTTCTTGGTGACATTAAGAGCACAGCCCTTCATTTTGTCTTATTCAGGTTTGCTCAGAGTGTGAATGTGACCCAAAGGGTTAGATCTGGTATCTCAGGTGAGCAAGTAAAGGATCAGTCAAGTCGAAATTAAGAAAGAGTTGTTCTCTGCCCTTGCTACTGTAAGGCCGGTTGACCATACTTGAGGGCAACAGAAAATTCCTTCCAGAGATTTCGGTGGAGGGGTGAACAGCCTTCACTTTGCCACACAGCAAAACTGGGAGAAGGAAAGAGAGCTGGGAGGGTAGTGCAGGGGGAGAACAACCACTTGAAGAAGGAGAGAGCAAGGACTGTTTATGCCATCCTTGTCTGTGGAGCCACAGTTTTAGGACACCAGGTACTGGCTCACATTTAAAGCCTCTAGTCCTCCTACGTCCTGAATCTCACTCAAGAAAGGGAAGAAGCAGATGCAAGGACTGGAGTAGCTCTAGGCATGTAAGCACTGAAGACATTCACACAACAAGACATGCCAGGGATACTTAAATAATGGTGGCACCTGTCGAACAATGATTTTGTAAAATGACTTTGTAAGTCAGACACAATTCACTGTTAGGCCTTAATCCATAATATTTCAAAATTCTATGTCAGATGATGTTGTGTGTTTAGGCAGATTCCCAGTGGTTCCAGTACTTGTTATCCTGACCACAAAGGCAAGTAAGGTAAAAAACAGTTGCCTAATGTTTTCACAATTTATAGTGTGTTCAACATTCATTCAGTATACCCATCTTGTTCCTAATCCTAGAATAACCAGCTTTAAAACACAGTATTTTGCAGATTTTTACAACTTTATAACATCTGCACCAAATATTGTGGAAACGTTTCAACCCAAGTTCCAAAATTACACATGATTTAATAACGGAGTTGTTTATGTTGGTTAAACAAGTCAGCTATTGAAAGCAGATTCATGGAGGATAAACAGCTCTAGTATGTGAATTGTTTAGGTTTATTGAATTGTCTGTAAGTGTATTTAAATATAAGTTATTAAATTAGGTTACTAAGCTAGCTTAGCCTTACAGATCTATGTTTGGGGACCTTGTATAGCATTTGACGGCACAATGCTAAGCCACCTATTAGCATTTTCAAACTGACCTGTTTGAAGAGTAATTGGTGAACAGGAACAGCATCAACAGGGAATGTTAAACAGTTATTAATGTGTTTATCTGAGAAGTTTTCCTGTCTGTAAATACAATTCTTTTTGCGCTGCCAGTGATGACAATTGACTGTGATGAGCTGAAAGCTTTCATAACTATGGCTCCACTTAACAAAAGTGATCATATTTTTATGCTAATTTTTCATTACAGCTTAGATTTAATGGGTTTAGTACCAGAAAATTTACATGAGGTCCCAAAAGAAGTACAGTGTGATCCCTCTTTATGAACTAATTTATTTTCATGGCTCCTGATCCACGTAAACTGTTGCCTTTGCAATTTCAGTGTAGTTTTAAAAAGCCATGGTAAACTGCAGTTCCTGCTCCAGCATGCCAACAATCTAAAATATCAGAAATATAGTGGATAAAACACATAAAGACAAGATAGGACTAGTTAATATCACTAGTTAGTATCAACATCAATGACTTTTTTCTTATATGTTGTTCTTTTCATGCACTTTTCTGCAAGTTGCTTCACTATAGACTAGTAAGCTTGTAGGCCATCTTTACAAAGCTTTACCATAAGACAAAAATTAAAGAGTAAATTAAACTGTGAAGGTGGGGATGAACGTGGGTGGGAGTGGAAGAGGAAAGAAAATTATGTACAGTCATTAGCAAAGCACGTCTCAGAGAATATGCAAGAAAGTAAATGTCATGTATTTGCTAAAGTACATTTCCACCTGTTCTCTATTCCCCATCCTCACATCCCCACACACACCTCCACATTCCTTCACCAGTACAGAGGAGAGCTTAACTGTGTTAACATCAGGGTTGGGAATTTCCTTCCAGTGATCATTTGTCTGCGAGACAACATACTCCTTTGTCTTTCAGCAACACTTGGCTCAGTAACAGGAGAAAGTGACAAAATTTGGGTAAGAAGGCATCCAAGTTGTATAGTCCATAGAGCCACCTCCTCCCATTGCTCTCTGCCAGCCTCCTAGCAGATGTTATTCTGCAGGTATTGAGTGCCAGGATCCAACTGCTGCTCCTGTTAGAAAAAGCTGTTCAGCTCACCTGCTGGAGATAGGAGTTTTGCTATGACTAAGCAGCCAGTTCATGTTCTCAACCTTGAATAATCCAGTTTCTCCCCCTGGGTTAAAGGACCCAGGACCACAGCCGGCACAGATGCCTTACTGGATAATTGAGTCCTAAGCATGGCTAGACAGGAATTGCAGCCACCTGGTTTGCACACAGGCACAGCTTTTCCCCTGCCAGGGAGGCAGGCTCAGTGCGGGCTTCTGAGAAAACATCATTTCATCAAGTGCCAAACACCCAGCAGTGGCACACACTTTCTTCTTTGTTCTCCACAACATAAAGACAATGGTCTGATTTCTGCCTTTCCAGAGGCAAGGCTAATTGTTTTTCAGTGATCCATAGAGCAGCAGCAAAGCAATGTCTTGAGAATAGATATTAGACAAAGTAAGAGCAAAGGGAGGCCATCAGCAGGCAGGGAGATTTGAGCAGTTCTGTCACAGAGCAACACTGAAGCCTAATGTGGCATGGCCACAACAAGCCATGTAAGTGGTGAACCAAGTCTGACACATGCTCATTAGAGTAATAAAAGTAGAACAATTACAAATAAACAGGTCTTAGATTAGTACCAGTAAAATTTTTGGCACTACAGTTTATCACAGCTCTTTCAACACCATTCACAAGTTCTTGTTTAATACTGACTCACACAAAAGCGAGTCTTACCTTCAACTGATAACACAAATCCTTCTCCATAGTTCTTTCCCAGTTCCAACAAGACCTTGCAATAAATTATCAGACAGGGTGGGATCACAGTGTGACTGATGTTAGTCATGAGAAATCTGAAGTTTTTAGATAGGTTTAGTAGAATAGCAACAGAACACAGCTGATGAATACAGTAACACAAATCATAAAGCCTTATTGTCAGTACTGGAAAAAAACTTTTATGTGACTAGCCCCACTTTAACAAAACATTAACTTTTTCCACAAGTGAAATATTGGGTGATTTGGTTGTTGGGAGAGGGTTGAGGTCTGATATGCCTGGTTAGTCTTTGGTGGGTAATTCATTTGGATCATGAACACCTAAACCAGATGTTTGTATTTAATAGGTCAGCGAGCCTCATAAGCAAGTCATTATTTAATAGTAGAATTGGGTATTTCAACATCTCCCTCTCCTTTTCCACTACCAAGCAGACATAGTGTCACACACACATGCTTTTATCACTTGTGTGCAGCATACTGTAAGCATTCAATAGCTTTAAGGGTTGTATGTAGAAGACTGATGTAATATTTTGCAGTTTATGAGAGCTCTAACTGTAGATTTATAGGATACAAAGGTTTAAGTATTCTGTATCTGGGACAGATTCAGAGGTGAAGCAAAAAAGAAAGTCATGTCTGGAATATAATACAAATGTGACACAAGTACATGTCACGTGTTAAGTCCTCCTGCAGCCTAATTTGAACCATGGCTTTATTCATTAAATTGCATTCACAGCTAGATATTTTTACAAAGCTGTCAGCCTTTCCTTAATGTGAATATGGAAGTGAGTTTATTGGGGTAAGTCTGAGTTCCAGGTCTTTTTCTTCAAATGCTAATTTTCTTCACTGAATTATTTTGGATTTAGTCCAGTATAATAGGGTAGGGTTCGGCCCATCGTCATTTCAAAGATTCCAACATTTTCAAACATTGGGTTGTAAATGAACCTGTGATATCCATAATTTATGAGGAAATATATTTACCAACTGAATTCAGATCTGTATACAAATAAGTAGAAAACAGTCAAGAAGTGTAAATTTGAAGCTTAACAAATACATCATTTTTTTCTCCATTCTTGAAGCTGTCAACTCACATTAAGTAAAGCAGAGTTTCCAAAGTGACAGGACATAATTTGGAGCCCAAATTGCTACAAAGCCAAAATAATCACTATTCTTAATACCAAATACCTTTATTTCCAATCACTATACATTAAAATGAAATTTTGAATAGTATTGTTAATTGGAAAGCTATGTTTTATAGTACAGAATTTTAGAGTAGGATAATGTCTTGAAATTACATTTAGAGATGGGTTTAAAAATACAGGAAACATCCATTAAGATGAAAGAACAGATCCTTTTAGATACATGAGTAAAATCAGATATTTAAATCCAGTAATAAAACTATAGTATATACAGTAACATAGTATCAATACATAGCTAAGCATTAAAACAAATTTTTAAGTGGAATATGGAATTAACTAATTAGAATCCCCAAGTTCACCTCTTGTTAAACACAAATGGCAACAATGCTTCATTGTCCAATTCCCCCCCCCCCCGAGTAAGTTCTATTTTGAGTTGTTCAGAACTTTGCCATATTTCAATTGTTCATGCTGAACAATGCTGTTTGCTCACTTAGCCTGAGTTCTTCTACAGACTGTCATCTTAAATGGTTCCCCCATTTCTATGAATAATATTAAGATTAAAATGGGGTTGTCCATGTAAAAATGCTTTCAGCTGCCTCGTGAACGAAGTCCAGTATCTGCTGCTTGGAGCAGAAGTATGAATCTGTTCAGTAGGTTTCTCACTACAAAAATTTCTGTCAACTAAAATGTTGACGGGGACAGCTCTGGAAAGCACACTGCTACATGCTCAGGACAGTCAGCTGAAGCCTGGCAGCTGATTTCTCCAAGGATCCTCTGGGCCTTGAGCATGCCTTGTCTCCACACAGCTCCTGTGTGCTAGCCAAGGGGCAGAGCTGACAGTGCTCCTGGTTCTCACCCACCTCTTGCACCATATTATGTTCTTCTTAAAATGGCAACTTCTGAAGTTCTGCTGAGCTGAAGAAAATCTTAGCTGTCAAGAATTTTAAGAGAAGGTTTCCAGCACTCACTATCATAATGAAAAGCCTGAAAACATGGGGTAACTACATATTGAAATCTCTAAAAAGGATTTGAAAATAAATTCAACAACCAAAAATCTAATAAAAAGAACAACAGAAGTTTGTTTTTTTGTTTTTAAAACAGTCTTATGACTGCAAAGGCAGTTTCACGATTTGTTGTGGTCTGACTCCTGATTTTTTAAATGCTTGCGGCTGAGAATACTGGAAATATGTACGTGTTTCCCTGAGAGAAGTGCTGCAAATAATGGAGTAGTTTTGTCATTCAGTTAGTCCAGAAGTGAAGACAGAAAATCAGTTTCTATCCATCAGGCATGCCATTCACATTGGTGTCCTGGCAGGAAAGAAAGAAACAATCCGATCCAAGAGGAAAGAGAGAAAAGGAAACAAAAGGCATGTGTTGAGAGAGGTCAGAAGCTGGGTGTCTAGACCAGAGTAGAAGGAAGTAGAAATGAGCATGTCTATAGCCAGTGTTGAAATTTCTCCCTTCAGAAATCTGAGAAGAAAAGCAGCAGTTCTGAGTCCCTCTGTAGTGCAGTGAAACCACTACTGTGAAAACCACTGCTAAAATGTGTGGCTTAACACTGGGTAATAGCCAACCACTGCAACCATGGACAACTTGGATGGCTGAGGTCTTTGCTGAGTTCTGAAATTTCCAGTCTTCTTGTTGACCCTGCCGTCATTCAGAAGCATTCCTTCCCCTCCGCCTTCCCTCAGTTTCCCATATTAAAGAAAACCATACAAAATGGAACACAGAAAAACAAAAATCCCTCCCAAGAGTGAAAATAGTATTAAGGTTGTTAGAAATCTGCTCTTTGTACATGATCCTTATGGCAGTCTCTAATGACACTATTGTCCATTTCTTCCACAGTCTCCCTCCTGTGATTATGGAGCAGAGAACAGCTACTGCATGGCTTGCTGTTCTATATTTTTTCTCAGACTAATGTATCAAATACAGGACAAGTATTTATTCTTGGTCTTTGAATTCAGTCCTACTGTTAGTACTAGCAGAACACTTCACAAATAAGGATGATTTTCCTGAAGAAGTTCTCTTCCCATTTCTTACAGCTAGTGCTGGGACTGGCAGCAGGTAGCTGTGAGAAAGTTAATTAAAGGTATTTGACCATCTATGAGTGAAGAATTCTGTGACAGAGATAAGGGCCAATTCAATATTGGAGTGTTTTTCAGTTACTTGTAGTATTAATATTGTCCTTTATCTTCTTAAAAACCTCTGTTTTATTCACTAACACCTTCCATCTTCTGTAAAAACATATCAAGTGTTCCCACAAGCAGACCAATGCACTAAATCAGGTGAGCAAAGCTCTGCAGATGTAACGCTAGCTCCCGCTCTTGGGATTTCTTTTTGCAGGTTATGTTGGTACCATGACTTCTGGCTCTGAGCCCAGCCATGTAGGGAGGTGTTGCCTCCCACCGTCCCCTCCAGAAGGATGTCATCAAGGTGACCCCTCAAGATCCAAGCATTTGGTGAAATGCAAGGACAGAAAACTGCCAGATGAAAATAGTCCAGACAGAGCTGGACTAACAGTTGGATCTTGCCTTCACTGCCTTCTGTGCAATCATCATGCAATTGAAGAACATCATAACAAGTAGGTTGAATTAATATTATGTAGGCAATTTAACCCCAGCAATTGTTCACTCCTCAGTGCTTGACTTGGGAAGTTAGCATTCCTGTAGAGTAGTTTTCTGGATGTAACAATCTTTACTTATCTGACAATATGTTTCATGCTTCATTTGCCAGAAATGTTATGAGGTTTGAGTCAACACATTAGGAGCATGTCTCTGTTTTCAGTGGCGAAAGGCCAACTTTTAATTTCACTTATCTGCCACTGGCTAAACTGTGTCATTTCCTAAACATTTCTTAATTTTTAAATAAACACCTAACCAGTATTGCAATATACTAAAACACAGTGTTCAAATGACTATATGGGGGAACAGAAATATGTAGGTTGTGTTATATATGGGGGGAACTCTAAGTTTCTACACTTTTTTTTTTTTTTTTGCAGCATAGGTTGAAATTTTTTATATATATTTCCTCCTGTTTCATTTTAAATGTTATTTTGGATTTGGTTCTATTTTGCTTTGAGCAGGATTCCGTATAATTTGCTTTACAATTTTGCATTCATGATATACAATATTACAGAATAAAACAGCAGTGCAAACTACAAGGTAGCTTTGGGTATTCCTAGAAATACAGGTAGCATGGATTAACAAGATTTGCCTGTGCTTAATAAAACGTTTGGCTAAAGACAGATTATAATGTTAAGGAGTCAGATGATTTTACTTTTTCTGCAGAACAGTGGATTAAAAAGCACTGTCCGTCAGCAGAGGCTATCACGTTCATTACCTGTGTATGCTACCAGTGTTCCCTTGTAACGCAACTCTTTATTTTTAGGAGAAAAGCTCCTCTAAACTATTACTTTTTTCTTTCTTTTTCTGTGAATTCCCTGCAATATTGAGATTTTATTGTCATCAGTGCCCATTTGCTCACAACAGTAGAATCTCTGTTTGACAGATGCAGTTATAGTAAATTAACCATTTTAGAGGAACAGGGGACAGTTTTGATGAGAAGAAGACTAAGAATTAAATGTAATCTGTCACCACACTGTAAATGCAAATCAGATTGTAAATGTAATCTGTAAACAGAATTTGTTTGAAATACCTAGGAAATGCTACTGCTAAAAATACCCCAGATTTATACTGAGGATTTTAGTATTCACCTGAATGTTATACCTTCAAGAAATGGACTTTTCCTTCTCCATTGCTGAAGTGCTGGTTCAGTACTGACTTTGCCATCATCACCCAAGCAGACTTCACACCCAGAAGTCATTCCCAATTAAAAAAAACCCAACCAATAAACAAAAAAAAAACCCAAAAAACAAAACAGGCTTATTTCACTTTTTCTAAGCTGAGCTTTTAATTAATTTTAATACTTTTAGATTAATTCTTAATTAAATATTCAATTACTTTAAAAAATCTTAATTCATCACAAATATTGAATAGCTTTAAGGTAGATCCTCTTCTGCTGTAAAAAAGAAAAGGGACCACTGCTATGAGAAATATATAGCCATTGAAAATAACTGGAGCGATTGTCTTTTATTATGCAGCATGGTAGGTAGCTTAAAGCTACTGGACTTTAAGACAATAATAAAAGTATCCAAGATGGCAAATAATCGTAATAAGTGATGTCAGCAATTCTCCATGACCTTCTTCTTTTATAGCTTTTTATTTGAAATACATTAATGAAAGAACCCATAAATCAATGTTTCTATATTGAAAAGTCCATTTTGTATTTCCATTGAAATTTCCATTTCACCTTTTTATATATCTGCTGAATTAGTTCAGACATAGACCTAATGTTTCCATGCTATGGGAGAGAAACAATTCACTTTAAATATCCATTACAAATATTTTTAGGTTCTATTTAAAGCCCTAAGGAAATGTATATGATATGCACTTGAGCACCAAATTAACTCATTAAGATAAGCACAATTTTGTTAGTGTTAAATCAATTTATAGTAAAAGCCTGTTTTCTTGTGCTGATAATTTATGGAAAGATTTGACTGTTATAGCTCCCAGCAAATCCTTACTAGCGTGTCTGTAATCTTACTATGCTGGAAGTATTACAGATAGCAAAAAAATATGCTTAGGCATCATTTTTAGAGAATGCGCTGTACCTTAAGGCATTGTGGAATCTTCATCCTCAAGAATATAATTTTTCACTTTAGGGAACTTCCAAAACAGTACATGAAGTGGGCTCTCTCTTGCCTTATGGAGTGCTCTCCTGTAATGGTGCAGTGTGAACTTTCCACTGAGAGGAAAACAGGGTAACACAGAGATGAATCGGGGAAAAGACTGTATTAAAAGGATGGCATCTTTTAGAAACTGTATCACAATTAATTCTACTAACTAGGATAATCCCAATTCTGCAGCAGTTCACACTGGATATGGAATGAGTGTTTTCTGAACTAGGTACCAGATGGATTTTTTACTTTTACAAGCTGTGTTATCAGTGCCTACAAATCAGTGTAACTCCTTTTGCACAAACCTACAGTTCCATGGCAATATAAAACAATTATGTCTGAATTATCATGGTCCAGGCTTCAACTCCACTCCTGTCCCTCTCCCAGTCATCCTTGCCAAAGCTGTGTAGCTGAGAAATGCCAGAAAGACCCATTCTAGGTGGCTGACTTGCTGAAAACAACTCCACTACAAACTGTTGATGCAGAGCTCCTGAACTACTCCTTTGTTCAAGCATTTGGGCAACCCGGTGTGGCCTAAGGAAGGGGGAATACCAGATTAGCAAGGGCAGCCTGGATATCAGTCAGCTCAAGCCACTGTGAGACTGCACCTTTGACATATGACACTGAAACTTATCAGCTGACAAGCCTAAATTGTGTTGGTTTTATTGAAATTAACCTTTCCACAGTAAGAATGGAGCAGTTTTCCAGGTAAGAGATTTTCAAATAACACATGATTTGTCTAGAAAACACTGAGATTGTGGTAGCTGAGATAGAGTAGCAAGATAGATGCAACAGATCTCTTCACTGAAATTTGATAATGGAAAACCCTAACTCCAGAGTCAAGATTCCCTGTAGAAGTTTAACGAAAAAAATCCAAAACAACAAATCTCCCCAAAAAACTCTATCACAGACTTCTTCACTGCACACATGTGCAGCAGACATGTGGATTAATTGCTGAGGCTGCAGTTACAGTCTGCTTTGTAGTACGATCATGAGGAACATGATATGTGACTGTATCTACCCCGGCGAGTTGTGCATCCCAACATGAACCGATCTGGAAAGTGAAACAGCCAGTGCCAAGGACCTGACTTTCAAATTGTCTGTGCTTGGGAGGATGGGGTGTTGATTCAGATGAGCTCTAGTCTGGCCATGTGGAACAAATGCCTGTGAGTGGAGGGGCTTATTAGTTGAGCTCCTGAAGCACATTTTCCAACTTGACTTAGAATCACAGAATCATAGAATTAATCAGGTGGGAAAAGACCTCAGAGATCATCAAGTCCAACCAGTGATCCAACCATCACACTTACTAGACCATGGCACTAAGTGCCACATCCAGTCTCGCCTTAAAAACCTCCAGGGACAATCAACCACCTCCCTGGGCAGCCTATTCCAATTCCTGATTACTCTCTCCATAAAAACTTTCTTCCTAATATCTAACCTAACCCCTGTCCCTCTTGTCCTACTTCTGGTTGCCTGGGAGAAGAGACCAACCCCTTCCTGGCTTAGCTGTGTGCAAGAAGAATGCTCGGCAACATGGACTAGCAGAAAGCAAAGGAGAGTCTCCTCACGAGTGCTCACTCACCTGGTCAAGCTGCAGTGCTTATAAAGATACACCCATGTATGTGGGCCAAGGCCTGCTGTGATGGAGTAGATGACCACTGCTGAAAAGATAGGGTCCAGCAAGCAAACCGGTGGAAGTTGTATGTGTGGGATAAGCTGTAGCGTATCTTAATTATTACGCCTTCACTTTTAGATATGAGGCAAAGTTAACCTTTGATATCTGCAAATGCTTTTTTAATGGTGTTTTTTAATTCATGGCCAAATGCTGTATCAAGCCTTATATATCCTCTGACTTATTCCAGGCCAGTAAAGACTTTAGGATCAGGCTTATGGATTCTAAATTCTTAAGATCCTTTGGGAGACATAAATCATTACTTCATATAACTTGGCTGATTTAAGTGAAGGAAAATATATGTAAGAATGTGAATTTGTTATAAATATATATTTAAATATATATTGAAAAATCAAGTCCTATTGCACTGATGTCATCTGCAAAGGTGGGGCACTGCCTGTGAGGTACTTCAATGTTTTGTGGGTTCCTATAAAACTTGGCCAAGGAGCAAAGGCATTTCAGTTTAACAAGCTAATAAATAGTTTTGAATAACCCACCTTGTGTCTCATAACATTTGGAATCAAAACATAAACCAAAGCGAAGGAGGACAGAAGATAAAGAAACGCAAGGCTGCCCTCTGCCTCTTGCAGTAGAAGGGATGTAGAGGATAGTGATGGAATAGTCACTTTTTAACAGTTGGGATCCATTGGCTTTTCTGTTTTCCACCCTGTGTAAATACTGTACTATTTAAAATTAGAAAAATATTTTGAGGCAAATTGAAGATTTATGAAACAAAAAAGTGCTGTGCAGAGCATTTTTTAGGTAATTACATGATCTCCACAGGTATGCCAGAACATTAAAATGTTGCAAGAAGAAATCATGCTCTGTCTTGAGATTTAGCCTAGAATTGATAGAGTTGATTTGCATTTAACATTTGCACTTGGGCTGGCCTTTTTCTATTGTTAGCATTACAGCTTCCCCAACTGCCTGATAACCTGGCAACGTCATCATGAACCAAGCAGACATTTTTAAATAAAGGCAGGAAGTGAAAGAGGAGGAGAAAGACCACATTCATGTAGGATGTAGACATTTTGGTGGACAGATTCTGCATTTTACCGCTGGCAGTTAGTATTAAATTTAATGAAATTATTTAGCCATAGAACAAAGATAAGTGAAAGGAGTCTTATCTCCAAAATTTTTACTGTTGGCATAAGGGATGCCTTTAGGAATTATTAAACCAGTGTCTAAGCTGAAAAGTTTTGATTTTTAACCTGTATTTGAGACACAATATTTATTTGTGACTAGTGTCTAGGGCAGAAGGAATGAGAGAAGTAGATAATGAGGATAATGTAATTCAATAGTAGCCCTAATTATGGTGCAATTTCTTTGATCTTTAATGACTTAGTTTAGCTACTTTTGATGAGAACCCTTAGGCTTTTACATGTGGAATACTAGAAATACATTAAAGAGAGTAAATTTAAAATATTAATTTTATACCTGAAGTTTCATGACATGGATAACATCTGCTTTTTAGCTTCAAAAGGCACAAGACTGAATCCACACATAGAATTTCAACCAGTGCTTGTTGTAGTTCATTTAAGAGCACATGAGCACTATGTGACCACTGTGGGGCCATTATGCATGTTGAACCTACAAATCTTAAGGTGTCTGCCATCTTTAGTAATACCTGAGTGCCCCAGTTTAAGGTAGGGAATTAAACATGCAGCAAGTGAGAATCACATGGGTAACATTTGGAAAATAATTACAATAAGTACGTTGATGGAAATTATCCAAAAAAAGCTTTGGCAAAATGAGCTCTGAAGTACATTTCATCTGTGTTCACATTTTTCACACTAAAATACAAAAGTTTATATTGTTCCCCTTTAGTCCACCTGGGATATGAGGAATATTTCTCTTAGACATTTCCAAAAAAACAAAAATAAAATTGGAAATAAATGTTAAGCTTAAGGGCAAATTTTCCTCTTGTTTGGAGTAATAATTTTTAATAGCATTAATAAGAGGTATATGTACTGGGAGAGTAAATCCAGCTGGGCTTGTGTGTCAGAGGTAAGAGAGCTGAGTTGTGCATGTCTGTCTACATGGAATGATCCAAGCATGCTTTGTATCTCATATGCACAGCTGTCTCAGTCCTTTGTCCCTCACTTTGCCAGTGAGTCCCTACAAAAATAATTTAGGATTTCTGTTACTTGACTATATAGTACTTCAGAAATACATAATATCTATTTATTAACCTTTGTAGATGAATTTTCACACTGAAAAACAAGGGGAAAAAAGTACTTGCTGATGCCTGCCTGTTTTAATATATTACAAACATGAAGCTCAGAAGAGTATGAGAGCTCAGATGGTGTTGTTATTTGTACTATTTATGTGTTAGAGAAACATGTACATATTTCAAACAAGGCTAAGGCTCTTATTGTAGGAAGTTCTGGTCATAGTCCCAGACTTACCCCTGGAGAGACCTCCAGGCCTTCCTTGTGTCCCAGCCACTCACTAGTACCTTCCAATGAGTCAGGCTATGCAAGCACCACCTAGTCAGCTTCCCTTTTGCTGTGCAAATAAATAACAATAAAGTAAGACGTACAATGGGCAACTTCAGCTAGTGAAGTAAGCTAAGGCAGTTCCTTAGCCAGAATAAACTGAGATGGACCATAAATATGAATTGAAATCTTGTTTAGATGAAAAGTTTAGAATAGTCAATTCTTTGACTGATGTCTTGCTTAGTAAAGAGTTCTGCAGCAGAGCAGCAGGGTTTTAAACAGAATAAATGAATGCCTGACTGGAGTTTTCCTGTGAATGCATAAATGCATGTAAAAGACCACAGATGATGGCTAGTGAGGCTGGCAGCAAGGCTGGTTTAGCCAAGACAAAGGCCAGACACAGGATAACCCAGCAGAGAATAAGTGCTACAGGGAAGCAGTGTTGTCCACCATGGGAGTCAACAAAAAGTGGAAGAAGAAAAGACTGAAAAACTAAAACGAGGATCTTAGATTAAAAAGACTTTCTTCTGTGACCTAAGCAGGTATAATTTACACCTACAACAGGTAAAACAACTAAGATACATCCAGACATGGTTTTGAATTGCATGTACTATTAAAGTCACAGTGATTTAAAGCAGCGGAAGGATGCACTGAGGTTAGTAAACACAGACCAAGAGGCAATAGCATGGATTACATAAATTAAAAGGAAAATAAACAGAAATAACTTCATATTGTGAACTAGTAGTGGCACTAGCTCTTACAGCAAGTGCAGCTTGGCTTTGTTAAAACACAACTAACATTCAGGTGAAACAACTAAAGCTTGGTAACCAGTAAGTTGTATTTCACTACAATCGTTATGTCAAAATTAACAGAACAATTACAGTAGAGTCTTCACAAAAGGGACACAATTTTATTCCACAAGAACAATCATTTAATCAACCTCTAACTTGACTGCTGGATACAAGTAAAAACCTCCTTAAAAGTGTCCGCCCCTTTAATTCTGTAGATATTGCCATGCCAGATCACATGTACACACTGAAAACAAAGCATTCACAAAAAGGTCTGGAAAGTTCACTCATAAATTCTAGAATCAAATACAATACCAATGGTCTAAGGGTAACAGCACATGCAAACTTCCCCCACTCTCAGCAGTTGGAAAACTGTATTACATGTAAATTAAACATAACGTTTGCAAACTGATTGCAGCTGATTAGGCTCTTAGCCCTCAAGCTTAGCTTGGTTTCAGCCCTGCATGTATTGACAATACCAAATTGTCACTTAAAGA
Source organism: Campylorhamphus procurvoides (assembly GCA_013396655.1). Taxonomy (NCBI): domain Eukaryota; kingdom Metazoa; phylum Chordata; class Aves; order Passeriformes; family Dendrocolaptidae; genus Campylorhamphus; species Campylorhamphus procurvoides. The sequence continues at coordinate 401,745 of WBMV01005052.1, forward strand.
ATCTGCTCCTAACCTTCACGGACAGCTCAGCGTTCTGGAGGGAAATGTCAGTCTATGTACTCCTCTAGTTTCAAAGCCTCCCAGCACAAACCTGGGCCTTCCCCATTTCATTTTACAAGGTCTCTGGAAACGAAGTGGCAGAACTGCCACTTATGCACAGGGAAAGAAATTCTTATGACTCCTCAAAAAAATCAGACTTGTACCAAGATATAAAGGAAAGAGATGGAACAATTCATTGGCAAAGGCCTGTTCACAGCCCAAGTTCTTGTAAAGATGGGTCCACACCACTGGTTGAAACCAGGATGCAGATTCCTGCCTTTAATCTAGCTTTCCAGATACTCTGTGAGAAGTCTTGGCAAAGCTTAATTATAATAACTCTGGAATCCTGGGCTACCCACATGGCCTATAACTACATTTCTATTTGGTTTGTGAGCATATCCTAAAAACATCTGGAATTTCTGGGACTTCGGTATACTAAGTCTCACTAAATAGTAAATCAAGCAACACCAAGAGCTGTGATGAACCCATCTTATTGATTACTGAAGAGACATCCGAAAGACCATTTAAAAAAACTTTTGTTCTACTTTGTGCTCCAGTGTGCTTTATATTTTGCTCTGTCATGTCATGTGCTTGCCCCATGACACCCTCATGGTTGTCTTGTACGTTCTTTCTCAATCTTTTAGAAGTTTTCTCTTGCATTGGAACCAACCTGGAATGTTTGGCCAGTACTAGAAACCCACCTGGAAGTTTCTAAAAAAAATTTAAGATTGCATCAGTGTTGATGATAAATATCTACATGACGGACATACATGAAATTAACTCTCTCTACTTTTGTCATCCTTTGAGACAATAAGAGAGCAGCAAGGTCATATCCCTCAAATAATTCACAGCTTTCTTGGCACTTCTTAAAGAGATCTATTATTCAGTAAATTGATTTACTTCCAGTATCCATTTTGAGCAATAGACATTTTATGGAATTTTTCCCATATTTCAGGAAAGGAACTTCATTTCATCTTTACACCCGGAGTATGTCATAAGGATCTCTGTGACTGCAAACCCAGGTAGACTTGTAGTATGCAAGATAAACTCTATGCTTAAGAGCCTTTTGAACAGATATCTGTCTAAACAAACTGCTCCAACTTGTCTAAATTTACATGTACATATATGTTAAAGAAAGAAAAAGGAAACCCCCATAAGCTTTCTTACTGACTGATTGTACCCTTTTTATTTACTCCAAGTAAGTTTATAGGAAAATGTTAAGTTGCCATTTGCTAATATGATTTCATGCTTAGAAGCAAATCAAAATCTCCCTTATAAATTAGAAGAATCACAGAAAATCTACCTTGCCAAGCTTTTTCTTTCTGTCAGTTTAGGTATAGTACTAAAAATCAACTTGAATTAATAGATTGGTTTATGAAATGCAGCTACTGTCTGTTGTACATTTTTTTATTTTTATGTAAACTTGTGCCAAAAGGAAGGCTCACATAGAGCCAGAAAGTCTGTATGAAATTCTAACTACTCCCCAAAAAATGTACTAAAGAGAAATTATGTTCTGAACTTTCACTGATCTCTAATAGGGCTCCGTATGAGAAGTTTTTTGTTGTTCATGGGTCAACACTGAAAATGTGATTAATTTCAATTTGTGAAATATGCTTTGATCCTAATTATTATGCACTTGAATGAATCAGTAAAAAAAACACCCTTATTTGAGATGGGATTGCAAGTAGACTGTTCTACAGGAAGGTATAAGTCACGTGGAGTGGTTGAAGGGAAGATACAGGCAGTAGGTAACTTGAAAAACAGGATGGCGTGACTTTGTGCTCACTAACATTGATTGCAATAAATCTTTCCTGCTTTGAATCAGACATTCCAGTGCTCTATCACTGATGAAATTCAGATCTCAAAAGGCCGCAGCCAGAAAGCCTGGTTTCAATCCACCATTGGAATGGGGGCATGGGTGAAGGGAGGGAAAAATGAGCTACACTGAAGATGATGAGATCAGCTTTTAAAGTGCAACATAGTGTGTTTTAATTGTGGTTTAACATATATAAATGTATAACTTCAGGATGTCAACTGTCACGTTCAGAGAGACAATAGGAGGTTTTTCCAATCCTGGTTAATGAAAGCAAAGCACTAGCTCAGCAATATAATGGAAAGACAGGGGTTTGAAATCAAATTACATTAAAAAAATAAAGAGGTGATTGATCCAAATTATATTCTGAAAAAACTCAGAAAATACCAAACAAATCCAGTTTTCAGACTGTTCACCTCAGCACCCAAAAAAAGCACAAAACTGCAGCAAATCTGCAGCAAATTTCAGTTGCTTCAGTGCTGGCATGTTGACAGTGTACAGACCTAGAGTGCATGTGGGCATGTCTTTATCCATAGGGCATTCAGAGTGAGTGCTTAATTATAGTGCTGCCTCAGGACTGGTGATACAGTAGTGATTGTGCAAGATACACAATCAATTCTAATGAGACATAAACTATGCAAACATTATTTCTCTATTTATGTCTAACGGTCATGTGTTTAAAGGAGATCATAAGGACTAGATTACAGAACCAATAAAAATTAAGATGGTCAAAAATAACACATCTTTGAGGATTTCAGTTTTAATGATTGGGCTAGTATTCAGATTCTAAATTAAGTGGGAACTGAAAGAGCTGACAAAGGTTTAACCAATATCTCCTATCTGTGTGTAAGTCTCCATTAACCAAAACAAAGGGCAAGGACTTGGCAAAATAAGAGATATCTCCAAAAGTCTCTACTAGCCCAAGAAAACTTTGCTCTGAGACCAATATTATCATGACCAGCAGACTCCAACAAGCACACGATAACTACTGCCCCCTTAAAATTAAAATTGTAAAACCATTAAAAAGTGATAGGATGCTGTTTAACGCATTTTATTTGGAGATGTTTAAGCTCTTGTGAGTGTAACTAATGACAGTTTTATATAGTGACAGATTAAGGCCAAGTCCCAGTTAGTAGCTGCAAATGCTCCATAGTAACACATCCTAAATAACTGCTGTCAGAGCACCAGGTTTACTGTCATTTACTCCCCTCCTTTGAGCTGCATGCTTCCCAGTTCAGGAGTTCTTGTGAGGCACAAGCAGACTTCACAACTGCTTTGTGATCTCCTTCCTGTTTGGGTTCCTGGATCTGGAAGAGGTATGCTCTCCCTGCCAGTGTGTTTCAGAGTAACAGGCAGCAACAGGGCTGAGGAGAACAAGACTTGAAGTTCTTCAAGTTTTTTAGAAAAAGGAAGGTTGTTTCCTTAATAAAAGGTACTAAGACTTGAAGAGGAAGGAAGGGAAAAGAGGGAAACAGGGAGGGGGAAAAGAAATTTCTGAGGTTTGGGCTTTGCAGCCAAAAGACTGTTTCCCTTGATGGCCAGGGCAGGTATTTTGCAAGACTTTGACATTTTGCTCAAGGTCTCATTTGGTTTTGGTTTGTGAATGAGTCTTTATCACTCACAAAAGTCTTCATGATGCTAACCACAGACTAAATCAGGAGAGATGCAAGGAAACATTTAGAAACTGTCGAAAAGAAGACAGTGTATAGCATAGAAAAGCAAAAACCAAACTCAGAACAAAGAAAAAGTAGAGTGTTCATTACTTTCTAAACTATATAAAAAGAACATTTTAAAAAGACACAGACCAAAGTCACTGCCATAAATGCAATGTTTGAAGGGGTCTGTACTCCTATGATGGGTACAGCTTGGAGTCCAAGTAGAAAAAAGCTTGGTTCCAGCATTACTTAGGAAAAGTAAGGTGTCCAACACACATTGAATCTTGCAAATAGTACAGCAGTCCATCATAACTGGCAGATCTTTTGGAGGATGTTGAGTGGAAAGAAGTTTAAAATACAATAGCTGAATACCCTCCCTACCTGAACATAGCTCAGTAAAACTGTTCTTAAATGTATGTGCCTTCAATATCAAACTAAACATATTTTTTAGAAGTTTACACTACCAGACATGTCTTTTCACAGATCTACAATGATTACAGCCCTTTCCAGGACATTACTAATCAAAGGATATTACTCTAAAAGTAGCAAATGAGATTTGAGATATCTAATTGTTGTAGCAGGGTAATTTTATTAGCTCAGTTATCAGCAATATGTAATATAGTTATATCCAAGCGATTAGCTCCATTAACATTCACTTTATGATGGAAGTGATTTGTGATAGGCTTCCCATACATACAATGCTATACAATAAGTAATTCATGAAAGTAATATAAATTGTGTGGAATCCCCCTGAAGCTGAACAGATGTCTTAGAGGTATATAAGAAATACAGGAATCAACCATCATATAAACAGAGATTTCTTCTCCTCCAGAAATCATAGAATAGTTCTAAGGTAAAAATTTATGTTCGGAACAGACCAGTCTGCATGGTGTAATGAAGTAAATGACCCAAGCCCACTTTCCCTCTCAATTATGTGGGCTGAATATTGGTATCACAAATCCTAGGAGCAGAGCATAAATATTTCCAGAAAATGTACTTAGTCCAAATGTGCTTCCTAATGATGCTTAGTTGTTCCTGTTTATGAAAGCACTGTCTATTTACATAGGAGAACAAATTAAAATAACTCCCCTGATTTCCTCTTTTTTGGAGTACCTGGCCTTGGCAATGAATTTTAAACAGAAGACATGGTGGGATATTTCTTTGGTAATTCTTTGTCAGGAAGTGGGTGGAAAGAAGGAAAATATATTCTGCAAATACTGGGACTACAATGCCAGGCTTACAGCAACCATATGTTCACATGCAACTGACCAGACCATACAAAGAAATTGATCATTATAGGAGAGCAATGCAATATTTTGTATTCCTTTTTGATATCAATCACATTTTATAGCAAAATAAAGGCCTGTCCTTGAAACTGATTTAACGGGGTGATCAGGGCATTGAACCCAAACAAAGATCCATCCAGGTAACCAGATGCTGCACCTACCTATGTGTGATAACCAGAAGGATGCTTTCAGCATATCTCACTCTTCACGGCACAACTGGCAACTGCTGAGCCTGCTCACCAAACAAATCTCTGCATCTCTGTAAGGCTAATACCCTGTGATTAAATCATAATATGCAGGGACACTTAACTTGTGCTGTGTCTGAAGCTCTGCCATAGGTTTTGTGGCTGACCTAAGAGACAATCACTGATTATAATCAGTAACTCACTGATTATTTAATACACATGGTATGGAGCAAATACAAGCAGGACTTTCAGGCACAAAGGGGTCATTTAATTAAAAATAAAACAAAAAACCAACAACAACAAAGAAAAAACACACAAAAAACCCCAAACAAACAAACAAACAAAACCAAAACTCAACCAACCACAACAAAAACAAAGAAAGAAGAAGGCCTCTTCAGCTCTTCGAGACAACATTAGTAAGCATCTCCAAAAGCTGCTTTCAAGGTGAATATCCTGATGGTTTGAAAGCAGCTCTTTGCAATGCCAATCACAGACTGACTTGGGTTGGAAGGGACCACAAAGATCGTTTCTTTCCTACCCACCTGCTGTGGGCAGGGACACCTTCCACTAGACCAGGTTGCTCAAGGCCACATCCAACCTGGCCTTGAACACTACCAGGGATTGGGCATCCACAACTTTTCTGGGCAACCTGTTCCAGTGCCTCATCACCCCCACAGTAAAGAATTTCTTCCTAAAGTCTAATCTAAATTTATCTCTTTTAGTTTAAACCCATTCCTGCTTGTCCTATCACTACATGTCCTTGTAAAATATTGCCATCACTCTTTTTAATAAACCCCCTTTACCTACTGGAAGGCCACAATGCCTTCCAGGCATTCAAGAGAAGGCCCTCAAGCCTTCTCTTCTCCAGGCTTAACAACCTCAACTTTCTAAGCCTGTCTTCATCGGAAAAGTGCCCCAACACTCCGATCATCCTGGTGGTCCTCCTCTACAACTGTTTTAACAGGTCCACATCTTTCTTGTTTTGAGGACTTCAGAGCTGGATGAAGCACTCCAAGTGGGGTCTCACCAGAGCAGAGTATTTGCTCCCTTAACTTGCTGGTCACACTGCTTTTGATGCAGCTTAAGATGCAGTAGACCTTCTGGGCTGCAAGCCGATTCTTAGCTCAGGTCTGGATCTTCATCCACCAGAACACTTAAGTTCTGCTCTGCAGAACTGCTCTCAATGATTTCCTCTCCCAGTCTGTCCCAGTCTTTCCCAGTCCAGACAGTCAGTGCAGAGCCAGGCTTAAATTTCATCTCCCCTTTCCCCTCCCCTTCCCCCACATTGCATTTTGCCTAGCTGTCTGACTGCTTCGGTAGCTTTCTGCATAATTTTCTGGATATTACCATGTGTCATCTGTCTTTCTGCCCTGTCTGGAGACTGTGTGAAGCTCACTGCATGCTCTGGATACAACTCCAGAAGTAGGTTTCCAAAAGCTGGCATTTCATCCACTAATTACAAGACTATTCAAATCAGTATTGGATTTGTTCATAAGGAAGCTTGCGCACCTGTACCTGTGCAATGCTACATGATGAAGCAAGGCACAGGATATGCGATACTGCACTGGAATAAATAATAGATTTGTAGTTCTTACCAGAAGAGCTAAATTGCCTTTCCTAAGAACACCTCACAAATATTTATATCCTTATTATAGTGATTGGTTTTTACATTGGATTAAATGAGTCAGTGTGGCATATTCTTGAATGAATATAAGAATATAGAAATGTAAAAGGTCGATTACATCCTCAAATAATCAGTAGTCTTGATTGACATGGAAAATAGCTTGATCTACAAATGTCATTTAGAAAAGTCTACAATAATAATCTCTAACGCTTGCATTGTCTTGGCATTATCAAATAGACTTGTTGCTCAGTGAAATCACATGGCAGGAGGCTCGTGGTACAGAATAAAGCATAAAAAATGAGCATTCACACACCTGTTTCTTCTACCAGGGCTAGTTACTGATTTTAAAACAAACAAAATAATTCAAACCAAGTTTTAGATACTTTAGCAACTCCACAAAGGCACTCAGGAGGAAAGAAGAATCAAGAACCTCCAGTGAAAAATTTCATTGTTTGATATATTTACAGAATCTTCCTTAAGGAACATTCACAGTCTTTTCAAAAAGTTGGATGCAAAAGTGAGTGGCCATGAACCCATTCATGCATGTGTCCTTACAACTAGAATACTAACTAGTCTGACCTGGCTCTTTGTCTGGTAGAGCAGTTCACATTTCAGTATTCATAAGCCTGAAGAAAAAAAAGAAATTAAAAATTAAAGAAAGGGATTCTGGGTGCTGTATCCTGCTGCTTAAAGCACTCAAGATGTTAGAAAATCATATTCAAAACCTTATTCTGATTCCAGAAGAGTAAGCCCGTGCCTCTGGCTTTCTTTGGGCAGGTTCTTAAACACCAGAGTGCGCTACAGAGTGACGTAACTATTGCTCTCACTTTATAATACCTGATTTGAGCTCAGTGAGGACTAGCACAATCTCTGAATTTACAGCCTTTTGAAAGACAGGATAGTTGCTTTTCTGCTGAGGACTTTGCAGTATTTAGCACCTATCTGTGCTAAAATCTATCCATTGGTTTTCTGCCTGAAAAGATTCAGAACATTTAGTGTTAGTTGATAACTAAAGCTGTTAAAATTTGAGATTTATGTGCAGAGGCAATCAAGTGGGATTTGTTATATTAACTCAGTATATTTTGTATATAAAAATGAAATTCTGTTAGTGCTGAGATAATCTATATATGCATTGAGTGACATTTCCATTAAAGGACTCATGCATTCTGTGAATTCCATTGTTTTGGTGTCTATGTATAGTCAGAAGTTTTATTTACCTAGAAGTTTTATTCCCTTTTGCCTGAAAAGACAAAAATGAAAGAAACAACAACTAAAAGCGAAGATAAGAATGAGTGGGTTTCCATAAATTGTTGGATTGTGGGAAAAAGTACATGAAAAATCTTCTTGTAAAAGGCTTGATCTCACTTCCAGATCTCTCATTGTTCTCAGTGGAAGTAGAAATATTACTGTAGAGATTTAAAAGACGAAAGATGAAACTCACTTTTAGCATAGCTTAAGTAAGGGCAATAATTTTGCTACAATCACTACCATTTCCTTGGCAAATGCAAGTAGTATTCAAGTCAAAATTGAGAAATAGCAGTTTCAATGCCAGTTTGTGTTTCTAATGTTCCAGTTTTGATAAAATGACTATGTTCCATACAGGAAAAGTGTCTGAACTATTAAACTTTCATAATATAGTGTAAGTATGAATGAAGGTGCTTGAAGAGGTTTTTAGCCAATCTCCATATAACACTTGAGACAAACCTTTCTTAATTAGCTGTCAAGTTAGGAGAGATACAATTTTGATGTTTTTATAAGAAAAGGTCATTAAAAGTCTACCAGGATCTCTGTGGGATTTTACTGATAATGGGTAGGAAAAGAAGTATTGCTGTAATCCAGCCAGGATCCATGGGGAATTCAATAACATGGTATCCAAAAGTATTTCATACAGTGATTCATTTTATAGCTATTTTCTATAGCTTCTAGACAAACAATAACAGTGGCAACAAACTCAACTATGTCATCTCAGTTTAAGAATAACCTTTTTTTGTACTGTATTGTCCCCTATTCGAGCATTGATATTTAATAAAAGGTCAAATCACTAAATAGTTTAACATGAACAATGCAAAGCATGGTATACTTTTTGTATTCTGTATAGTCTCTTCTTAAAATCAAGCACAAATGCACAAATACCTTACTGTGCAGCTTGTTGCCACCATCTGTATATGTTTAGACTATGAATACAAACATATATTTGAAAACAGACCTCATTTAGGTCACTAATACTTTAAAATTTTGGCATTTGAATGGACTGATTTGTCACTGCTACAATGCTGATTTAATGTAATCAGAAGTATATAACAAACTAATTGCAAGTGTCATCTTTCGGGTAAGTTACAAAAACACAGTCTAGTTTCATTTGGGGTTATCCTGTGTGCCCCAAGGACCTTGGTAATCAAATGGAGGGAGCTATAAAATGAAGCAGGCTAAAAGTATTCTGCATTCTTTAAATCTCATGGCATTCATCTAGAGATTATCCTCTTGGAATAAGTATATATCTGCTGAGCCAACAGCACATATGGTGACCTGTCAAAAATTTCAAAATGTATACAAAAATATATTAAAATCTAATCATTGCTCCTAGGAGAACTTGTTACACTCCAGTCCCAAAGCCGCAAGCTTTACTGGGTGTACATTTTAATTTTAGGCTCCAAGAGATTTCATTCACACAAACTCTTGTAAAGCCATTGGTTCTTTGGTACCTTGAACTCACATCCAGAGAAAAACTACACACTTTAAGAGATTTCTTTTAATTTGGTGAGAATATAGCCATTTTGGCAAAGAGGGTTTTACAGAGATAAACATGCAACTTCACAAAAGCATTATAGCAGATTACCAGGACTAACAAGCATCACTATAGGAAGGCAACAAACACACACTCCATGTAACTTAAGTGAGGTACAGAAAATAGGTGTTTAGATTACCCACAAGAAGAAGAAAAGAATAAAGGAAGAGAGATTAAGAGAAGAAAGAATAAAGAGAGAAAAAGAGGGGAGAAAGAACACAGTTACCACACAGAAGGTGTTGATGGCTTCAAAGAGACCAGGCCAGGGCACAATGGAGACCTTGTGCATGCCTGTTTATACACATGGTCACTGTGGCCACTGCCTCCAGGTGGGAGCTCTGGTTCCCTCACCACTCCCTGTCCCCTCAGCCAAAGGGGGGTTGGCATAGCCAGCTAGAGGCTCCAGGGGGTGTGGTGGGGTGGTCACCATGCAGGCTGTCCTTGACTGGCTCCTGTGGCCACGTGGCTGCAGCCCCTGTGCTCTGGGCAGGTCCNCCATTTTGGCAAAGAGGGTTTTACAGAGATAAACATGCAACTTCACAAAAGCATTATAGCAGATTACCAGGACTAACAAGCATCACTATAGGAAGGCAACAAACACACACTCCATGTAACTTAAGTGAGGTACAGAAAATAGGTGTTTAGATTACCCACAAGAAGAAGAAAAGAATAAAGGAAGAGAGATTAAGAGAAGAAAGAATAAAGAGAGAAAAAGAGGGGAGAAAGAACACAGTTACCACACAGAAGGTGTTGATGGCTTCAAAGAGACCAGGCCAGGGCACAATGGAGACCTTGTGCATGCCTGTTTATACACATGGTCACTGTGGCCACTGCCTCCAGGTGGGAGCTCTGGTTCCCTCACCACTCCCTGTCCCCTCAGCCAAAGGGGGGTTGGCATAGCCAGCTAGAGGCTCCAGGGGGTGTGGTGGGGTGGTCACCATGCAGGCTGTCCTTGACTGGCTCCTGTGGCCACGTGGCTGCAGCCCCTGTGCTCTGGGCAGGTCCCACCATGAGCCTGCAGGCACAGCCCAGCCCTGCCCCTACACACACACTCACAGATGCACCTCCACAAGGGGGTTCTGGCCCAATAACCACTGATCTGCTGTGTAACAGAACCTAATTCAGCATTTTCACATGCATACTTAACTGGAGCAAGATAGTAAGATGAAGCTTTTTGAAATATTATTACTCTTAGTGTGGAAATGCTTTCAAATGTTACTTTAAATTTAAATTTTTAAAATGCTTATAAGAATTTACATCCAAGCATTCATTGTGCATGCTTTTTGGCAATGCACAAATCCAAAAGAGACTTTTTCCCATAGAGAAAGATGCCAATGCATGAAGCTACTATGAACTGGAACAGTACATCCAGCTGAGCTTCCACCTTGATTATTACTGAAGCCATACCACAGTCCATATTTGATTTGATTCTACTTTGATGGTTTGAGCCACTCAAAGGCAAAGAGTTTCTAATATAAGTGTAAATAGGAGGGAGACACTATGCAGGATACCTATCAGAACTACTAAAACCAGATTTCCATACTATCTGACTGCCAGTGCTCTACATTAAGTTAAAATCAGAGCAGATTCATTGAGTGCTGCACTCATGTGGAACAGAAAGGCCATGTCATGAAATACAGTAACATTCTCAGTTACTAAGGAAAAGGGTTGGTGAAATTTGATAAAGACATTCTCCAAACATGACTATGACAAGAAAATACCACGGACATTGTATATCTTAAATAAACTTTGTTCAGTGTTGAGTTCTGCCCATTTGTATCATTTAAAATCAGTCCCCATATACACATAAAAGCAAAGGAACACATCCATCAGGGATAAATAAGGTTAATACCGGGTGCCTGATATAAAGTTATTTTATCAGATAATGGCCTATTTTTTCTGGATGTCTTTGATTAATATCCATCTTAATAATCCATAATCCATTATAGTATTATGTTCTGCCAGTGTAACAGCATGCTCATGTAAAAGTATTACCAGTAACCAAAGTCAAACCAGCATGTGGAGGTTCCCAAAAATGAGTAATTATTCCTCTCTTCATGTCACATTTTGTTAGCCCCTCATGTATTACTATTCAGCCCAGCCCCCGAGCACTCTGGTGGGGAACTTGGATGTGTATCCTTCAATGTCCAAATCAACTAGTAAGGCTAATTCTGGAATTGCACCATGAACCAGAGCAGTGTGGAAACACACACTATTTTTTGTTGCTCTTTTATCCATCTTGGAAAAAAATTCTTTGGTTCCAATCCAGCTCACATTTGCAACCACTGCAAAGAGCTTTGCCAGCAAAATTAGGAAGGCAGCACACATCACCCATGGCAAAACTATCAGGAAGGGATGAGGGGCAGTAATACTTCAACCACACATTTTAATCTCAAACCAAAGTGACTGTCAAGAAAAGCTGCATTTGAGCCTTATAATAGCAGAAGAGTTCTACAGAATGTTTGTGGCTGAAACTGTCTAGCCCACATTATCTTTATGTGACAGGGTTCCTTGTTCCATGTGAAGGGAAGCTACACTAACTGCAGTCAGTTCCAGGAGCAGATTAACCAGACTGTTATCGTTTGCCTAATTTCTATCTCTGTTATTCCCAATTACACAATCAATAGCAACACTTAAACATAAGGTCTTTGGACCTCAGGTTGAGGTCCCATAGTCACCAGTGAAAATACTCTAAAGCAGAAGCGTTCAGCATGTTCTTCTGGCAGAGATGTGAAGCAGCACATTTGAGAGGCAGACAGGTCAATACGAGTCAGAATGATCAAAAATATTATTCTGAGGATTGACACCTCTTAGACGTGATGTATCTGACTATTTTTAACTCATTGTGGGAAATGATTTCGTGAGACCTAAAAGATTACTCCAAAACATGGGACACAGTGCACTTAGGAACTTAGTGCTTTTGCATGAGAAAAGAATGTTCTAAGTGTATTGGCAACAGTAGGGCAGAGTTTGTTTATCACACTAAATTCTCAATTTTCTTTGACTTCAACATGACTATAGGCATGAGCAAGTAAGGCATCTCCTTGAACAAGAACATTAACTGGCACTTGGCAAACTAATGGGGAAGAGTAGCTGAGAAAAATCAAAAGGTTGCATTAGAATTACAGGTCACAGGAATAGAAGACCCTCACCTGAGGGTGTAACAGTGAATGTAATCATAATGTATGCTTTACAGAGAAAGGAAATAACTCAAACAAGTTACTTCTTATTTGGCATATTTTTCACATGCTTTCCACCACAGTCACTCAGCATATTGGGAATTTTGGCAACAGTTAGTTCCTATTCTACCATCACAACTTATCGAGTATGGAGAAGTCCATTTCATGTAACACAGGACATCCCTCTATCAAGTCACTCAGAAAAGTTCTAATTTACAATCTCCTTAGGTAATACCAAACTGGTGGCTGAAGGGGATCAGGAACTGCATTGCATTAGGGAAGCGCAATTATCTTGCTTTTTAATTGTAGAGAAGATAGTGTCACGTCAACACTTATTAAAAATAGATGACATTAGTTTGGGAAAAAAAAATTAAAAAAGGCCTGGCAATTTTCCAGAGACCCTTTTAGTTAATATTCCAATACACTTCCTTTACAGCTAAGAGAGCTAGGTTACTCAGCTCATTGGCAGTTAGGTAAAATAACATCTCTTCCTTTCTGGGTAAAGAGACAGTTTTGGGAAGTCTGTAAATGTTTAGTGAAAAATGCTTTGTATCTGACTTTAGATGCTCAACTGAAAGGTTATTTTTTCAGTAAAGAAGAACCAGCTTTCTTAATCTGCTAAAAAGAGACACCAGCATGCTGTTGATATCATTTTAATTGCCACAACACAATTATTAAATTTAAGGGATGATCAATTCTCTTGGCATCTAAGAGAAGCCTCTCCCTTTTGATTTATTACTAGACCACTAATGAAATCTGAAAGCAAAAGGTGTGAAATCCCACTGTTGGAAAATCAATATCAAAGCTCTAAAAATTTTAGTGGTATTGGTCTACAGCCTATAGTTTGAAGTTTCTCATCATTTCAGTCTAAGAAGTATACTTCTCTAATCAGTCAGGTTCTCTTTTTACTCTAGTTTCATCAAACGCAGTAAAAATTAGCCCTACCTGATTGTAAAGGACAGATGATGGCGAAAAAAAATAGAAATAAAAACCAAATTCCTGTATTTGTTAATTTTCATCACAGTACTGTCTCTTTCAGCAGCCAGTAAACAGTGATGCTCGACATAGAGGAATGCAGTGCATGTTATTTTATACAGGAATATTTGGCATACTTAATTAGAACTTAAGATTCTTTTTCCAATAATAAATTATTGCTTGTCTAAAGAAAGATGTGTCAGAAAAGAACAATGTATTCCCATTATAATTCTGCTAAAGAAGTAGTTCAATAGTTCATAATTGATTGCAAAAGGATCTGGGACCAGATGAAAGGTTGAAATCTTAGATAATTCAAACTGACCACTATATTCAGTATTATCATCATTTGCAGTAGTAACATTCTTTTTCCTTCATGACAAATCAGATTGGAAAATCTGTACAAATTAAGGGGTTTCCAGTGATAAAACTCTTGTAGGTGCACTGACTTTTACCAAATGTGGCTCTTGCCTTCTTAAGTAAAGACACAAAAAATTCATGTGAAATTCAACCTTCCAAAATGTGGGCAGAACTCCTTAGATGTCTGTTATCTCATATATTTGATGCCTAGGAAACAAAATGGGAGTAACACTTTGAACACTAGACATTTACAAGCTATGTATTTAGAACAAAGGATTTTGAATAAATCCATGACAGGACTGAGGTACTTTTAATGAAAGTCCTCCTTTCTTATGAATCTATTACATTTTTACAATTGCAAATAGTATAGATCAGGTCCGTATGATTTCATTTGGCTAAGATGAATACACAAACCTAGACACATCTATGTTCTGGAGACATACAGAGCAGGAGAGCAGGGAGGTGTTCCTCATATGACCTGCTGCTAAGGAGTCACAATTATATTCCCTCTGTGACAGCTGGTAGGGACATTCAGTAGGTTTTGATAAGACCCATCATAAATCATAGTTAGCCAAACCCAAATGCTGGTCCTTTGTACACGCATCAATAGGCAATCTGGTGTACAGGACCTGCAAACAACTGAATGTCTGAAAAGGATAGAGTGAGGGTCACTGACAGCTAAAGGGTACCCAGTCAATCTTTTTTAACATTCTTGAGGAAGAAGGAGTTGGACATAATTTTTTTCTATCAGGTTATTTTCCTTCTCCTTGCCTACAAAAATTATCACTCTTGTCTTTCCCAGAACTTATTTTTTCTCCAACTCTATCATCACGGCAATTCATTCTCACCACAGATACGATAAATGTGTTTTGAGCTCTCTCTCTTATCACTTAATTGCATTTTCCAGTGTAGAAGCAATTATGGTGTCAGAAAGCACCTGAGAGAACTCTTCATAAAGTCAATAGTTCATAATTGATTGCAAAAGGATCTGGGACCAGATGAGATGCTGCAGTCTTAGATAATTCAAACTGACCATTTTTTTCCATGTGTGGTTTTACTGTTTATTTATATGCATTGTCTGTTTATACTGGATCATCATTTCTTCCTCTCACCCTCCCACACCACCTCCATATAGGTATAATACAATCATATTGTTACCTGGATCTACTGCTATTTGCAGTTGAACTAGCTACAGGTTTCTGTAAACCCCAACTCCATCTTTGATCCAAGATACACTTTTACTCTTTAGTCTAAGCACTTTAGTGCTTTAGAAAACAATCTGGCTGAACACAATTGATGAGAAGCAATGTTTCATTTTCAGGTCATCTCAGAGCCAGCAATACACAAGCCCTGGCACAAAGGAAGGGGTAGATTCTCAGTGGTAGCCAGTGTTGACCCAATATGAACAGAACAGGGTGTGATGGCTTGAGGAGGCCCATACTGGCCAATAGGTAGTCCAACTGCAGAGCCTGATGATATCCAGCCTCAGTTAAACTGTCAAGTCTAGTTCCAAGGCTTTCAGTATTTAATAAATCATCCTGAATCAGTCAACTGAAGGGCAGAGCTCTACACACAACTCTAGTAAAAAGAAAGTTGTCAAATGGGAAAAAAATCTCCTGAGCAGCACACTCTGTATAATGATGTCTGGTGGCACTGTCACTACATAGACCAAGGAACTTCTCTTTCAAACAGTCACACATAACCAGTGTATAAATAACACAGGTACAGTGAGATACCGAGCTGAGTTCACTTCATTTGTACCTACAGTCTGGCATGTCAGCCAAGTCACTGCCATCAGTGAATTCCAATAATGGGTATTTCCACAAGTAATGATAAAAAATTGTTTCCTTTCCAAATTCAGGGTTAAGTGAACCAACTTCCAGTTTTGTTCTTATATGCAGCAAAGCAATTAGAACTCTAAAAATAAATTACTAGGATAAAAAATTCCATTGTAAAATATCTCGGTTGTTTTTATGTGCATCCACTATGTGAAGAGAATTGACAAGAAAGATAGAGCGGAATTTTTAAAAGAGTGTGTAGTGGGACATACAAGAAGGACATGCTTCAAACTGAAAAACTGTCAGTTTAGATGAGATATTAGGAGGAAGTTTTTTGCTATGAGGGTGGTGAGGCACAGGAACAGGTTGCTCAGAGAAGTTGTGGATGTCCCATCTCTGGAGGTGTTCAAGACCAGCTTGGATGGGGCTCGAAGCAGCCCAGTCTCGTGGAAGGTGTCCCTGCCCATGGCAGAAGGGTTAGAACTAGAAGATCTTTAAGGTCACTTCCAACCCAAAGCATTTGATGATTCTATGAAGATGCAAGCTACAGAGTCAAGGACTCCCAATAATAACATCCCTCTGTCCCCATTTCTTTCATTAAAACTATTAATATAAATTAAAATAGGACTGTAATAATAGGGTTAGATTACATAAATTAGTTCCATGAGACCTTTTTGTCCTCATCTGTTTCAAATACATAATTTGAAAACAAACTACCACATTGGATAATTGAATAGTGTAAAAATAGCGCAATAAGGTTCATAAACCTGCAATATGTTTACAAGGGATTAATGGAGATCTAATTATGACTGGTTTGTGCTATCAATCAATATGCCACAATGCAGCATCCTCTGTCTTAGTCGAATTTCCTGGGAATAAGGTTCGCTGCTCTGTGTGCTACTGATACAGGTCCTGAACAATGTAGGTGGTGAAAATTGCCATATGGTCAATATTAAATGAAAGTTGCTCTGCTATAAACCAAAGAGTGGTGGTGGCTGTCATCACTGGAAATATACAATCACTTTCCAAAAGGGTCAAAGGATGTCACTTGTTTTGATTTGGCAGTGGGCTAAATCTCCTAAAGTAATTTCCTAACCCTCACACAAAAAATACCAAATTGTACACTGACAGATTAAATATTGTATCTATCTGCTTAATCTATGTGTCTTCACAGTCCTGTATGTTAGCTCTGACTAAAATTCCCCTGAAATATGCCAGTAGGACAGTCACTCAAAGTTATTTTGTAGAAGAGAAAACATCATAATGGCATGTAAAGAACAGGGATATTTTATTATGTGAACAATTTAAACTTCAAGGCAATACAAGGAAGAAGAAAAGTCTCAATTTCCAAAATATTTCACCATATGAACTTTAAATCTTATCAAAAAGAATTTTTTTGGAATGCAAAAATTGAACATGTATCATAAATTTAGAATGCTGTATAATATATTGGAGAGTGTTCCTCCTCTCTGTGACAAAAGTATTGCTTTCCATTGCCAACAGTAAAATTACTTCCTCATTCTGCAAAGTTACAGAATCTCTCACCATATGAATAACTGTTCCTTTCCTCACAAAAGAGAAAACTGGTACCTCTGTTTACAGAATTTCCAAAGCAAAGGGCAGATTTGAAAGCTCTGTAGGTCAAAGTTGGATTACAGTAAATATTGTCTCTAAGTCATGTTATGGGACCAAGGGAAGCACTTTCTGGAGTGTTTCAGCACATCAGCATCGAATAGATGGTTTTCAGAAAGCTTTTTTGAATGCTCAAAGGTTGCTTGGCAGCAGCACAAGGAAAACCAAATTGTATAATTTTAAGGATAAGAACAGCATCCTTTACTTGTGGATCTAAGCTTGTTCTCAAACCTGAGAGAGGACAATTCATCTTGGGCCAGTAGCAGAACACCCTCTTGGGACACCAGTGTGAGATGACCACAAAAGACACGAAGTGCTGTCAACAGGGCAAGGGAATTATGAGAGGACAGAGAATTTGAAGTGTATCAAAGGATGTCAACAAGGGTCTCTATTTCCCAAATTGACCTAGCAATCTGCTTACTTGGAATCTGCTCATAGTGATGCAACAGTCTAGCAGTAGCTGCATGAGCCCTTTGGAAAGGTATGGCCAAGCACTTGAGAAGGTCTGGATGTTCATTGTGAACAATTTGGAGACTTCCACTCATAGTACACAGAGATGTCCATTTGGTTCCCCTTTTTCAAAAAGACAGCAGTAGAGAGGTGTACAGAAATATCCACATGCACGCACAGCAGCACAGAAACACCCGTGCACAAACTCCCTTCACTTCCCATTGTACACCAACTTTTCTCTACCTGTGAAGACACATCTGAGAGCATTACCACACACCACCAAGGAGAGCTACAATGGCAACAGCGCAGCCCATCCTACATGCGAAAGGAAGACCTAAATGTGGCAAGCCACATACTGATGACAGACCAGAAAGAGGACAAAAAAGGTGCAACATAAATGCCATTATGACAGCTTTAAAGGGGAGGAAACTGAAGAACTTGAAGCACTGGAAGAAACTGGAACCTTGTGGAGCTCAGGGAAGATTTCACTGCCTTTCAGTACACTTGGCAAATGCCCACTTGCCTCTACCTAAAGACACTTAGACTGCCATAATGTTACCTGATACTCAGCTACATATTCTGTGTGGCTAAATGCCATGCCATTTACCCAGCTAATTAAAAAAGCAAAGAAATTATACAAATGAGAAAATCCCAGAAAATTTCTCTTATCTGGTAGCATGTCAATTCCTACAGGGAAATGCAAACAAATAAAAGCTAAAACTACTAAGAGTGCCCTGTCAGTCATATGTGATTTATATAAATATTTTGACACCTGGTGGGTTCCATCTGTATTTTCCAAAAAAATCTTTCTGTATGAACAAATCAGAAAAATAACATATTACTTTTATTTGCACTGAATTAGTGGCATGACATTTCAAATCTTAAGACTAATACCTTAAACATTCTCAGTCAGCTGTAGCTGCATTCAGACCAAAAAGTGAAATTCAAAAGATGGAGCTCAGCTTCCTCTTGAAAAGAAATACCATGGGGGTAGATGGGGAGCGCTTCCTACCTTGCCAAGGTACCAATTAAACGTAAGTCCATGCAGGTTCATTCCTGTGCTGAAAGAAACAAACAACTGTGTTCCATTTCAAGAAGCAATATATTAAAAGAGTTGGGGAGGGGAGCAGGGGGGACATGGGGGTTGGGCAGAGAAACGATCTAAAGATGTCTCTTGCTGCTAAACACTTCTTGTAGATTGAGACAAGTTTCAGATCTCTCTCCATTATGACACTAACTCTCCCCAAAATCCCACAGTAGTGGTAAATTACAATTAATAGGAGGAAAAACTAGCATTGCTTCTCAGAAACACTCAAAAATGCTATAGTTGGATTGGAGTAGCCACCTCAATTAAGTACTTAAAAATATTTAATATGGAGGCCATGGGAAGGAGGAGAATGATATTCCTAATGGAAAAATTGTAGCCCTGTAATTAATCTATGTTGAAGTTTACCTATTCCCATAAGAAATAGTTTAGAATGATTAAAACCTTCAGATGACATTTTAAAAATGCCCACTAATAAAACTGGATGCCTTCCAAGACCATAAAACATCAAGACTACAAGAGCTGGAACTTCACTGTACAGTACAGAATTTGCTGGAAACATTAGTAAGGATGCAAATGATCCTTCAGGGTGCCAAGAAGATGCATCTGCTGGGAGGCTGCTCTCTGCTAGGACAACTCTGCCCACCAAAGAAGAGAATACCCCAGGTTAAAAAGACAACAGGGCAATTTGGATATGCTGCTTTTCACAGTTCAGAAAGGAGTTAACTTTTTGAAAGAACTTACTTATGTCATGAGTAACAAAAGACCATTCTAATGGATGTAGCACATGTCACAGAAGTCAATACCTACAACCCTTTTTTGTGAAGCAAAAAGGATGTCAATATCCCACACTCTCTGTAAATCTTATTCCTCATTCCTTATTTGTTAATGTCTTACTGTATCACTCTGAAGAGATGAGGACCCCTTTGCATCATACTTGTCAAGGTTCTCAGATTTGTGAATCACTAGTGAAGACAGAAGTAATATAAAATTATTAAGAAAGGGTTGTTGAAGTTTATCTTAGGTACTTGAATGTGGCTCCAGTGGAATGGAACAGAGAAGGAGATATTGTAAATTTTTTTACCTCAAGTTAGATAAATAAAATATTCTGACCACAGGTATTTAATCTGGATACAGGATAAACATTTCTACATTCCTGAATTCATTCTCTTATACTTTTAAAATCTACAGAGTAAACCACTTACTTTTCCTAAATGACTCAACCTTCTTCTAACATGTCCGTACACTGAAAAATCAGCATTCCACCATTTGAACACAGTATTACTGTATACAAACATTTTGTATGCAGAACAAGTGACAGAAGATAGCATTTAATTTGTCACACTGTGAATTAAATGCTTTAAAGAGAGATAAAGAGTGAGTGTACATCCCTCACCCGAGTTTTGGTTGCTTTTACATTAAGAACTTAAGCTTCATCTTTTAAATACTCTACTGTCTTTGCACAGAGCAGACACAGAATTATGGATGAGTCTTTCCCAGAAGGCCTATGCATCACAGTACCCCAGGCAAGCCCATCAGATGTTTTCAACACATCCTCATAGGAAAATATTTTAAATTCTGCAAGATCTGTGCCCAGATAAAAAGTCAATAACAGATAATGTGTTCTGAACACACAAATTTATCATCACCTGAGGGGATAGGAAGTGTAAGTTGCTTTGGAATCTCAGCTGAAGGGCCCCAGACTTTATTAAACATGGAGTTGTGAGTGTGTAGGTGTTGGATTACACACATCAATAGGAAGAGAATGATTTCTGGAGGCACGTAGGAGAGATTTTGGATTATGGTACTTATCAGGCTCCAGGGAGCATTTTGGCAAGTTTTTGAAATGCACTCATGAATTCCTCATGCACTTTTCGGAGACAGCTACAACTGAAGCATGGAGGCTTGAAAGACTCTTTTCTGTTTCATCATATGTGACTTTTAGTGCAGAAGCAGGGCTTCTCAGAGCAGCAATGTGTCCACCCTGTAGAGCACAAATCCTTGCTGTCTGCAGCTGACACATCTCTTGGCCTGTAACAATGCTTCTTCAGCACTGTCTGTAACTCTGGGATGAAATCCTGGCCACTTTTACATCACTGCAAAAATTCAAAAGGTTTTACAGGACTTATAATTCATTCTGTTGCTTTGGATGGCATTTCAGTTCATTGTTTTCTGAGCTGAAGCAAGATGCAGACAATCAGGATGTGAAGAATGTATTCAAGGGGAAAAGATCTTGTTCTGAGAAAGAACTGTCAAGCAAAATACAAACACTTGGGTACATGATTTTCGAAAGATAAGGAGAAGGATTCTCCATCTCCAGACATTTTCAGAACACATTAGGCAAACATCTGTCAGAAAGGGTTTAGCTGCAGTTACACTGCCTCAGGGTTGGCAACTAAATGCTACCTGGAGGCCGTCCCCAGCCCCATTTCCTATTACACTCCCTCTCTAGGCAAACACTTGAACTTCTCTGGGAGAGGAGGTCCCTGGTGAGCATCAGCAGCTCAGCATTCAAATAAGTCACAAGAGGAACTATTTATGTTTGCTCTCTTGTGAGGTCTCTTTAGAGCTATGCTGTAGCTGGTTTAAGTGGGCAAAAAGGTTTCTTCTGTCTCATAATTCAGAAAAATATCCCATCATTAAGCTCTCAAAAGCAGGTCCAGGAATCTATGAAAGACACTGGTTCATTGATTCTACTTAATCATTTGAGAGCCAGAAGCAGTTTCTAGGATTGACTGAAAATTGAAGAAAGACAATATGAAGCTCAAATACAACACAGATACTCAGCATACAACAAAGATGCACTAGATGGAGATAGCATCAAATTCTACAGCAGAACTTCTGGAATAGCAGCTGGCATAATATGAGTAACTAAAGCACTGCTATTTTCCAACAACAGAGATCTTTATGGAGCTTCATAGATTAAATTTCAGTTCTCGATAAAGTGAAATTTTTAACTTTGAACTGTGTTTGTGTAAGTGAAAACACCCCTAGATTCCTTTGCTGATGGAATTGAACTGTATGTCCAGTTTTCACTTAATTATGCACCTTGAGAGGTTTAAAGCTGAGATAGAGGACACTTCTAAATAGTATTAGATTTGTTGTATATCTACAGACAAGTAATAAAAGAGAATATCTGACTGTACTGTAAAAGGAAAAAAATTCCTAGGTTCTAATCAAACTAGATTCTCTTTGATTATACTTTAGTCTTACGTAATATGTCAAGAAACAAACCAGCATCCAAATTCATAAGGCATAGTCATGTCAGAAATCTAACTTATAACGATGTCTTATTTTAACTACCAGTTTGATAATTAAAAGTAATTAAAATGAATTTGACTATTACTTCAGCAATATATCAATAAGTAAGATAATGCTGTCAAACCAGTGGTATGTTTAAACTTTACTGTATTAATCCCAAACTTTTGCAGTTTCAACTACAACAGTAAAGGACAAAAATATCTACTAAACTAATTGCATTGCCTAACCAGCGGCTGTCTAAGTTGAAACCAGGGCCTAGAGAAAATGAGTTCAACCTTCTCTAAGCATAGGAAGAACTACTTGCCCCTCAACATGTATTTCTGCATATCTTTTTTTCCTTGTGAAGCTGCCGGGAGCTAGTTACATAAAGCTAGTAAAAGCATAGCAAATTTACAGTTAGCATACTTGCTGCAGAGAAGTCCAGGCTGCTGTAACCTCACCCAGGGAGCTTTTCTGTATTTTACATGAATAGTTAATTGGATTAAATGTGAAACTTGTCCATATATAGCCAGAGCAATAAAACAATACTGTCACATTCATGCACACGAGTTGGCTCTCTGTAAGTTCATATATCCCTATGACTTTAGTTGTTGCAATATAGGATTTCCCCTGCACTACCTCTGCAAGTGAAACATAGACATATGTGAAGTAATACTCCAGGAAGTGGAAAACGAGTTCCTCTCCCTCTTTTATAAGTGCTGACTCAGAAGAAAAAGTCCCAAACTTTGAATAAGGCCATGTTTTTATGAAACATTACCGCAGGGCCAGAAATTTTTGTTCATATGCAGTTGTTATGTGCTTTTGAGTTATTGCTAAAGTTTTCAAGATAAGGATTTGCCCAGAGAAATCTTCTACTGGATAATATTCAAAAGAGATTGTTTAATTTTAATACTTTATGCAAGTAAGACTTCTTCCCCATTTGTCCCTTAGTCACACCTACAAATCTGAGAGCTAAACACTGGGGTAACAAGAAGTCACTCTTTAAAATCTGCCAAATGATGAAGTTACTTCATATGAGCAGTACAGAAGGGAATCTATTAATATTATTGCTTTATTGAAATGAATATAGACATATTAGGGCTGTTTTTAAGATTATCCAGAAAAAGTATTTAGGGTGTGATAGTCTTAAAAGGAAGCAGCAGAAACCTATATGGCAATAAAACATATTTTATTATAAATTGGCCTTTGAAAGAAAAACAGCTGCTTATTAGACAATCTACAGGCATTTTTATATACTGAGATATATTTCTATGTTTTTTTACTACTAAGAATACTGCATCCCTACATTATTGTATTCAGAAAGCCTTTAAAAAATAAAGATGCAAACAGCTAGGAAAAATTTATCTGTTTCTCATGACTCTTTTTCCATCAAAATGCAGTAACTGATTAGCACCAGCAATGACCCATAAAGTATCTGTCTGTAAAGTACTAAATCTACTCTGTTCTGTGCAACTGGACAGCAGCACATTTCTACGCAGCTTTACACTGTGCTTTTTGGATGACTTTGAAGTGCCTGGTGCAGAGTCAAAACAAAACAAAAAAACTCCATGTTGACATTCTTGCCAAACTAACTACAGCAGCGTCAACAAGAACATCCACAGCTGACTCTCAATTCAATTAGGTACAATGGAGGCAGAGTTTATTCCGTAAGCGACTGACAAATGGAAATGGCTTCCTGAAGCCAAAAAGGTCAAACAGAAAATGAGTAAGGCT
The DNA here is from genome assembly GCA_013396655.1 of Campylorhamphus procurvoides. Classification (NCBI taxonomy): domain Eukaryota; kingdom Metazoa; phylum Chordata; class Aves; order Passeriformes; family Dendrocolaptidae; genus Campylorhamphus; species Campylorhamphus procurvoides. The sequence goes on from WBMV01005052.1 coordinate 425,522, forward strand.
TCCTGCAGATCAGAGGTGAAAACAAGTTTATCACACATGCCTTCTGCATGGTCTTCCCAGCTGCTGTTTATGCTTCCCAGCCCCCTAAGCCCAGCTGCTTGTTGCCTATTAAGCACATCTCAGCTTCTCCTTGGAGTTCTCCTTGTTACACTTCATTGCCAGCTTGTTTGCAGTCAGGGTACCAGGTGGCTGCTTCTCCTCTGCAGTACCATACTGGTTGCCGGGCTGAGTGCTAGTATCAGCCAAAATTGTTTGCCATACTGTTTAGAGGGAGTAGTGCCAACCACGAGTGTTAAAAAATCATGAGATCATGTCAAAACTATGAGAACTGAAACAAAAAAGAAATCACATGGGATTTTCTGCATGTTTTAGTGTGAAAATAAAGCCATGGTTTTATCCTCTACCCTTCAGCTTAGAAAGTGTCCCAGAAAAATACTATTGTTTTGGCCAATCCCCAGAATAGCCAGATCTCTGGAGCCCAAGGCTTCACAGCTTTTAAAACTGGGACCACCAGAGTCAAACCATCCTCCCCCAGTTTGAAATACTTGCATATAATTAGCACTTGCTAAATTCTCTAATCACTATCATGAGTTTTGATGGTACTCACTACATCTGTAACAGAAAAGCTTTTTTCCCCTCTGAAAAAAAAGGAGCAGGATTGATATTCTGCCTTCCTAAATAAAACCTGTCTTTATTTCTTCACATGTAATCAAAACATAAAACCAGACATGCCCCTGACCAAGTATCTTTGCACTACTGAGCCAAAACTGTCTTCAAGTTCTTATACATGCAAGAACTTCTACAATTAAGATGCTGCCAAATTCCATTTTTTTCTCTACTTGTTGTGAGCAATCTTGGTTCTCCTTAAATCAATGAGATTTTTTTCCCGAGGGATTAAATATGGTCATAATTTCACCCAGTAGTGATATGAAGCAGAAAGAATGGAACTTAATAGACATTCAGTGAATCAATTGAAAGAAATAAAAAAGGGCAAATCTACTTTAGGGTTTTCAGTAGTGTCAAGGTAAAATATGAAATGTGGGCCACTAAGGAAAACTAAAACCCATTATATTAGTTTGACAAGAATGCTTTTCTGAGCACAACCGACTAAATACTGCATATCAATGATAATATGCCCTACTATATGCAAATGAGTCTTCAAGTATATTGCAAATGCACACAGCATAAGAGATTTTCTTTACTGATGACAAATGAGCGAAGCCCCTTCCTGAAATGAAATTAAAGGAGCTATTCCCATTGAGGTTTCAGTATGCTAAACATTTTACATATAGGAAGTGTAGGCTATGATGACACATAAAGCAAGTACTTGTTCATCACAATGTTACCTTCCATTTTACTTGCCCATGACTAACACAGATCATACATTTTCTGTGTATTTAGAACTGTATGTTTGTGAGACAGCAAAACAAAGTTCACACTGAAACACTCATGACAATTAATTTTTATTTCTTAAACAAACAGATGCTTTGTAATACTGTCTTTTTTAATAGTTGCAAGCATTCTGTCTAAGATACAGGAATCAAGCATACATAATTGAAGACAAAGGAAATTGAGAACACACTTGACAGAATTAACAGGTAAATGAAATCAGTAAATGCAACTTCCACATCCCACAGACACAGATATTTGACGTCTGTGCAAAAGCATCTTCTAAAGTTCCAAGCACACAGCACACACCAGTTAGCACATTTTAAACAGCAAATTTGTTTCAGTAATCCATATGGGCAGCTAGCACTTTATCATAATATATGAAATTCCTTTAGGTGCTTTATTTTTGCATGCATGTGCCATTCCTATTTGTTTTAAAGATCAAAGTGGATAAATTCAATACAAAACTATGTGGCACAGGCAGCACCTGTTTCTTCTACTTACACACACACAGCCTTTCACTCACTCTCCCTTCTGACCTCTCTCTGCAGGTGACTATGAGTGAACAGCTAGTTCTCTGTGAGACCTGAATGGGACATACACATTGGCAGATGCAAGAAAATACTTTAATGTTTATTAATCTAAAAATGTGTAAAGATTACAAAAATATAAGGAGTAGAAAACCTCAGACAAGTTAAAATACATAAAATCTTTAGGCAAAGTTTATTTTGGTCAGGCAGAGTTTAGTTTATCAAATGTCAATCCAAAATAACAGGGGTATAAACTAAACAAAACATTATAGTAACTTTATACTAAAAGGTGACAGTTTACCTTTCTTTCCTAAGGCCACTGTATCATAGTAAATACTCTGATTCATTGCATTACAGCATCCACATCTCAGAGCAGTTCTACTCATGTACTGTTGATACAAAAAAAATAACTTGAAATTATTATGTATAAACTAAAGCAAATTTTCAGATATAGTTTTGATCAACATAATTTTGTTTTAATTGGATTGTTCTTCAATAATCCCTCTGATTTCACAAACCTGTGAAATCAAACAGAAAATCACAGAAATTAGGGCTAAAATATAACGCACACAAAAATAAGATAAAAGGGAAAATTAATCTTTCATTGTGTTTGCATTTTGTAAATGTTTCCCACTATGCTGAATTCACAGTTAAATAAGCAACATGGGTCAGTATGTTGATGAATCTTCATTCTTTTTTATTTCTAAAATATTCAGAAGCAAATAGAAGCTTCTTTATTTATATTATTTGTTCCAATTATTCAGTGTTTTGGAGGGTTTTTTCTGCTGCTTCTTTTTCAATAGTGGTAATAGATTGCAAAAATAACCTGTGTTTCAAAAACCACTGAACATAATAAGCAACTGTTGTGAATCAGATAAGTTGAGATTGCGATGTTTTAGTTTCTGGTTTTGTTCAAGTTGAAAGCCTTCCCCAAAGCAAAATGGAAATGCAGCTTTTATGAATATTTACAAAGTCATGGTAAAATGGATTGTTTTGCAAATGTTGCTGACTGTAACACAACCTGCCCCCTCCAGTGTTTGTAAAAGATGTAATGCTGTAACTGGACCAATTACACAGACCCAGTTAGAGAATCAGGGTTATAAACTGGAAATAAACACTACAACCACATTTAATTACACAGCTGAATGCATAAAGGTCTGTATGTTACCTTAGAAGCCTTCACCTCACCATTTCGAAACACTGAAGGAAATCAGGCACAGCAGCTTCCCATTTATTCACTCCTTTTGAACATATATATATATGCAAGCCCTCTTTGGTAGATTAAACAAACTTTGCAGGAACAAACTATTCCCATTATTTCCAGCTAATTAATTAAATATAATTGGAATAAGTTTCACTTTGTCAAGTGATAAGCCTGGACTTATGTGATACTGTACTGACATTCAACAAAGCAAGGTATGTACCATGCAAACCTCTGCAACAACAACAAACCAACAAGAAATAAAGACTAGGAAATCTTAGCAATGGTGCTTATCCTTTATTAACTTTATATAGTGTTTGGGCTTTTTTTTCTTTGTCATTCATACCTAGTGTTTTAACAACTGTTTTCCTTGAAGGTGCTTCATTTAGCAGATACTCAAGCTCTGTCACAATTTGATCTTTAAGTAACAAACTTGTCCTATGGTGGGATAAAGAAGAACAAATACATGTAAACCTGTTTAATTTGCAGATTCTTCTTGTGACTGTCACCCACAGAAAATCCAGGGACCAGCCTTCCTAACTGTAAAAGGAAATGGAATACCAGCCAGAAAATATATTGCACACTACCCCATATCCATTATGGAATTCTTGACTGATGAGAAAATATATTGGCAAGATCAAATCAACTCTCAATTGCAGTGAGATAGACAAAACACCAAAAGGCAAATGCAAGAGCTGAAGGGCAGCCTGCAGAGGTGACTGGATTCAGTGCACCCATCTCAGTTCCCCAGTAAGACAGATCTTTAGCTGTCCTCTGAGGTGTATTTTTTTCTCTCCTTACTTCAGAGAACAAATCACTTGGATTAGACTCTCTCAGTCTTATACAGGTGAAGGTAGGTGAGATGAGTCATGCCCTGACATGCTGATTTCTCCAATGTAAAAGGGAATTACAGTAATTTTAAAAGCAATTAATACAAGTGGAAGCCACCACTGACTTACTTGGGAAGTAAGTCAGTCTTACCAGGAAGAAATACAGACAGATATCAGAACTGGGGACTAGACCAACAACACATTTTAGGAGCATTAACTGGTGATTTTTCGTAGTTTTTCTATTAGTTATCACGTTTTATCATTCCACTTCACATCAGGGAAATAAGACACAGAGAAAATAAACTTTGCCCAGATCTTGTTGTAACCTCAAACTGGCACTATGCATTGCCAAACAAGATTTAAACAAAATGAACCGAAGTCACATATGAAGAATCAACCCTCTTCTCCATTCTCCAAATTCATGGATTTTATTCCCTGATAGGATAAGAACAGTCTCTGTAATAATTCACAAAATCTTAACTTTCTCCATTACAGAGCTTTTCGTGTTTGAATTTGAAATCCTTCCTCTCATGACAAAGAGAAATTTTTACAGTTTTGACTTAGAATAAATCTTGGCCTTGCAAAACATACTTACATCAATAGGATAATAAGGAGCTTGGAGAATACTGGGCAAAATAAAGAAAACATTTCTTTCATAGATGCTTCACCTCCTGGTCATTTTTACACCCTGGAGTTACAGCCATGCATTGCATATTTTTTCTGGTTTCTGCAACAATCTGGCCCCTCTGCTGCATCAGTCAGTTAATGGTGTCAAAAGCCTTTCAAGGCATTATTTGATGCAAAAGGATGTACTCCCTGCTTGCTGCTCCCTGGGCCTTGCACGCTATGGAGTTATTTGCATTCAAATAATTTGAGTGAAAAGTAGATGTGGAACATGACCAATGAGCTTTGGCAGTACTTCAGGGCTACTTCAGTGTTCCTCCTTCACTCTTGTAAATGACTACACAAGGCACTGGTGAAAGATGACTGGGCTTGACATCTCTTGATAAGCATTGTAAAAACTAAATGGAGTAAAACGCATACACAGGTTTGCAGGAAGATGGTCTTGGCTGGTAGTGAAAGCACAGACACCACAGCAAATGAAGGAATTGAGAAACATATAAAAGAATGAGTTCATCGGTGTGATTTGGTGCCTACGTCTTTCCAAGGCTCTGTACTCTGAAGGACACATGAAATGGCCATTTCCTTCCAACTGTAAAGTCTGGACAACAGTCTCCCTGCCAAACAGCTCACAGGGATACCCTCTAAGGCCAGCTGCAACTCCACAGGATGGCTTTGCACCTCACAATTTTCATAGGGTTATAGGCACTTGTCTTTGCTAAAACCCTAATGTATGGCTTCATGAGCAATTTTTGGTTGAAAGGCCAGCTGAAGCAGTTTCAGCTCACCACTCTCAAATTGATATTCTCCATAGCTTCTCCTGATTTAGGCAGCACAAATATTGGGCAGCCACAGCACTGAGCAACAACACAGGATGGAATTATCCGAATAAGAATATTCTTTTTACTCAGCTTCCTGCCCGCAATCACAAAGGACTACATGTAAGTTACCTTTACTCAAGAAATGGTTTGGAAGAGCAAAGGGGATGGGTCAATCTGATATAATCAAAACCAAATCAAGTGTTTTAATTAAAGTTCCTTCATCAACATGCAGCAAATTAGGCTGCGTTCTCAATAAAAAGTTGCATTTCTGAGCTATAATGGTGAGCTGCTTAGCTGGTTGTCAGTGACTAGTCAGTAAAAGCTTTAGTTTATTTATTCTCTGAAATTCTTTAATATTAGAGAAGAGCTTTACTTTCTGAGAAGTTTATTATTTTTTATTATGTCCTTTAGACTGATCTTTTCACAGCACAATATTAAGCAACTTGTCTTTCAACATATACACTATAATTTGCGCTTCAAATCAAAGTTCTTGTATCAATATATAGAGCCTGTTGTTTCAATATACTGCTAGTGGAGTATTTTTATTGTGACTTCTATAAGTAAATATATATTTATACCCTTATTTTTGAAAAAAATTCTAATAAAGCTTAGCACAGTTTATTTAGTGATGAGCAAGGATGATTATCTGTTGAACTTCTATGTATATCTATCCAGTGGTTTATAGAAGACATAGAACTCTGCAGAATTTAAAAAAAGCTCAGAACTCTAGTTTCAAATGCTTTTTGAATTAAAAAAAGCAAAATATTTATCATTGATGTCACATGCATTGAGTTTTAATACCAGACATTTACACAGATAAAATTAGCATAAACATATTTTGTGCTCTGAAATCTACTGACTTCTACAACCATCTAGAGCACAGTAAAATTTAACTGTATTTCACCATTATCATTGTTATGGTCAGTATTAATTCAAATTTTCATATCTCATATTTCCCAGGTGTCTATTTTTGGATCACTAAGGACTGCCATTACTTTACCCAGAGGCACCCTGCCTTCTCAAGTAATTGATTTTTATATCCCAGGGACCAAGTCATGACCAAAAAAAAAAAAACAACCAAAAAAACCAAACAAACAAAAAACTGGAGGGGGAGCTTTGCTGTCTAAAATCACTACAATATACCTTAGAATAAAAATCACAAAAATGTGACCATCTAGCTTGACATGCCATTCACCTGTACAGAGTCGGCATATATCTTTACAGAGCCCACAGAATCTCCCACTGGATTATCTATAATTTGTCATTTAGAAAGCCCAATCACCCCTTGTTAATGGCTTCAAGTTCACTGCCTCCCTTAATTTTTAATGCTTAAGGCTCCTGGTTGCTGGGACAGAGGATTTAATTTCTTTCGTCACAGTTTGATGAGTTGAATCTTTTTTATTTAAATGTCTTCCTACAGATATCAAGTCACCTCCGAGGTTGCTGGCTGAATGCCTTTATGTGAGGCAAACTCCTAACAGGGTTTCTCAAAGCCCGGGTCATTTTTAATCATCCTCTGAAATCCCCTGAAGTAATTCCAATCTGTCTTAATGGCAAGACACCAAACCCACAGGTTTTTTTACTGATATAATGTGGAATAATTACTTTGCTACTTAACTTTTTAAGCACTCAAATGGTCTACCCTTCTTTGTGACAGTATTATGCTGAGAGCTCACACTGAGATGATCTTCTATGATCATCCTAAATCCATTAGGTCACTGCTTTCCAGGACAAAGCCTCATTATTCTGCAGCAGAGACAGATATGTTTCTCTGGTGCCAGATATATTTCATTTGCTTCAAATATACTTCATCTGGTTATAATAAAATGCATTTTACTGGAATTTGGCCATTATACCAGGGGATTTGTATCATTTAATAACTTCAAGTTGCCCTTCTCACCAATTATCCGGACCTATCAGACCCTAATGAGCCCCATTCATCTACATCTTCCCATTAGAAATTCTAGTTTTTGATTCCTCACTGAACTATCTTTTAATTTACCTAATGTGTATCCTGATAATTCTCAATGCCATTTTTAAAATTACAGTGTCATTTTTTATTGCATTCAATGTCTTTGGGAATCCAAGTTTAGCATAATAATGCAAGTTGTGGAAAAAGATATTTTTAGTTTTGGAGGTTGTACTGAAAACAGCTTTCTGCACTGAAACAGACTGATTTTTTTTTTCCTCACTGCAATGGAAAATTCCCTTCTCCTCCCAAATATTTAGTCTAATGTGAACTTTTCCAAAATAAAACCAAATATTACTTAGTATGAATCAAATGACCTGCTAAAGCCTTAATAGTATAAGAAGATAATGGCAGTTTTGGATTTAAGCACATCCATTCAAAAAATAGGAAACTTCAATTTAATTCCACATTTCCCTAGTTGTATTTGAACTCCCCACTCACTGTCCAACAGCCATTTGACTTCCAGTAGAAATAATGTCAAGCTCTACTTTTGTGTCATTATCTATAAATAATTAAATCCAAGTGGGAAGATTTTCATGCTAGAAAATTGCTTTTGTCTATTTCATACTCAAAAAGTAATTACATAAAATGGCACAGCTTCAGCTATGGGTGATACAAGACATCCAGCCAAGACCATTCAATAGGTTGGGATTAATTCTGTTTACAGGAGATCGATCCTTTCTGGTATTCCATTTCTGAAGTACACATAGAACTGTCTGAAGCACACATAGAACTGTGTGAAGCTAAATACCTAGCCAAGACACTGGCAGGCAGAATGAGAGGCAACGTTATCTTCTTCAATATACATAATAAGTGCATGCAGGAGAAATTTGCAAAATAACTCATACTCCAAGGGGACAAAAGCTTTACGACACCCTTGGAAAGGTTAAGAGGAATGGTGAGGTATGACTTTTTTACTTCAGTTTGTATTACCACTCTTGAAATAGTAAATGAAAGATATGAATAAGTTTCCTCAGAATGTGGAACCACAACAATTAAGTTCATACTATCCAGGCATATATTTGACTAATATGTTTGAGCAATGCCTCATAACTACTTTATTCCCTAGAGAAACCACATCTAGCATTGCCCTAAACTCATATCCACTGAAAGAGATGTTCCTAGTACAGCTATACTCTGTGAGAGCAGAAGATAAATATAAATAGCTGAATTTGACTAAGAGAAATGGAATGGAAAATGTCAGCATCATAAAGCTGGCAATCAACAGTTACTACTCTAAGCTTGACTCTGTTGTTACTCTATTGTGTATCACCTGGCAAAAGCAAACTTCCACAGCAAAAACATACTACAGCAGTAAACTCTGCCTTATTATTAACTCTGATCAAGCAATTTTCCAAATCTTAGGAACACTTACTTCCATAATTAAGAAAAACTGACTGTTTACACATGTGAATTTGCTCAGTGTAAGGAAATTTACCCATGGACAAATACTGTATGGTTTGGAAATACTCTGGAACACAGTCTAAATTTCCTGATTCTGCAAAAGAACCCCATCTTTCATTCTTTGGGTCTTTCTGATAGGTGGACACTTGTGCAGAATGGCAAAGTGAATGTTTTATTCGGTACTTGTTGAAGTCATCAGTAGTCATCAGAAGTCTTTGACTGCACAGTTTCTAGACCAGTGCAAGCATGAATTAAGTGGAAATCCCACTTTTTCCCAACAATCCTTTGATTTATCAGCAGTAGAATTTCACTGCAAACCTCAGAAAAGAGTTTGCAGATGTACAGTGGCAATACATTTGAATATCTTGCCACCTGTCGGCCTGCAAGAGTTCAAACATTGTCCCAGATCAGCCAAGCTAGAAATGAGCATCTAGTGCTCCTGTTGCAAGGTGAAGTTAGAGTGAAGTGGTAGGAGCCACACCACTTTGTGTGCCATTGACCAGGGAAAATGACCTGCCTTAAGCGGAGTAGTAAAAAGGAATGTATATACACATGATCTTTAAGGTCCTTTCCAACTCTTAAAATTTAAAATTCTATGATTATATATATATATTTAATATGGATTAATCAAGTAGCAAGATTTTCAAGAGTCTGAGTTATTCACCTAACATGTAGGTGCTAGACGAACTGACTGATGGGAGGGATCCTTTACGTCCAAGGCTGTGTGAGCTGGAGAAATCTGCTGTGTGGGTTACTTTTCTTGCACTAGGCACCCAAGAAAGCAGACTCAGGCTTTTGGGTAGCAAATACTTGCCAAGACTACAGACAGTAGGTCAAATTACACCAAAAAGCTGTCTTTGTCTTTTCAAGATTCTTGGAAGCTAGTGATGCTTTAAAAACTTCCAACTGGCAATCTTTGTAGGACTTGTTCTAAAGGGAAAATTCAAGTTGACTCTTGCCAGTCCCCTGACAGGCTGAATTTCTTCTCACAAAAGGTGGCTAAGAAATGCTCTGGTGGTTGAAGATGTAGCTCTTCTGTTTCTATACATCAGTTCCCCACAAAGAAGAAAATTATTTTTGTCAGCTCAAAGAACTTTCATCAAAATTAGGAATTGCACAAGTGATAAGTATTTTCTCTAGATCCTTCCTTTTTCCAAGAATGATCTCTATGCATTCTGTGCAACCTCTTGGCAGAGAATCAGCACACAAGGAAACTACTGCCCATAATAACGGGGAACTGTCTTCAGAATGACAGCTGAGGAAGAACACACATGAGGCTCTGTCTACAGACATTTTCAGTGTCCCTAAAAAAGAACCACAAGTCCTGGATTTTGGGTCATATTGCTTTGGCCATTTTCACCCTGCTGCTCAGTGTGTAGAGAGTTTCAAAGGAGAACACATCTAGCAAGCAGAAGATATTAAGTCACTAAACTGTAATAGTTCTTAAAAAGCATACATTCTTTCCTATTTTTAATAACAAAATTTACATCAGAAGAGCAAATAATTATACACTTATCTTTTTCTATGACCTATGGCCACAAACTTAATTAAGTGAATAAAGAAAAGGAGATGGTATGCTAAAAAAGTGGATAATACTTCTTAAAAATATTTTTCTTTCCTTCTTTACCATATTTTTTGAGATGGAATACTTTATTCTCTTTTATATGAGTACCTATTTGATTTCAAATTCTGTCATAATTGGTATGAAGGTTTAAAAATTATTGACTTTCAGTTATCACTGGATCTTGCAGATAAGGATAAATATTTAAAATGCTGTCAGAGACTGGAGGATTTAAAATGTTCTTCTGATTCAGAAGAACTGAGAACCGAGGTCTCATTTCCGTAAGGAAAGATATGCCTTTGTCAGGAGATGCTGAGATGCCAAAGTGACCTAGTTTTGTTCAGTTATCACTTGCTTCGAAAATAGCCTCTCTAAGCTCTTACATCTGAATACATTTGAAACTGTTCCCCCTTTCATTTTTCATTCTTTTTCTTGTAGAACACTAACCAGAAGGCAATAATTTAAAAGAACTCAAGGTGACTCACACAGCGTCTTTTTTTGCATTGTTAGTTTACCAACTACCAAAATCTAGCTTTACACCTGGCTGCTATTATCTCAAAGTGATCAAAGAATGTGGTAAATATTATCTACATGTAATTTATTAAAAGCTAAGTCAAAGAACAGGTGTTGTTATTCTAAAGATTAATTTTGCAGCTCTTCTGTTCAAACTCAAGAATTATGAACCTCTGGGCCCTTTCAACAGTAAATCATACACACAACATCCACACAGATTTATTACTTTAGGGTGAAAAATTATGTGCAATCTTGCCAGCTGCTCTACCAACAAGCACTGGCATCAGCAAGTATGCCAAGCTCCTCACTGACTCCACTTTACAGCCAGGAATTGGCAGCTTCTCTTGTGCTGGTTAGTGGTGGCAGTTCTGCACCTTCTTGCCAATGACACTAGCATACAATTTCAAACTGGGATGATAACATAATTAGTTATTTCTAATAAAAGTTATTACTATTAGATTTCAAATACAGAAAACATTATTTTGGAAAAGGATTTTTGTTCTATTCCTTTAATTATATTAGCAGAAACAGTGACCTCCTATAGAGGGTACACCAGCTAACTACACTGCAGTTAACTGCAGTCAGCACAGGTTCACAAAGGGAGGGTCTTGTTTAACTAATTTGATGTCCTTCTATGAAAAAGTCACCCACCCAGTGGATGAAGGAAAGTTGGTGGATGCAGTTTTTTTGGATTTTAGTACTGTTCCTCATAAGCATCCTTCAGGACAACTTCCCCAGATGTGGGATGAGGGGGATTCATGCTGTGCTGGATAAAGAATCGGCTCAAAGGGTTGCAGTGAAAGGGGCTACATCTGGCTCATGACCAGTCACTAGTGGTGTTTCTCAAGGCTCAATCTGAGGGCCAACTCTGTTCAATACATTTATCAACAACCTGCAGGCAGGAGTTGAATACACCATTACCAAGTTGCTGATGATACCACACTGAGAGGTGCTGCTGACTCTCTCGAGGGCCAAGAGGCCTCACAGAGGGATCTAGATAGATTGGAGCACTGGGCAGTGATTAATGGCTTGAAGTTTAACAAGCTGAAATACCAGATTCTGCACCTGGGACAGATTAATGCCAGGCACAAGTATAAACTGGGAGAGGAATGCCTGGAGAGCAACCCTGCAGAAAGGGATCTGGGGGCGCTGGTCGGCAGCAGGTTTAGGAGGAGTTGGCAGTGTATCCTGGAAGCCAAGAGGGCAAACCCCATCCTGGGGTCCATCAAACAAAGCCTCACCAGCTCCTCTAAAGAGGTGACTATCCTGCTGTGTTCAGCATTGGTGCAGTCTCACCTGAAACACTGTGTGCAGTTCGGGGCCCCACAATTTAATAATGTGAAGGTCCTTGAATGTTTCCAGAGGAGGGGACAAAGCTGGTGAAACGCTTGGAAGGAATGACCTGTAAGGTGTGGCTAAGAACTCTGGGCTTGTCTCGTTTGAAGAGAAAAGGAGGCTGAGGGCTGACCTCATTGCTCTCCCCAGCTTCCTGAGGAGAGAAAGTGTAGAGGGAAGTGCTGATCTCTTCTCCCTGGTATTCCAGCGACAGAACACATGGTCATGGCTTAAAGTTCAGACTGAGTATTAGGAAGCATTTCTTTACTGAGAGGGTTGTGAAAAACTCAAACAGATTTCCCGTGGAGGTAGTCAATACCCCAAGCCTGTCACAGTTCAAGAGGCATGTGGACAATGTCCTTAACAGTATGCTTTAGCTTTTGGTCAGAGATATAGCTTACAGCTACCTTCTTTCCCTTCTCTGTCATCAGATCCAGGGAAAAAAAAAAATTGTTAGCAACTATCATTTCTAATGATTTGGTGGTGGTTCTGCAACTTTTATCGATAATTTACCATGTTACAGTAGGCAGTGACAATGACCTACCAGGATCCTTGCATTATAGCACAAGATCTTGGATGTTCAGAAGTCCTCACACCCATGTAATTCAAGTATAGCAGCTACAAAAGTACCATGTTGTGTGTCTGATATGTCCTAAAGCATCAGTCTCCCTTCTCACATAATTGGCAACAGTCTTGTGTGTGCACAGCCAGTCCTACCAGTGTTCGTGGGATTGTAAATTCATTACAGAAAATACCAAGGAAAATTCACATCCACAGAAAAGGCAGGTAGCAGAGTCTCTGTTGGGCTGCCTAAAGTGAACTTTAGCCCAAATACAACTGAAAGGTTCAGGTGCAAGTTAAAATGGACTTACTGGCTTTGGACTAAAATCAGCTGGATGCACAGAACCTCACTTTAACACCATAGAAGTGTTCAGAAAACCTAGCACATGCTCTTCAGTACCTCACTGTGTAAATCTAAATTTCACAGTCAAACTCAGCTATGTATAAGTTTGTGAAACTGATATATGAGTAGAAGACAATTTTTTAAAGTGGTATAATTTAAAAAAAAACATTCTGTTTGTCTGGCATGATTATTATTAACCCTTAATCCCTTACAGAACTGTTCCATTGTCTCTTTCATGTTAACTCTTCAAGTTTAAACCAGTTTTAGTTGAATGCATTGAGTTTCCTAAAGATGCTGTTTAAATCATTGTCACAGTTTGAACATATTGCATTTTATAGCCTGTTACTTGTTCTGTCATTTACGTTGTGATCTTGATGACCTTTGGTTTTATGATTAGACAAATACTTCAAAGAATGTAGGATATTAAGGATTACCTGTATGATGAGGAACTTTTTTTTCATACATATGAATTAAAAAGAATGCAAGTAAATAGAGATTATGAAGTTATAGGCCAAAGGAGGGAGACTCTACTTTTCAGGGCAGGTGGGTTTTATGGTGTTTTTTTTAGCTGATGAATACAAATTTACTGAACAGAGTATCTATTTTAACTTCATGTTAATTCTCTGGAACAGCTACTTTAACACATCAGGACAAATTGTTTCACTTAGCTTAAGTAAACTGTGGCCTGTGATCATTTTGTCATTGTTAAGTGACTATAAGAAAGTTTCTGTAAATCAATCCTATAAAGTTCAGCCCTAAGACAAATGAGTAATTGGTACTTGTGAGAAAAGCTCCTGTGAGCAGACATGACATTTCCACAGCATTTGGAGGTATGGAAAAGAGAAGTGAGGTTCAAGGGTTTCTGACATGTTATCTGGTCCTAACAAATATACTTACATTTGTCTTGGTCAGATTCCACTCCTTCACTTTCTGTGTCACTCGGCAATATCCAAGGTTGATGAGCAAGTTGAAGCTGTTGTAAGAATTCATCCTGTCACAAATAGATCTATTTTAGATAAAATGACAGGCAATTATTTTATATGAATGCAGACTGCAGCAAACACTCTAGCCTCAATTAACTAGATGGGAGAAAGCCTTTAATACAAAAACAACGAAAGGAAAAAACCCTACCTTTCTGTGAAATAAAACCGGAACGTATAGGATATGCAGGCTCCAAAGAAATTATATAATTTAATTATTTATTTATCTACTGGGGGGGGAGAGGAGGGAGGTAAGGTATCTCTTTAGCTTTCTATCTGCTATAGACACAGATATGACAGATATATACATACTCTTCTTGAAAATGCTGTGATACAGAACAAAATTGCAGATGTTCCATCTGTCCCTGCAGTCTTTGGACTGCATAGATATGTCAAACATGATTTGCTTAAGTGAAGTTTTGGTTTGTTAAAACTTCCACTGTTTCTAATCTAATAAGAACAAGAATCTGAAACTTGATTTAGAACCTATGGTTTTATTGGAGAATGAGAAAGCTTAGGAAGGAAAAATGCTATGGAAACTTCTGTCTCCAAGATACCATAAAACATCAAAATATAAAAGTTTTACACAGTTAAAAATCCATATGCAGCTGAATATATGATTTTTTAAATGTTTTACAATTGTCTTCTTTTTTATATAATGTATATATGTATATAAAAATACTTTTCCATGCACGCACACACATACGTATGTGGGCATGTACACACACAACATAGAAAACACTTTGACATGTTCCTTTGCAATATTTGAGGAGAGATGAGACTGGAATGCACATTTTTATTTCCAAAAGCAGTTCAAACATGCAAGTCTAGTCTCTAAAAGAAAACTTAAACATGGGCCAGATATCATAAAATTACTGGCCAGATTTCTATAAGTTCTTTGAAAAAAAATGGGGGGTAATAGCCCTGTTTTTTCTTACATCAGCTAAAAACCAGAATCTACATATTTAAACTGTAATAGAGCATAAATTTTATTCTTAGGCTATCTGATTTTAAAACAGAAACTAGGTATATTTAAATCAGTTTCTAGAAACTGAAGGCTGTTCAGTCAAGATCTAACTCGCTGGGAGTAAATTATGAGTTCTGTTAGCAATCTGTTAAAAAATTCCACAAAGATTGCTGCCATGGCCCAACAGTAAGCTCAGGCAAGAGCTCCAGGCCTTACTGATATATTTTCATTTCAAATGTGCTGTGTTCAAGAAGGTTGCTGACTACAGCACTGAATGTGTTTTGGTTCATGGAACAAGATTCTTGCAGTAGAGGCAAGTGGCTCTCACACTCACCTGCGTACTTTTTAATCTTCCAGAAACACTGGACAAAGACCTGAGCCAGGCAGCTGAACAGAATGAAAGTATCTAACCAAAAAGAGAGTCCTCATCACAAGTTATATTCCCGTAAGTAGGAGTAAAAACTTTGTTAATGTTATATCCAAATAAGATGAAATTTCCTGCTCTTAACAATGACCGACCAATAATGATTGCTGAATACCACTTTAAATTATCTGAATAAATAAAATGACTGTAAAATTCTAAATGTTTAGAAAATGGAATGGCAAACAAGGGAATCAGTAGTATTTTCATCTCAACACCTACTGATAAGTATCACAGAATTGTGTCATTTTAATGGAATCCATCCTAAAGAGATAAGCAGGACTCAACATTTCTTTGCCAATTTATACAAAACACCAAAGGATTAAGTACATAATGCATAAAAGTATCTCTGCCAAAGGATTTGGAACCCTGATGTATTAGCTTTATAGACATAATAAAACTATTTCTCTAGGTAGCATTTCTTTGCTATAATTCAATTCAGCCTTGAACAGAGCTGATAATAAAACACACCTGTTTGAAGTTAGCAATATTGTGTGTGCCAGGAGGCAGAAATTTGTCCACAAAATCTCAGATCATTATAAGTCTTGAGCATTAAAAAACCCCAAAACAGTCTTAACAGCTGATACGTTAAGTACTTGCCAAGATTTGTGCTATAACAAGATTAAACCACCCATGCTGCAGCATGAACTTTACTAAAACTTAATAAGAGCTTTGAATTGTATTTATTAGTAATCTTTTTTCTATTTTAGGCTTGTTAGATTACTCTGAAACATGTTACAATCTAGGAAGCATACATAAGGCATTGAGAGATACGTTAAAATTTCTGACAAATAATCAAGTAAATAAACAAATAATTCAAGCTCCTTATGGTAAAACATGCTCCTGGGAGCCAGTAATCACATTCTTTTCAACTGACTTATTCTCATCAAATATGTAGCAATATTATACTAGTTTATTCCATTAACACCACCTAAGAGTAAGGAAGCAGAATTACTGGCAAAATCTTATAGCATCTTCTATAGGATTGGCAATATTACCAAGTATATTTACATCTAGTAGAAATATCCAGTTAACACCATAAGGCTAACAAGAATAAAGGCAATTTCCCTTCTTTTATTTTACTGGTTTTATACAGGAAGAGGATACAAAACCTACAATGAAAGTCACAAAATAAATTACAATATAAGCCTTGAGTTTTATATGTTTATGATCTGTAAAAATACAAAGACAGAACTCCTTTTGTTTTCTTAGCCCAGGCCACCTCTGCCTTTTAAAAATACATCTCCATGATCAGAGGGAAGCTGACACAAGAAAATGAAACCACAAAGCCACAAATAGGAGTGAATCTCTAACACGGCAAAAAGTGTTACTGGACAGAGATATTTCCTGGGTATGTTCTGTCTAAATCCACTTCTCTAAGTGACAAGGAACTTCAGTGGTCAGACAACTTAAAAGAGCTCCCAAAACTTCTGGTATAACACTCCAAAGATGAGGCTGGGAGTGACAGATTGGCCAGACCTTCATCAGCCACTTTCTGATATCGAAGGGCCTTTACAGCTTGGCAGAGGCAGGTCTTCAGTATGAATACATCATACTACCAGTTTCCCCTTTGAAAGCAGAGTTAGTTCCAAGTTCAGTTTCCATTATGTCAAAGGTCCCTTGTGCATGTCAGGAAAAGATAAGTATTTAAGGTTTGAGCTGGGTCACTAACAACCAAGGTACTATTGTACCCAGTGAGTAAAGAGAAAGAACAGAATTTGTCTTTTCTAGAAGAGATTATAACAGAGGAGAAGATCTGACATAGAAATGCTGAGATTTAACATCAGCTTTACAGTGGGATTGCTGGCTGAAGCTGGGCATGCTATTGTAACTGAAAAACAGGGTAATAATATTGCTTACTTCCTAAAGTTCTTGAGACACATATATACATATATTAGAAGTATAACAGGACACTTATTATTAGAGTTATCAGCAAACAGAAGTAACAAGACATAGCAAATGAAATGGGACTCTTGGTTCTTATTACTACAACTACAGAAAGGCTTTGGAAGAAAGGATTTTGAATTGCCTGCCTTGTTATAGGAAGTAACAAGTGGTGGACAGACTGGATGTCCCTCCCTCAGTGGAGATGCAGTGCTCATTAAATACATATACTTTCAGGAGTACATGTAATAATTCTAGCTGGTATCACGTGACTATGTATCAGTTAAGAGCAAGACTGCTTAAAAAGAAAGAAAAAGAGGAGTGATGAATTTAGTGGGAAATAATTAAACCCTTCATTTTTTCTGAACATTTTTAGTTAAAAATTAATTCCAACTCTCATTTTCTGATATGTGAGAAGATTCTAACACACAAATACATCCCATACCTCAAAACAGGAGACAAGGGAAAACTTATGGTTAGAAAATATATCAACTGGCAGTGAAGACACTTTCAACAGAACTGTAGTCACCTTCAGTCATCATGTCCTCAGGTCCTTAAACTGAGGATTCTATTCTAAGTGAAGAAATAGCTTGAGTAATGGGATTAGTGTGCTGCCATTCAAACACCAAAATAATGCAGATTTTTTTTCACCACTGAATTTAAGTAAAATTTCCTCCCCAAGTTCTTTAGACTAGTCTGTGCCTCATTTCCTTTCTCTCACAACAAATAATGGAGGTCATACAATTAACTGCAGCATTACACTAAGTATCAAACCTCTAATTTTCCTACAAGCATCTCTAAGCAACATTATTATAAACAGTAATTTAAATTTTCTTTGAGCCATTAGACTGATAATACATTGCATCAAATGTCATACTTAACAGATTATTAAAACAGATACTTCACAGAAACAATTTTCTAAACATATGATACTATTTTCAGTCTTGAAAAGAAGGTCTCCAGGCTTTGACAAATGGGTTACAAAGAGATTGATAATAATGGTGGGAACCAACATATTCCACCGTTTAAAAATTAGCAATCTAGACATATAGCTCCTTCTCAAGTCAGTATAGAAGGACTGGCATATCCTGAGAAAAGACTCACCTTTGTAAGGCATATATCCGAGATAGACAGCAGGGCTATTCTTTCACAGGTGCTTTTATTTCCACTGCCTACACATTGAAGTTATCTTTAAGGCAGCTAAGGTTAGCAGAAGAGAATCCTACTCAGAATTTACAAGGTACTTTAACTTTTTGTTCTTTTATTTTAAACATAGACTAGTCCTGTAGAAGCCAATAATATGGGACAGGAAGTTTTTAGGCTGTAAATCAGCACAGAGTTCTAGACAGTGATTCCACAACGTTGGACATTTTCTCTTGCAATTCAGTTTGATGCTTTGGAAAAATCTGTCCATTAAGCAGTGCTTAACTAATCACTCCAATGTGTCCAAAAAATGAAATAAAAATTAGACCAAGGAAATACCATGCACTGCCAGCATGGCAGGAAAAAAATACACTGGAACACAAAGATAAGATAAAGTTGTGTTTAATATTCCAGAGGTACACACCTCTTAGAAACTGTAGGGCTAATAAAACTGCTATGCATCATACAGGCAGAACCCTACAGAGCTCATGGGAAATTTGGAGAGCACAAGGGTTTCAGTATGATTTCTCTGACAATACTGACATGCTTTAATCAGTACCTCTCAAAGCTGAGCAGTATTTCCTTGCTAATTTTCTCATCATTATATTTTAAGTTCTTTTCAGCACACTAGGTTACATTAGGTATACTGATGTTATTTGAACATAAACCACGATCTAATGTTCACATTATTAAACATAGCAAAAACATTAAATTGAAAATCTAACTTCTGATAAACTGTTTCTCTGAGTAGTGACAGTTCCAACAACATCTCCACTCACTTGCACAGAGAGCCCTGAAGCAGCACTGAGGGTCCTCCCTATTTGGCTCTTAGATGTCAAAGATCTGCTTCTTTGAATGCTAATGATGCCTTCCCTATTTCCTTGGCTGCTAGGGGTAAGAGGCCGTGCCAGCAAGCTATTTGGAGTCACAGATCTGCTCCCTGGAGTTGATGGCCTATTGGTTTGTGCACCAGGCGTTGAAGGTCTACTGTTTGAGACACTGGAGACCTGTGTTCTGCTGTTAGTGGGCAGCGGTGGTGATTTGTTTCCTTGGAGCTGCATGTTCTTCCCTGTTGGAGTTGGCACCGGAGGCCTTGTGGTTTGGCCCTGTGCAGCTTGAAGATTGCCTTGATGGTCAGATGTAACTACACTGTGATGCTGGACACTAGGGTTTCTTGAGAGCCTTGCTTCTTCCCATAATGCTAGGTCCTTCTCAATGTCTGTGCACAAACACACACACACAAACAAAACAGAAAAGAAACTCACTGTCTGTTTCTTTCTGATTTAAAACTCCTAATGACTTTTTTTCCAATGTGACAACCTGAAGCTGTGCAGAGAAAATCTACTCCTGTTTAAAATAAAAGGCATCAGAATTAACAGTACAAATGTTTGGCAAGCATTTCCTTAAAGTTTATTTACATTTGATTTACTGCAAACACAGCTATCCTGCAGAAATTAAATACTACCACTTCATTGTATATCAACACAACCTATAAAAATCCATTTTGTTTCATCAAAGTTATCTCTCTGTGGCTTTTTGCCAAGATTAGTATCAAATGAAGATGAAGCCGTGACAAAACCTTGCCATCCTCAGCTGCAGTAAAGGGCTATCCAATACTGGTTCAAGGCAAAACTTCAGCTTCTCCTTTGCTGTCTATGACCCAAAAAAAACTCTGGGGGAAATAACCCTTGAACTTTGGCACATCTGGATCTGCGATCCTGTTTGAATGTGAATTTTGTGCTCTGGCCCTGCTGTCAGTGCCACAGCAGGTGATGGGGTCCAACATCTAGAGTTCAAGCAGAAATGGTGACTGCCAATTGATGGTCCAATCCTTACCTCTCACACAGTCATAAGAAATAAGATCTTACTTAAAAACACAACAGATCAGAGGTGCTGATGAAAAGTGTTTCCCGAATTAATTTAAATAATATTAATGCCTCTAATGAATTAAATCAGATAGATCTACCAAAGTCAGGCAAGAGTGGCTGAAATTTAGGTTAGCATTGCTATCACACTGAAAGTCCTTGCAAGTACAAATATAGAGCTTGAGAAACAGTTCAATCAAGTTTATTTCATCTTATACCACTGTTATGAATTTTCACATTCACTTGCATATATACATTCTACTGTACCTTGATTTTCATGGAAACAGTTGATTATCTTTAGAATAGCAATGCCATTTTCCATTAAACTGTATGAGACACAGTCCCAGAAGCTGCCAATCAGCAAGGCTGCACTGATTTAAACACCTATTAAGTGAGCTCATATAAAATAAGCATTTGATTTTTTTTATTTTGATAATAATTATTTTAGGTTCTAAAAGTACTAAAAGAAACAGATTCTGAACTGCATATTGGAAAATGAGATTTTCTTTCACTTGTGTTTACCAGTAGGTATAAAAGAATGTTGTATGTTAAATAACAAAAGATATACCTTTAACATTAGGGTAATTATAGTAACACTTTAAAAGCAGGAAAATAAGCTATGCCAATTTCATGTTACTAGTCTAATACAACATACTCAAATGTTATTACTAGAAAAGCTAGTAAAACTGAAATAATTGTGAAAGCCTCAGATAAAAGTATCTCTCAACTTTTTAAAGACTAAATATTTTGCTGTTAGCAAATTTCAAAACAGAGTTATTGTTTTTAGCACACAGTCAACAACATTTCTAACTGATTCCTTGCTGACCCCTTAATTTTAATTATTTTCATTTTGAAATTATTACATCTTGAAGTACTCTTCCATTATGCATTCACTTTGGAACTCCATAAAATCATAGAATGGTTTGGGCTGGAAGAAATCTTAAAGGTCATCTAGTTCCAAACTCCTGGTTATGGGCAGAGATGCCTTCCATTAGACCATGTTGCCCTGAGCCCCATCACACCCAGCCTTCAACACTGTCAGGGACAGGACATTCACAGCGTCTCTGGGCAACTTGTTCCAGTGCCTCACCTCACCCTCACAGTAAACAGTTTCTTCACAACAACTAATCTAAATTTCTGCTCTTTTAGTTTAAAACCTTTCCCCTTGTCCTATCACTACATGCACTTGCAAAAAGTCCCTGTCCAGCTCTCTTGCAGGCCCCTTTGGGTGCTGGAAGGCTGCCCTGAGGTCCAACTGTCTCAGCCTGCCTTCACCGAGGAGATGCTCCAGCCCTCTGACCATCTTCGTGGCCCTTCTCTGGACCCACACACTTTTTATATTGGGGGCCCTGGAGCTGAACGCAGTGTTGCAGGTTGGATCTCATGAAGGTGAAGTAGAGCGGGAGAACCACCTGCCTTGACCTGCTGGCTACACTTTTGGTGCAGAACTTGTAAGATGCCTGTTAAAAATTCAGGAGCCAAAAAATTATTTTGTCACCTACTTGACTTAAACCAAAAGAAGAATATGTTCTTGTAAAGATGCAGCTTAGCCTATTTCTTTGCAAAATTACAGACCCCTAACTTCCCCATAGTGATTCAGTATGCTAAGAAATTATCTGAATATTGAATGATTTAATAAGAGTTAAATAAACATTATATTCTGGCCCACATTTTCTTAATTTTATATAGCAATCAAGCCTGCAGATAAATCAATTATTTTAATCACTTCTCTACACATAATTAACATGTTTCCATAGCATAATTATTCAGTTTTATTTACATCCTTTGTTTGATTTTGCTTTAATATAAGCCTTTCAATCAGAAGAAAAAAAATATCACACATCCCCGCTTTACAGTATTATCAGATCCATATTAAATAACAGAATTGAATTATTACTCAGAATTTTTCAAAATCCTTGTTGATGTCCCTTAAAGGAAAATAAAATGCAGGCAACAGAGTAACACAAAGTCACTTTGCTTTCATAGAAAAATGCCAGAATACGTATAACATTCATGCACACTTACAAACTGTTTATTATTTAACAGTTCTTCTTGTGATAAAATATATTCCAGAAGTATCCAAAGACCACAGAATCAGTGTAACAAACCAAATTGGCATGATACTAGGATCTACTACCAAAAATATATTCTCCACTTGCATGTGATATAAAGCAGCCACAGTAACACAAGACTGGATCTCAGACAAAAAAAATTATGAGCCATATGTAGAGAAAACTGATTGCTTCAGTACCTGATTTTGTAAAAATGCTATTTTCAAATATCGTGGTACTGAAGCAGTTGCTGGCAGTCAGTGTTAGTCTCTAATTTAGCCACAAGCACCAAACTGTGCCTTATGTTAGGAGCGACTTTTATCCAGCACATAGTCCATAAGGGAAAGTCAGGTCCCTTAGGAAGGCATATCTGAGACAAGGGGACCATATTTCATCATTAAACAGGTAATCCAAGTCATAACTCAGGCATCTACATGACTGTCTAGATAAGCAGTCATTGCGTAGAATTAATAGGTTCTAGTGCACTTGGTAAGAGAACTGAAATGAGAAGACTTGCTGATATCTCAGACACTTGAACTTTTGTAAATGTGTAAGACAAATAAGGCTAAGCAAAACCATAGCATTATGGTTACTATTATTATTATGGTTATTATCTGAGGTACTCTGAACTGATTATTCACAGAAATCATGTTATGCTTGTCTATGAGGGAAATAATTTTCTCAAGCAGCACTGGTGTTATGAATTATTAGGAACACAATAGTCTAATAATTGGGTTGTTTTCAAGTAAAGTTCTCAGCCAGACAAAAATTACTGAATGGTAGAATGACTGATCCTCATGTTACAGCATTACTGAAGTAACAGGTTCAAAGCCAAATGACAGGAATAGCATTAATGTGAGAGAGAAGACCTTGTAGGTCACACAACAGCAGACTGAACCTCAGAGCTTAAGTGACTGTAGCTAGATAGTTTATAGTCAATTAAGTATTTAAAATTCCATATTCTATTGAATATTGTAGTTATTACTGTCAGTTTTGCCAAGGGAGGTCTAAAGGAACTGCATGTTTCAGAGCATACTGCATTCAAGAACAGCTTGTATGACCATGGAAGTAAGACTAGTTAGGACATTAATGGAAGTAGGGAGATCTTCACCCAACTCCTCCTGAGTGACAACTGCAGTCAAGTGCTACCTCAGTAGCAGAAGCCCCTGGAATACTGAGGTCCCTGCTATGTTACAGAAACTTGATGACCACAGATTGCTTTGCAGGCTCCTGGTTTGCACTAGATGTTCCTGGCAGCTTCTGCTTAGAGAGAGGGCTCATGGATTTTTCAATCTAGTTTGGCAGTGGCTGCAGTAGGCTTTTTGAACCTGACTAAAAAAAAATAAAAATTACAGCATCTCTGTTGTTGTCAGACACAAAAACCACCTTAAAAAGCTTAATTTGTATATAATTTAATTTTTAGTCCTTGTTCATTACAAGCAGAACCTTTTTCTAAAGAGCTTCCCTCACTGTCCTCATAGCTTCTTCTGCCTTGACTTCAGCTGCAACAGCTCCTAAGCAGTTGTACAGAAGCTGTATCTCTTTCAAAAGAGGACACAGCTCCTAAGCCTCTCACACAGTGCTATTGGCAAGATACATATCCAAAGTCTTTTAGATAATCACACTGAAAATGTTAAGTTCTCTGCCTCACACTCTGAATGGCATGAAAGAAGGATCAGAAAACTTTCATTTCTACCTTCATTTTAAATATACTGTTTTTATGTTCCAATTCAGCATTACTTCTCATGGAATTAGCCATGAAGTTTTCACAGTATGACAAATAGCTTGCATAATAGAGGACTACCATGCTATAGGTCTATGTAATATGTTATAGTGAAAGCTGCAGATAAAAAACATTGATTACAAAGAGTAACAAACTGCAAGCTACATTTTTTGATATTCCTCATTAACTTTTATAAAGCATGGAAAAAACCACAGTTTTTGTCTGACTTTTCAGAAATGGTTACCCCATGAAAAATGTTGCAGATATTCCAAGGCACGCAAATTAACAAACTTCACTTAACCAAAAGTCTCATGAACAAGGTGAGTTTTTCCTGCAAAGCAATCTATTCTCAAGCAAGAGGTCCACTGCAGCCTGCTTTTAAAGACTAGTTAACATTGGTACCTCCTTATTACACAAGTCTTGGTGAAACACAAAAACAAAAAGGTGCATTATTATGCTGTCAGACCACAGTATATTTAACAAGTTTAATTACTGTTTAAGTACTGTACTTACTGTAATTATAGTGAGGTTCGTTACATCTGCAAATAAAACCATAATTGTTTTGTTTATGAACAACATGAAGAAGGAAAGTTTAAAGTTTTCATCTGGTTTTATTATTACGTGAGATAGACAACCTTTTCCTTCATCTAAAATATTGGCAGAGCAAGCTGGTGAGTACTGCTAGACATTTTATGATCCCTTGCTATCATACATACCAGCTAGGTGTTTCTCCATGGTCTGAAGTTCTTTTGCTGCTAAGGAATCCTTTAAGAGTTTCTGTCTTGGGCAACCTCCAGGTCTGACACCCGTAGTGTCCAAGGTCCAAACTGTCTGAGACTTACACAGATAAAAAGAAAAAGGAATACTTTTAATCTATTTTCATATTTGTACATGAAATAGTAAAAGAGTGGTGTCTTCATTTAGAACAGTGAATCTGGTGCTTTTCATGTAGAATATATAAAACTTTATGAAAAATACTACAAAATATCATGTCTTACCTTAAATAAAATAAAGAGTAGGCATTAGTTAAAAGCAGCAGGTCTAAAGAAACTCAAATATACACCTTCACACAAGCTCTTGCTCCATGCTTAGACATCATAACAGGAAAAATTCCTCAAAGATTTATATTCTGTACAGTTCCAGTTGCAGGTTGCACTTACTTTAAATTACAGTAACATTTGGCACAGTATGTCTCCAAAGCAGCACTTCTGGGAATATCACAGAATTTCCTAATCACAAGTGTCAGTACTGTTTTAACACTGCAAGAAGTGTTCCTTTCAGGAAGGCAACTAAATCATCAGGGCGACAGCAAACAGCAAACAGACCATCTCCTCAGCCTCTCCATTATTGAACACTGTGGTATTCAAAATTATTTGCATTTTCTGGAACCCACTCAATATAGTTTCAAGAAATTTTTGCAAAATATACTCTGAGGTAATTGTGATAATTTTTTAAAATATGTATTCAAAACAGACAATAAAATATATGATCAGGTGTGCAAGCCTTGGTCATTAAAACAACAAACAAAAATCACAATCTGGATCGTTGAGGTCACTATAGAATATTAATCTCTATTAAATTACTCACATTCCTAAATGGTTATTTCAAATGGATATGACACACCAAATATCTATCTCTAAATGGAAGAATATTTTATTCTGTGATCAATTCCTCTGAAATAAACAAAACTAAGTAAAAGATGAGAAAGGGGAATAGAGATCGTAAGAGAACTCCAATATTTCAATGTTCAATCTGTTTTTAGATATACTCTGTCCCCAGATTTTTATAGTGTAAAAAGGATATTTTTATATACATTTGATAGGCTATATTTTCACATATGGGAAAAAACAGCAGGACTTCAATAATGTCTATGAGGAAAAAAAAAGCCTCAAGGTTATAAGGATTAATTCAAACATATGATTTCCTTCATAAATACAACTGTGATGAAATATGGAATAAAAACTAGTCAGTGGTCTATGACAGTACTTGAAGACCAAACTGCTCATCTAATATTCTTAAATTGGACTATTCAAGCTTATCATAGCAAATTATTGTCATCTTTCATAACTTTCTAACCTCCATAAAATACAAACGTCCAAAGCTCAGCCTGATGAGGTTTCACTTTCCATGACCTGAAAATATGTCTGGAAATGAAATCGAGTTATCTTTCCTTTTTACAAACCTTCGCTGTTTTTCCTTACATTTTGTGTTTTCCTCTACTATACTTGTTTCCTTTATGCACAATAGCCATATAAGACACATGAGTAATGGAAGCTCTCTACCGTCTTAGTAGAATCTAAGATAAATGGAGAAAAGTGATTCCCTAAATGGTAAGCATCATGGTAGTGTTTTAGACATTTATAACCACATAAGTAATCTTTAAATTAAATTACTTCCAAATAGTAGACTCCAAATCACAAAGTTCATCAAATGCCTGCAATACCTTTGTATGTTTCAAGACAGGTTTTTAAATCTCATATAAGTTGATGTAAGACATATAGATATGCCTGAATATAAGTGCATACAGGCACAGACAAAGGCAGGTATACACATCATATAAGTTTGTTTTCAGTTCTGGATCATCAAGAGATATATACATTCTTTCAAAAAAATATATTATTTTTGTATATGATTTAAAACAAAAACTTATGCATTCAGCATCCATCATTACATACTGTTATATGTTGAAACTCCCTTTCAGACACACAATTCCAACACCCTATGAAACTAATGAGATGACTTTGGGTGAATTTTTCTTCCAAATTTCGCAACTCCTCCTGTGCATTTTTCTGTTTTATGTAACCTCATAAGCTTATGACATTTTGTCAGGCCAACATCCTCACAAAAGACCAGAACAGTACTGACACAGTAGTTATGGAAGATGAGATATTTAATATTAGTAATTTCATGACATTTTTATAATAGTACTTTCAATTAAATGCCCTTACTTGATAGAAAATAATAATGATCTGGGGGGAAAAAAAAGTACAAGACTTTATCGATACATTAAAACTGTACCATAAGCATTTTTTATTATTTCTCTGAAGCTAGATACTTCAGGGTTATAAGCAACATTTTTGGAGGCAGGCTCAGGTAATGTTTTTTTATATATTTCTAAAGAACACTGAGCATAGAAAAATATTTTTTAACATTTTGAGACTATGATTTCATCTAGGTGAATAATGCATAAACACAGACAGAGGTCCTCAGTGTCTCCAGCACACAATTTGTGCAACAGCCTTATTCCTGAAAGATAAACACAGGCTGAAACTAGGGGATGTTATCAAGAAGGCTCTGGAAGCATGTGAATTCAAAAGCAAGGATAATGAATTTGTCCAATTCTAGCAGAATTCCCTGGTGCCCCTTCTCTCCACTAGATGCACAGCAGCAGTTCAGATATGTCACTTAAGAAAGAGAGACATTCAAGCTTGCAAGCCATTAGTTTAAACATTCTTATTCTACTTCACCAAAACCTATCCTTTGTCTCCTGGCCAGGAACTGCAGAGATAAAACACTATTATCAGTTAACTTAGACTTTAATGATGACAGCAGACTGAAAGTAGTGGAAAAATACAACATGTAAGTATGAAGTATGTGCATAGTAGTCCTTCCAATTATCTCACCACCTTTCAAACTACCATTGTCCTTGTTTATGCATTAAGCTTTATAAATATTAGCACAAAATTTATAAATGGCCTATTTACATTAACAAGATTAGCAATACCTAAGTATGAGGATGCCCCTGAAAGATATTCTTTTCTTTCAAACTTGTAGAAACAACTCTGGGTCCTGTTCATCACCTTCAAACTGAAGGTGAGTAAGTGTCTCTGCACCAGAAATATGTTGAAATAAACACTCAGGTTATATTTGTCAACTTTTATGGTCAACTGCGTGTCCACTTCTCAAGTGGCTTTCTTTATATATCGTAACCATTTTTCACACACAATACATTCATTAATGCTTTTCTCTTCTTCAGTCCCTTAGCCAAATTACTGCTAAAACTAAAACAAACAATAAGGCCGAAGACAATCCCTCTCATTACTGAATCCCTGAACTTCGGAAAATACTATAACTTACTCAGAATGCCACAGTGGAACAGAAATGCAATTTAGGAGATCATGAATAAGATTAAGAAAGTTTTCTCAAGATCACAATATGTGCTCCAATCTGCAGCACAATGTTAGACAGTGTATTTTTTATGCCTAAGGAAACCCCAGTGCAGATGGGAATGTCTTGATCTCACCATGGAGCTGAATTGCCACAGGGTGTCTAATACTCCCTGACACAAGGGGAGTTCTGCAGAGGTACCAAATTTCAGAACAGCTAAGACCAAGAGTAAGGGCTCCAACTCACTTATATCACCTGGAAATCAAGCACTTGTTAGAAAATAAATTACTCTTTCTTTCTGGCCACAAAAAGTGTTAATAAATTATGCAGCACATATTTCAACGTTATCTTGGACTGTTTCAGAGTAAATCATCAAGGTAACCCCACACATGTCCAAGCACACAACCAATCTCTTTCTGGATGTGGGAACACTTCCCACCCCAGAAGAGAAAGTGCTTCATTTTTAAAGACTGTCTGAATTGCATGATCAAAATGAAATGAAGAAAAAGAGGTAAACTCAATTAGTTAGTTCCTGCCAAGCTGTACGTATATGCAGTGCATTTTTATTGTACTTTTTCCTCAACACAGTTTTGCTAGTCAAGTGAAAATTTTATTGGTAACTTCAGGAGATAAAAAGAACACAACCATGCTTAGCTTTCTACATATAACCTACTATTTCCTTGCTGAATAGCTTAAATATCTTAAATATATATATTTGTCAACGATTCCTCCAAATACATAAAAAACCTCCTCTTTACTGAACAATTTGTTTGCAAATGTCTCTCTGACCAAGCAGCTGACAAGTACAGAGGTTATGCATGCAGTGGAACTTTTTGTGCAATATTTTATTTGAAGATTCTGCACATGTACTTCCTGTACGGAGTTTACCAAATATTTAATCTTTCATCTTCCATAGTCTGCTCAAGGACATAAGGTGAGCTAGTCAACACAGGGTTTTGGCACTGTAAAAATAATAAGCCTTCTGAGAGCCCTGTTGCAATATCAGCTGTCACCTCTAATCCGCACCTCCTACATTAGGGCCTGTTCTACTTGAAATACCATGGAATTGAAATTACAAGCTTTTTGCTTCCCATGGCAGTGAGCCAGCACATTTTACACTAAACCTTACATGAAAAAATGGTAGTTTGAGTTAACTTACACATAGATTTTCTGTTTACAGGCAAGTGGGAAGCAGGAAATATGTGGACACCTGGGAATCACATTTGTTTCAGTTTCTAAAATGCAACAAGAATAATTTTTTTTCTAAACTTCTGTCCTGTTTAATTTACAGTTATTTGGACTAATATTTCTGAATTTATCATGCCCAAGAACCCAAAATTTTAGACAGGGCAAAACAAGACACTCAATGATTTTTATTTTTTTCCCCCTAAAGTTCGGAATATTTTTTCAATTTAATATTACATTTTAGAGGATTAAATATCTCTTAATAAGAGTATTTTCACTCAAGAAGATATCTGCCCTCCTGTATGCCAGTGTTAGCTCTCCCTGGAAGCACTAAGCACATGCTACGTGCAATGCCTGCCAGTGGGGCTGATGAACTTGTGAGAAGTAGAGGCTTTTCGGGAAGCAGTCCTTACTCTTGGGACTTGGAGAGCAGGACGGGGCAGCCCTGCCATGCATCACAGGGGTCAGGGAGGCACCCAGGGGGGCTCACATTTTCAATATGTAACACAATATCAGCAAAAAGAATATCAGCAGGTAAGAAATGAGAAATTTTTTAAGTACTTCAGATAATTTTAAAAGTAAAAAATGTACTTTAATGGAATTTGTTTTACATAGGGGAGGTCTCAACCAAAGTGGTTCATGGTATGGCATTCAAACTACTTGCTTAAGTACTTGTGTGAATTATCATTTATTTCCCAAGACGCATGACATTATGTTCTTTTAACAATCTTGTATTGTTAATTTACCTAATATTGTTTAAACTTCAACATTTGCATGTTTGTTTTGGGTTTTTTTACTAGCTGTGGAAGAGCTGCAGTAATCTGATATTATCTGTTATTATTTTTACTGGAGATTTAAAATTTGAATTTAAAATTTTAGCTGTAGGTGCCTGAATTTCCACATACTTGTAGCATTCAGTTTGGATTTGAAAAAAATTGTATCAGAACATGCTAATTTTGTGTGTATAATATACAAATATGACCTTCATAATTCATACCACCTCACAGGTGAACTGTGGTTGTTTCTGACATGGCAGTGCAACCTTAAAATAATTATTTAATGACTAACCTGCTACAAGCTAAACAGTGGCCCCAGTCCAGGAAAAAATGTATAGATTTAGTTAAATACTGATGTTTGGGTGATTTAAACTTGTAAAAGTAATCAAGTTTCTTCTTAGTATTGTTCTAAGGAAAAATAGTTGGAAAAGCTATGCAAATGTCTATCAAATAGAATATCATGTATCATGGTAATACTATTGCATTCAACATACACTGATAGTAAGAATAAAAGCTTAATTCTTCCTTGTGCATGAAGCCTCATGTCATTTCACAAATTGTATTAACATTAAGGAATTTATGCATTTATCACAGAAAATCCATGTCTGTATTCTTTCTATGAAACCAAATGAAAAGTTCCAAAGCAGTAATGAAAACAGAAGAAAATTTATTTGAAACAAAATACTTCTATAAAACACTATTACAGCATTTTCCCCACAGTAATAAAGAGCAAAAACCCAAGGCAAATTCATGCAGAAATGATTTTTGCAGTTGGACAACTTCTTTTCTTCCAGTTTTTGTTACAAAAGGACTGGTTTGCATTACACAGATAATTTGCAAATAAAAATATACCTTTTTATATGCACATGCAAAACAAGATGACTGAATGCAAAGATTCACATAAAACCCCTCCAACAACTAAGCATGAGGCTTGTTAGATCCAGGTGGTAAAAGAAGCAACTCAGAGGGAAGGCAAAGGCTACTCAATGTGATCTGCTCAGTGTGTGTGCCCTCTTTCTCTCTGTTACTCACTGCAAAGTTAGTAACTTCCCCTGATACCTTGCTTTTCCATTTCTGCTAGAATTCCAGCACACCTAAATGTTTCCTAGTATCACTTCTGTGTTTTCTTAAAGCTTGCTAGCCAAATATTTACTAAACTAATTTGCAGAAACATAAAGTAAAATAGGACTCTGAGTTCACCACATTGAAAAAATCTGAAGAAAAAGCTTTTGCATTTTGTGTAGCACTTTTTGTTACATTAAATATTTCCCAGAAGATGAGACAGGCAGTAAACTAGAATCTCTAAGGATGTTTTGAGCGCTTGCTTCCACTTTGAATTCTTGTAAAACACTTGAGAAAAGTGCCGATTCTTGTAAATACCTCAACCAGCTTTTTGCTACCTTTACTCACTCATTTAGAATGCCTTGTTTGAGACTGTGCAGCACAGAAAATCTAAGTTCTCCATTTTTCACCTATTAACTCTTCTAATGAAAAATAAAGTGTAGCAAAAAATTCTATTTAGAGAAAGTTTAAAGGCAAAGGGCTAACTGCAACAACTTCCCAGTTTGTAAGAAATAGAACATATACAATGCTACAAGACTATCCTAATATAACCGCAGTATAAATTACATGAGCCATGTTACAGACATTGATGTTGCCTATCTCTTCTGATTACTACAATCCAGACTGTTTTAGTATCCACATCAAAGATCTTACATGTGGGCTCATACATGAAAAATAGAAAAAAGAACCCACACGCTTCTTTTCTAAAAACATTGATGTATAATTCTTTCTACTTTATCCTACAATTTTTCTAAAAACACCCTCTGAAGGCCAAGGCACCTTTAAGGAAAATTTGTCAAATATACACTGGTAGAGAAAGTGTGTTATAACGATTCATTTAACTAGCAACAGACTCAAATTACCCTCTTGGAATGTAGCACCAGTATTAAACATTGCACACCTTGAACCATATCAGGAATTTTACATGTAATATGCACATTGGAGTGAATGCCATGAACCAATTTGTCCAATTAATGGGAAATGTCTGATCAACATCTTTGCCCTCATCTTGTATCTCATATAATATCTGAAAATCATTCAGGTCATAAGAATGTATTTTGGTATCAATTCTGAAGCAATTTTACAGGCATTTCTTACTGCTTTGATGGATTTGTGGAAATCCAATGCAAGGCATTTATCTTCACAGCCTTTCTATGAGGAACCTCAGTTTTATCTCTATATTTTGTATGTCAAGACTGTCAAAGAATAAGTCTCATTGAAAGTTATTAGGGGATCGTGGAACAGATCTCTCCTTCAGAGCCTTAAAAGGTAACGAGAACAGTTGGATCATTTGTTTCCTTTTGAAGAGATATAGTTAAAGACGAACATAGTGTTGGATACCTGATTCTTACTCAAAGAGGGAAAGTACACAACCAGCTTCGCATATTTAAGCAAGAACTTTAAGACACAATACACAACCCACCTTCCACACCAAAAAAACCCAAACCCTGGCTCCTTAGAAACTTAGGCAAAGATGTTTTCCCAGAGCTCATAGAAGTGAAGTGAGCTGCATTTGCCCCAGGGGATGGGTAGGCAGAGCAGTAGCTGCAGCTGCTCGTCTTCTCTTTGCAGCACTGGCAGTAACAGCAACAGCCAGTGTGGCTTTCAGGGATATAGCCTTGGCAACTTTGCTGCCTCTGGTAGTCTACTCCTCCAGGCAACCTCAACTAAACCTGGAACTAGCAGAGCATGAAATGACATAGGTACATATTGTTTTTTCATTCCTATGCCTACACACACAGAGCATGTATGTAAAACTATTCAGCTGAAGGCTGTACATTTCTGTAACTACGATTTTGCTAATAAGCATAGTGACCTTTTGTTTTCCTAATATTTTTATTTTTCTATGCAATTCAATTAATTTGTTGCTCTTTCCTTATGCTTTTCCTTTCTTTGTCTGCAGAACTGATAAATCAAAGTTGGTAGCTGTGGGTCCAAATCAATAAGGAAACATGGGTTTCAAACATGCTGCAGAATTCATTTCTACCCCTCTGTTCACTGGTGTGAAGCAAAAGGAGGCTTGAGAAAGAAGGTCCAAACAATGACAACTAAAGTTCTATTATTTCCTCCTTTTGCCCAATATCTGCAAATGCTTTGTGAAGTTCTTGCACTCCAAGTTCTCAGAGAACTTTAACAATGGATCTGGAACTCTGTATCTGTCAACTGCTTTGATATCTCATGTTGGATATACTTTACGTTCAATATTATCCATCTTTATTAGTACTACTTAATCAGATGCCTCAAAGACCAGTCTGCATTGCCATTTTAGGTCTTTCTTTTTATTGCCCTTTTCCGTTAGCTAATAAATACCGAGTTCTTGCCACTTAATTTATGAACATTAAATTGTGCTATAAACCAATATTGCAATGGCTGAACAGGAATTACACCTGTCTAAAATTTTGCAAATACAACTATTGTCAAGTTATTTGCCTTACGATAAAATCAATCCCTTCTTTAACGCATAGTCAAACTCCTGGTGCAATACAACTAGCATCAAAAGTATGATTGTATAATTTTTTTGAAATTATTTTACTGCTGGTTATGTTTTCTGTTAACTTCATATCTGCAACGATTTTCTTAAATTTCAGAATAAAAGAACTGCTGGAAATAAAACAAAGCATAATGTTGCATTCTACAAATAAATAAACAAAAACTAACCGTACATTTTAACCAGACAACTCTTGTTTCTTAGTTTTCAAGGAAAAGTTAACAAAAAGCTAAATTACAGTTGAGATATTATAATTTCATATTTCATAATGAAACAGAGTTTGAAATATTTTGTTCTCTTCTATTTGCAAAATTTAGTATTATCTGGTAAAATGAATATTTGACTACCATTTAAAAAAAAAGACAAAGCATAAAATGACTGCACTTTCAATGGGAGCTATATGTGTAAGTCTGTTCATATGGTTTGCAGGAGAATATAATAATTCATTTGAAAATCACCTTTCCTAGAATGAAAATTAAAAAGAAAGAGAACTGAAAATTCAGAAGAATTATGCAAATTTAGTCTTACTCTTTCCAGGATGATAGTGTTGGCAAGCACAACTTCTACCTTTATGCAAAATCTATTTTTTATGAAACTTTAAAACTAAAAAATTTTGAAGGATTAGCCATAAGGGAAGATACTTACAGATCCTGCCACTTGAGAGGCACTCTGAAATTCATCAATATCTTCTGTATGTGTTTCATCCCCGGGTACTTGAGCTGTTCCAAAGAGGTAGAAGATAAGTAAATTACTCCAATTAACTAAGCATTAGTCACTTTGAAAATACAATGACTCTAAATTAACTGCTATGAAGGTAAATGTATCTACTATAAATGCACTACTTTTCAGTTACACTTCAATAGATTTTAATCTATTTCTCATTTTATGTCTGATTTTTGTTTATAAGCTTAATGCAATATGGAACAGTGTCTCTAACACGACTAGAGTGATAAGCAAGCTTCAGCTTCTTTCAGCTGCCAAGGTGTTTTGTACGTTCTTTGTTATTAAAATTAAATACTGTTTGTCCTTTACACAAGTGAGTAGTGGATCTTCACCTTTAATAAAATCAATACAATTAGATTTAATTAATCGTGTTAAACTAACTGGACTACAATTAAAATCTTTGGAGTTAAATGCTGCATCAGCAGCACAGGAAAATAAGATGTCCCAATCTTCCCTAGGTTCCACTGTTATGCAGACACTCAGCAGGGAGTGCCACATTTCCAGACCCTGATTTGTTAAACACCTCAGACCATACTTTGACATCACAACTATACTGAAGTACAGCAACTATGGTTACTAATTCACTGCAAACACAAATGAAAGTGGAGGAAGAAGGTGATGATGAAGCAAAGTCGTGGCCAGAGAACTGTGCAGGAATTGGGAGATGATGTCATATTTTTGACATTACATTATTTAGTTCTCAATCCTAGCTCTCACGTTTTCGCATCCTTAATTTTTTACCCTGGTCATGCAGCTCCATCTGAAATAACCCCATGTGTGTTTCATACGTTCATATTTCTATTGGACATCCCCAATTTTAAATTATTCCTCTGCATCCTGGTGCCTGTTTTGAGCTTTCTACTATATCAGCTTTAAAGGGAAAAAAATCCCAAACCAAACCAAAAAAGCATTCCCCAAACAACAAAACAAAAAAAACCCAACAAAAACAAACCAAATCAAAACCACCAACTATGTAGAAGCTGTACATTTAAGTTTTTTCATGTTTCTACCAGCTGAATGCAAATAATAAAAACAAGTGACTCCTGATTGATCAGGAATGAACTACTGATGTGAAAGTTGCTCCAGTAAAATTTATTTAGCAAACTAAGTATTATTTCTCACAATATAATCTGTAGAGCAGCAAACCTTATAACACAATAGAACAGGAAATACTACATTTACACACTGTCATAATACCATAGCCTCTATCACTTTCAGTCCAGTTATATTTTTTCCAGGTAGAATCACAAAAGAAACAAGGCTTTGCCCACACCTCAGAAATATGTGGAGTTGGACACTATACTGCAACAAAACTCACGAAGAGCTTTTCTTTGATAATTTGGGAAGTGGTTTAGAAGTGCTATGCTTTTCATTTGTCCTATATTAAAAGACACTCACTAGCTAATAAGTCATTGCATTTTAAGCTTTCTTCCACAAGAATGCATAGATTGCAAAAGCTTTATCTGCAATAATGTCTTCTTTTCCTGCCTTATATCATAGCTTCATGCAGAAGATACTTTTCAGCAAAAGAGAAAGAAGCAAGTGAAATAAGGTCCTACGGTACTTATGGGAGTAGGATGGGTATGAATTGGGAGTGAATGAAATTGTTTAGTGATACTATTTCTAAATGTAAAAAAAAAAAACAAAAAACCACCAAACCAAAGCACAGTAGTACATTGCTTCTACAATCCCCCCAAACTGAAAAGCACAGTGTGGGTTGACAAATGTAGATTTTTCTGGATCAATGCTTTCATAGTGTCTATTTTTTTGAAGCCTCAGCCATTCTCCCCACCTATCTCCACAGAAGAAGAGCAGGACTCAGTGGAGGACTGATCCAAGAGACAAACCTGACAGGCTTGGCAGCTACAGGGTAAGTTTGCTGTGCAGTCACCAAAGCTGCTGCTTCTAATCAAAACTAAGAATCTAGCTATTAAACTCTTCCCTTAGTTCTACCTGTGAAGCGTAGTGGAAAAGAGAAAAAATTTTGAAAGGTATAGTTTAGGACAGTGAACAGAAACTGCAGCTTTAAAGTGTCTTGTGTTCCCAAATCTTGAGACCTGATTCCTATCTCTCATTTTCACTACTCAGATCAAACACAACTCTGTCCCATCCAGCAGGATCATAATAGAGGGAAGTCAGTAGAGTGGTTACTTAGAACCAGATCCAGATTGCCAATGGAGTCAGTATAGTGTCTGATGCTGCATACGATCTTTTTTTAAAGCTACTACATTGACTTTATTAGGTGGAATTGGTTCAAGTGAGGCTTATTTATAAGGGCTGTTAGATCAAATGTGCTGCCAATTACTTTAGTAATTTAGTTCATCTGGAATCCACAAGAGAGATGTTCCAGATCTAACAACAATTTCCCACTAACCCAGAAACAGATCATTATCTATAGAAAGCTACCCTCAACTTTTCTGTGCATCAGCCCTTTGCTTGCATATTCTGGAACGAATGGTTTGTATCAGCACTTCCCAATGAACAGTTTTCTGTCACTCTGGTCATTGGTACTGAAAAATAACAGCAGAAAATAAATTTAAATAAGCCTGGTAATTGAAACCTGTTAGTCACTTTTTCATTATATAATACACCTGCAAGATGACAGAACTAAAAGTTCAGAGCAACAATGCTTTGGTTACTTAAGGTCTTTAAACAATATCTTTAGGAGTCTCTTTTATTATCTCCTCATCCACATTTATTGGAAATAAATATCAGATGAACAGAGAGCAAGTAACGTGCTGCATTTATAGAAAAGACTGACAGAACAGGCGGTTGCCTGAGTTCTGTGCCTGGCTCTAGTCTGTGCCTACTTGTGAAATCCATCTGTGTTTCTTTTTTCAAATCAAAATGTATTACTAGCCAATATTTTAGGAAAAAACCCCAAAAATACGTGTTTTTGAAATGCTGAACGTTTCTGAGAGTGCCTCTTGACAGAAATTTGGCAGTACCTTACTGTTTACCTCAGTCTTTTTGCCTTAGAGATTTTGCTATCTTCTAGCTATATGACTAACAGGTTCATGGATATTCGCAGATATATATGTTTATAACGACATGAATTCATTGCCCCACTTACCTATCTTTTACTCCCTATATTTTATTAGGGGTGTTTTTTTAGAGAAAGCCTTTTCCATCTTCTCTATTTCCATACTAACTACAGAGAATTCAGAAGCATATGAAGTGGCCCAAGTTACAACAGCTAGAGCACTTTTGTGCTCCATATCCTGTGACCATGAAAGATTCAGCTTCAATATTACATGGCATTCAGTTTCACCTTCTTTAATCCTGGTGCCTCTGCCACTTAGCAACCAACTATTTTATTGAATTAACTACTCTATTGAAGCCTACAATTTCAGAAGATGGCATGGCAAAGTGGGCATATTTTCACATGAAGAACAAGGGTACAAAGGAAGAAAAAAGGACAAGATCTGTTCAAAACAAATTATTTCAGAACTGTAGAACTTTTTCCTACATGTATGTCTTACCCCTCTATTTGCTTTTACTGCAATAATCTTGCATATTCCCTTACCTATCCCAAAACAAGCCACCACAACCTCCCTTTCTGGGAATTATTCTCATAACAAGAATTCTGCCTTCATTTCACAGGGCTTGAGTGAAGTCACCAGTCTAAGTGTCTCTTGCTGATAATCCTCATGATGACTGTAAGGACATCATATTTTGAGATTTTGAGTCCCCTATTATTTTCTTTAATTAAATGATCAATGGCAGATAAAAGGAAAAGTCAATGTCTTAGCTGCATGAGACCATGCACTCTCACAAAATCAGTTTGAAAAATTTATATTTAAAGACATCCTAGTGACTAATGGCTGCTTTACAAATGAGGCAAGAAAAATGAGTGAAAGCTCAGGTTGCCCTAATATCTAGTAGCAAACATAATTGCCCTAAATAACAGTTAGTAGGATAATTAAACCCAAAAGTTAATTCTGGTTTTTTGTGTGTGTTAATCAACATAGCTGACTTGCCTGTGGGTGCTGAAGACTATAGGGTAAATCAAGCCTTACAATTAATAGACTCAGCTGGTTCTGCCCAGCAGTTAGGGAATGGAGTGAAAGACTTATCTGCTCAGATCGTCTGTCCAAACCTCTATTCCTTTCTCTCTCTGTTCCCGTAACAGCTAAGGTAAAGTTACCCTTCATTAACTTTATCTTTCATAGGGAAGCTGGGTATTCTCTGGAAAGATATCCCTTAGGAAGTGCCTTTTTCAGCATTTCAGGTGTTATTCTGTTCCAAAACCTGAGCAGAAATTGAAATATCTGAGTGTCCTGAATGCAGACTAGTGCAACATATGACCATGTTTGTATGAGGAGAAAAAATGTTCTTCAGAACTATAGTATAAACTCTTTATCTTTGCTGTATATTGTTTGAATCATGCGGATGCATATGTAGTATTAAATTAAATATTTCAAAGACCATTCTTTGGCATAGAAGCCAACTGGCAATGAACAGTCCACATCTATGCAATTAAGCTGTTTTACATCCAAAATAGTGTGCTTATGTACAAACCGTCTACTAAGTACAAATTCCAGCCCAAGGCAGCTCCCAAAATATGCTAAGGAATTATTCTGGAGTGCTAACTGGCTATGACAAAAATCATGTTAGTGGCTCTTCGAACAGATTTCAAGTGTAAATGATTGAGATCAAATGCCCAGGAACGCTGTCTGGAAGTGTTTAAACTTTTACAGACATAACTTCTACTCTTAAATTCAAGATGTTGGTGTTTGAGGGTTTTTTATGAGCAGCAAATATTTATATAACTTACCATCAGAGTCTGACACTGCTGGCTCAGATGTCTGAGATACCATGGAGACATCTTCTGGCCTTTCTGCCAAATTATCCCCTTGCAATCTAAATGGTGGAAAAAATGTAATGAAAATGTTTGCAATCATATTCCATGAACATTATCCCTGACTGCATACTGTGCTCACAACATTGTCCTAAATAAAAGGGCAGCATTGCTGAAAAGCCCACATTCATGACATCCCAGACTGTCTAGTAACCAAAACTAGCCTGCAAGAAATTCAGAGCAAACTGAATCTTAGCTTATGTATTTTTGTAGGTCTTATTTAACAAAAATGGGGGGTTGGTAGTATTGTGTGCATATGAAAATGCAAGCTTCCTTCACTACCTTAAAAAATATCTTAATTGAACAGGACTCTGCTGGATGTCCATGTTAAGGTGTTGGCAGTGCAGAGACTGCAGGGATGGTTTCAGTAAGGAGAGGCCAGGGCCGTCCTGAGCCAGACACAGGTGGTTCCATCTGGCTTCAAAAGAACCACAGCAGGGCAGGGCTGAGCCCTTCAGTCAAAATGATGGCACCTTGGAGAAAACATCATTAAGGAAGAGCAAACAACGCCACACAGAAAGAACAGCAGCGAACAGAAAGAGTGGAAAAAAGCAGAGGGAACACCAAGGTCAGAGGAGGAGGTGCTCCACATTCCAGAGCAGATACTTCCCTGCAGCCTGTGGTGATATGCATGTGAGAGCCAAAATTCACTGCAGCCTGTGGAGGACCCACACTAGGGAAAGTGAATGTGTCCTGAAGGGACTGTGGCCCATGAAGAACCCAAAAGAGAGCAGGTTTTATTTCTGAAGGACTGCAGGCAGTGGGGAGAGCCCACACTGGAGCAAGTGGAAAGTGTGATGAGAAAGGAAGAGAAGAGCAGAGCCATAATGGACTGCACTCCCCATCTCCCCCATCTGCTCAGGGGGTGGGGAAAGGAGTCTGAAGTGAAGGACTGAAGTTTGGCCCAAGAAAGGTGTGGGTTTAATGTCTGTCTTTTAGTTATTTAGGTAATAAAAAAATTGTCAATAAACTAAACTAATTTTCCCCAAGCCCAGCCTGTTTTCCCCATGACAATAACTGGTAACCAATTTCCCTGTCTTTATTTTAACCAACAAGCTTTTAATTCCTGTTTACTCCTGTCATCCTGGCTGGGTAGAGAGCTGGCCCTTAGCCAATGTTAACCCACCACAGGGAAATACATGCAAGAATATTTCCTCTTCCTTTTTTAATTTTTAAAAGGAAAATACAGTAATTATGGCAGACTTCATCTTCAGGCTTTCCCCCTGCACCAGCTAACTGCAAAGCCTTGACAGCAGTTTACAAAAATAATGCTTGTATCTGTTCTTTTAAATGAGCATCCCAAGAGTCCCACCATCCTTCTTGAGGCTCTTATGACTCCTGAGTACAGACTCTGTTCTGAAGAAATGGTTTGTAGCTCTTAATACAATATAACTTCCATTTACATAAAGGTTATCTTACCTTGGATTTATTCAGACATGAAAAGGATAAGAAAAATGCAATTCAATTTTGCACAGCCCAGGAATCATAAATATGCATTGAAGTAAAACCTTAGAGGAAGAAAGAACTTATCTCTCAAAAAAAACCCCAAAACCACACTCTTTTCACTTTCTATTCTTACTCTCTGCAGCTGCTTTACACTAAGCTTAAATTAACCTTTGAAACCAAGCAGAACCCCCATATCCACCCTATCTGAATTTCACACTTTATGACACTCAGAGTTATCTATTCAGACCTTAAGACATTTGTTTATACTTCTCAAAACCATTTCCCCCCACCCCACAATTACTTTATACTCTTTTACTGCCCTCAGAATGGTTTATTTATGATAGAAAGCTCAATGTAAATTCATAATGTTTATTACCTCAGAAGACACAGAACACAAAAATCCTCAAGGCAACAAAAGGTAAAATTCAGAAGCCGTAAACCTAATTTTGAAACGTACTTTCATGAATCCTTTATAATTCTATACCTGATTTCTAGTACCATAGTTGCCAATTCTTTAAAAGCCTACTCTCCTAAAGATGACAGTCAAACAGAAGCAGCTAACTTTGTAACATTATTGTAAAGATATTCAAAGAGGGAGAAAACAAATTGCAAATGAAATAACTATGCAAACAGCTCAAAAATCACATCATTTTCCTTAGCAATAAAATTTACCTGTCTTACTTCATTATATACATACACATGTTTACTACATGCTTATAAGGATATGCAAGGAACTGCAGGAACCAGAAGTGAGATACTCTTCTCTACAGCCATGTTGGTATTTTATTTATGCTTAATTAAAAGGAAAATTACTCCAATTTTCTCTGCTTGTATTGCAGTCACATGAAGACCATCTCAAAAAGTGGGACCTGCTTCTTTTATCCCATCAGAATTTTCTTACATATAGATTAATATTAGAATAGATGCTCATACGACTCAAGAAACAAAAAAGTCACAAACACTACTTCTTGCCAAAAGAATTCTGTTACATAGATGACTCCAATTTCTTCTTCAATAGTAATATTATTCATAAGATACCTCCACAGTAAAATGAAAACACTTGAAAATTTGTAAGGAGAAAGAAGCACAGATTAGAAAGAGGCATAGGTCTAGAAGAGTTACCTAAAAACTATCATCTTACTAACACTTTATGGACTACTTCAGTTATTAACCAAAATATTATTTCAGCTATTAATTATTTTAATGGGAGTCTAAACTTGATACCTGATAGCTAACATTTTTTTTCCCATATACATTCTGTGTGATCTCTTGCTCAGAGGCCATGGTTTCAGTTACACTAACCAGCTGCCTGCTCGAGGTTCAAGAGCTACAAAGGCAAACAGCCTCCAGGTAAATATTTCAATTTTCCTTGACCCCAAAATGCATTCTGTTGGACTTGTTCCAAAAAAACTCTCAAGGACTTCAGGACCAAAGACATTCTGAATAAATTCTACAGGATCAGTGCAACAGCATTATACCAGGTCTATCACTACAAACAAGCTTGTGGGTGCATAAATCACAGTCATACCCCCAGTATGATTTAGAAAATACGATTCACAGATGCGCAGAATGGGTAAGGTTAGAAGGGATCACAGCAGATCATCTGGCCCAATCTCCCTGCTCAAGCAGGGTCATCCTAAAGTACATTGCACAGAATTGTGTCTAAATGGTTCCTGAGTATCTCCGGTGAGGGAGAGTCCACAAGCTCTCTGAGAAATCTGTTTCAGCGCACAGTATAGAAGTTCTTCCTCATATTCAGGTGGAACTTCCTGTGCATCAATTTCTGCCCATCACCCCTTTTCCTATCGCTTGACATCACCAATAAGAGTCTGGCTTTGTGCTCTTGATACCCTCCCTTCAGATACTTACATTACATTGATGAGGTTTACCCCTCAGTCATCTCTTGTCAAGACTGAACAGGCTCAGCTCTCTGAGCCTTTTCTTCTAAAAGAGATTCTTCAGTCCCTTAATCATCTTTGTTACCCTCTGCTGGACCAGCTCCAGGAGCTCCATGTCTCTCTTGTACCAAGAATCACAGAACTGGACACAGCACTCCAGATGTGGGCTCACCAGGGCTGAGTAGAGGGGCAGGATCACCTCCCTCAACCTAATGCATCCCAAGATACCATTGGCCTTCTTGGCCACAAGGGCACACTGCTGGTTCTTGGACAGCTTTTTGTCCACTAAGGATCCCCAGGTCCTTCTCCAGAGAGCTGCTTTTCAGCAGGTCAGCCCCCACACTGGTGCCTGGGGTTATTCCTTCCAAGGTGCAGGACCCTGCACTTGCCTTTCTTGACTTTCAGACAGTTCTCTGCTCATCTCTCCAGTCTGTCAAGGTTGTTCTGAAGGGCTGCATAGCCCCCTAGGATATTGGCCACTCCTCTCATCTTTGTGTCATCAGCAAACTTGCTGAGGAGGCATCTGTCCCTTCATCTATGCTACTATAAGAGTATGCAAAAAGAAGACAAAACTATTTTTTCCACGTTCCTTGAATGAGTCACATAAAATCCTTTATTGTCTCATCAGGACAAGGAAACAGCAAATAGGAAAAAGAGACACAAAATTCAAATTGCCGATTTTTTTTTTTCATGTTAAGCACATTGCTGAACTCAAGCACTTAGGTTTTTTGTTTCTTAAAACAGATTGTTGGAGAAGAGGGCATGTCATCAAGATGAAGATATTGCAATTTGATATTTCAATAGAAGCCATCTATTTTACCAGATGAAAAAAAACACTTGACCTATTTGACAAGAAAATAATGTTGACAGTGTCCAGTTGAGTTTACTGCTCTTCTTTAGACAGCTGCAAGGCATGTCATTGCACTTGCCTGTTCTTTTCGTGTGACAAAACTATTGGTCTTGTTTTCAAAGCTCTCTGATACTTACAATAACCAGAGAGCTATTAAAAGGCCAACTCCTTGACATTATGGTACTTGCTGCTTGAGAAAGATGATAAATTTATGACTCCACTTAGATACTAAAGAGATAAGATGATCCTACAAAACAATTCCTTATATGAATCCAAGATCCATGTAATAGCATCCTAAACCGACTAATTGTAATGGGTACCTGATGAAGTGTGGGGATAGTGTGGATGGAAGGAGAGAGGAAAGCATGGGTAGGTGTGATTTCTCCACTCATACCACTCTTAAAACAATGCAGTAGCTCTCCTACAGCTGCAGAATTCCTAGACAGTATGATACTGGAAATAAACTGTA
Source organism: Campylorhamphus procurvoides (assembly GCA_013396655.1). Taxonomy (NCBI): domain Eukaryota; kingdom Metazoa; phylum Chordata; class Aves; order Passeriformes; family Dendrocolaptidae; genus Campylorhamphus; species Campylorhamphus procurvoides. The sequence continues at coordinate 469,499 of WBMV01005052.1, forward strand.
TCTTGGGGGAAAAAAAACAGGGAATGGTTAGGAAGCTGAATTAGAATTGTGGTGTTTTTCTGCACAATTTAAAGCTGGCATGCATTTTCAGATTTGAAATTTGTAGAAACATTTATCCTTAAGCAAAATGGACTTTTGAGAGGTAAACCTAAGTCCAGCTTTGAGACCAACTATAGATATGTCTATTACTTAAGCGTGTACATGACTGCAAGTACAGATGCAGGACAAGTTCCTACCTAAGGACTCCTCCAGTGCACTAAATGTACATATACACTACAATTGTTCTCTCTCTCAACACTGTCCTATGACATTCTTAAAATGAGTTGTAAATAAAATTAAACTTAATGTTTATCAGAATACTAAAAAAATGCAGTTCACATAATATTTCAAAGGACTATGTTGGATTAATATAATAACAAACTCTTACTTACAAGCATGGGTACTTTCTAACATCAGGGCTTAATTAGAAGGCCTGAACTATTCTGAAAACCAACAAATGGAATTGTTTTGAATACCTCATGGTGAGATATATGCTCTACAATACTTGTTCTTTGCGTAGACTATGAATTCAAGTTATGTGCATTATTAATTGTCTTCTGCTACTGTATAGTAGAAGTTGTACTTGAGGAAATTTCTGTGTCAAATCAGATCCAGAGGAGAGTGATTGTCATTCAGAGACAGAAGAATTCAGATTATATTTAGGTTAATGCTACTCTGACCTAGTCTTCCAGAGATACGTCACTTAAATAACCAAAATTCAATTCTATTCCTTCCAAAAATGACCCAGCAGAAGGGTTATCGTTTTCAGACAAAATCTCTTTTAATCAGAAACAAATGCAGGCAAGAGTTATATAATTACTGTGCACATGGCTGGCCTTCCAATTGTGGTACATGACTAAGGACTTCTTTTTACTTTTAAAAACAGCACGCTAGAGCTGGGTAAATGTGTTCGAATTCCAATGTTCCCCAGATGTGAACAACAGAAACTGTGATATTCCACTTGAGAAGAAACCTTTTCTTTCAAGACAATACAAATGCTTCTGCTGACTTTTTAGTAATAAAGAAAAATTCCACCAGGGACTCCAAGACAGTAAAGGGTACTCTCTGGGAAGAAAGGGAGATATTACATGTCTGAACACTGCAGCTCCAGCCATTGTCTCTGCTCTGTCCTGTGGCAGCTAAATTTTGTTGAATCTGAATAAACACCATGAAACATCTTGGTTTCTTTGAAACATTGCTGGAGGAGACACACTTATTTGGAAAATTCCTGATCTGCATTGTTGAAGAGTCAGTTGACTTCTTTTAGCTAAATATAGTCAGAAGTAGGGTAAATTTAGGAAAGTTCTGGTAAAGAATCCTTAAATCTTTCAGCAAAAAGAGTAGTAAAGTTGTTTTCATCATCAGCCAATATCAATATACACTTTTAAGGATACAATGAGGAAAGTTCTCTGAAAAACAGAAGTAGTGTAATGTTTGTTTTAGAATCTTAAATATGGAAAATTTGATTTGTTGAATCACTTGTTTTGCTTAAATTATTTCAAAGCGGGTTTATGCTATTGAAAAAATCCTAACGAATACTTTAGTATTTATACTATTACTTAGTTTCCAGTATTATTTATACTAGTATCTAGTTTCTTTATGAAGTAGTAACTAACTTGGACCAAAAACTAATATACATTTTGTAAGATTAATGAATACCATGAACTTATTAACAAAAAAAAACTTATTATACATATAACATGATTATGTTTCTTTAGCAGCCAAAGAATGTTCATCAGAGATGAGAAGAATTAATCTGACTTACTGGACTTCCTTTTTTTTCTTTTATTTTCTCCTTTCAAATAATTTGCTTCCTTTCTGTAATTTTAAACATTACATCTATATGTAACATCTCTCTCTGAAAGCACTGAAAAAATACTGAATTATAATTTCCCTACAGCAAATACATAACTCCAGGGAAATTATAGCAACAGAGATCAGACAACAAAAGTTCTGAAAGGCCACACATGCTTTTAGGTTACATTGAATGTTTTCTTGCACCTTTCCCTAGCAACCTCAACACCAGTAAGAGTACTTCAAACTCCATAATCATTTGCCCTGACTTGCCTTTTATACGATGAGTTTACCTCATTCGTGGTTCCCAAACATACTGATCCAAATTCTGATCTCATGTACCTTGACATACTGTCTCCGTAAGTTCCACACTCCTTCATACTGGTGCAAAATCCCAAGCTTTTCCAGCACCTAAATATAAAGCCAGGAATTTCTGACCTATTCCATTTGTTTTACTAATGCCTTTTACAAATATAAAAATGTTGAAACTGTGCCAGCAAAATTTTTTGTGTATTCACAGGTACAGAGACAAAAATATGTCAGTTTTCCAGTATAGACTATACCAGTTAATATAATGGTAAAAATATGTTAAATAAATATAATTAAGCAATATACAGGCAAAAGCACTCTATATCTGCTAAAACTCTTCATCAGCTTTAGCTCCATAGTTTACCTTCCTAATGACAATTAGATTTTAGAAGTTTATATGATTTTTAGATCAATGAACTACAGAAGGAGGATCCTCTATAGAGGATTATAAATTTGGTGAGCAATGAGAGTGCCTGCTGCCTCTCGAGTTTGAAGCAATAATGAGAAAGCTCTGCATCATGTCACCTTGTTGTATTAAAAAATCAGTGTCATGGCATCCATTTTCACCATAGACTAACATACAGAAAGCATCTGCATTGAAGAAGAACTAAGCATGAGAACTCCTGCATTATCCTGCAGAACATTACCTAGTAAGGCAGACATTTCCTAAGTTAAATTATAAGACTACATGAATAAATATAGACATTTAAGACAATTTTTGAATAAAATGTAGGAATATAAGCTTAATGACATAATCAGCATGCTTTCCAACAGAGATTTATAATTCCTTTATAATTCTTTTACTCCACTTTAAAGAAGAGATGCAAAGCTATCAGGCAGGAGTATGTTGTTAGTACCATCAATTCTATTTATATGAGATATACAGCATTTGTATTCTTTGAATTTCACCAGATCTAAGATACAGTCAATCTAAAATAACTTCATTTTCACTGATACCACTCAAATCTCAGTCAGTTTCTTGCTTTTGCACTCACTCTCTTAAGGACACTATTTTTCAGTGCTTACATGCTAGATCACAGCAAATGATTTGAAAATTCTTAAAAACAGTAGCAAAAAATGGATTTTGGTCAAAATACATTCTCTTTCTGCAAATTAAAAGCATTAGTTTCCAGTCTTGAAGATTTTTGCGGAGAGTTTCCATGTCACCAATAGGTAATGCACAGCCCTAATGTTTTCAGCTGGTAATACTAGAATATCCACTTGCTGAGCAAAACTTACACATTAACACAGCCTGTAAAATAATCTTTTCTGTGTGCTGTTTGCCTTTTCAAAATGTCTGAATGCTGCTCTTTGTGCATTTAAATAAGTATACTCTGCAGCTATTTCTGAGGAGAACCAAAAGTGGAAATATATTTCCCAGAGTAAGGAATCTATAAAGAGACTGAATTATCTAATCCTTTTACAAGATGGGGAATTAAGCCATTCTTATGGCAACCTTTTATCTGCTCCTGGCTTCAAACCATTATCTCACAGGAGAAAAATTACAGTCTTTGTCAGTCTTTTCAGACTTAACACTCTTTCTTCTCCTGTGAACCATTTTTTGTAGGACTTGAGAAAGAGTTTTGTGTGTGAGTGTGCATTTGTGTCTTTAAGAGCTATATTAAGCTGCTATCCAGAGCCTCAAATTATGACCAACAAGCTTCCCAAAGCTCATGATCTCCTGGCTTCCTCCCTATATCTTTTTTATCCAGAAGCAACTCCTGTGGCTAATATACATCACAGTGTTGCACCAAACAGAAAGTATCTATAAACATTGCAATAAAGAATTAGCTTGCGAAGCACACATCAAAGAGAGCAAGGGAAAAGAAGGGAGAAAGGCTTGATAAAGCACTTGCCTTTTTAAATTATTGAGAGGGTTAAATGGGTTTTGTAAGGGAAAAGATAAAGAGATATCTTGACAAGGCCTACAAATGAAAAACAGAATTAAATGGATGTTACCCTCCATTAAATAGAGAGACAGTAGAATAATTTTTAGAACCAGCAAAATAATACTAATTTGGCTTTCAAACATGCTCCTGGTGCTTTCAGTTTTACAAATAAAGATTGGTACATTCAAAGTATCCAAAAAATCCTTTATATCTACTGTTCTTAGGATTTTTCCACAGTTTTTTAAGTGTTCGCAAGTGTACTAACCTCCTCAAGCCAGATCTCTCCTTTTATAATCAGTCTGAAATGAAAAAAAAAAATTAGGTACTGTTGAAAAATAGTTCTTACAAAAGATGTTCTAGTAACACATCACTAATTCACAGCATCTTATACTGCATTCTTCCCTCATAACCAAAACCAGCTACTAATTCCCTGTCAGTAAAGTTACAGTAGGGCTATCTCCAGATTAACCTGGTGCACTAAGAGCCATATTTCCAAAATCAGACCTATCATGAGAACAATATGTACGGATGGATGTATAAGACGCAACTCACATGCAAATTTTATGTACCTAGTGCACCGGTTTCAATTCTATTTTCACTAACATGTAAACACATCTTTCTTCAAACAAATCTAAGTCTTCCATTTCTCTTATGCTGATTGACAGTTGTGTCAAAAACAAGAAGTCTACCCCACACATGCAATCTTCAAAGAAATAAAATAGTTGTTAAATCAAACTCAGAGGGAAATGCGTCATCTGGAAATACTGGTTTCTTCACAGCTTCCATAATTTTTGATAACAGATGATATTTTTATTTTTACAGTATTTTGTGGAACTTCTGGCAAGTCTGAAATTATTGCTTGGTGGGCTTACCAAGTAGGAAATTCAGGTAAAAAAGAGGGAGGAAAGAAGTCAGATCTTGGTCGGACTTCTGTCTAAGCACTTCATATAAATCTCCCGTCTTATATTGTTCCCTTCCCAGGACACAGTTAAGATTTTAGAAATAGACCTTGGCCATTCTTCCAAAATATACATTCGTTGTGAGTTTGACCTAAAATTAATCAAGGTTTAGGGCTAAAAATGATAACATCTTGAGCATTTCAGAGGTGAAACTCAGAACCGTGAACTCAAAAAAGTAATTTGAAATTACACAGATATTCTCTATTTTGCATATAGTAAAATGTTCTAATGAAACATGAGTCAGTGAAAGAAAAGGCAAGCAGTTGTGTTACTCTGACAACCTGGCAAGTCAGACTTCCAAATCCTAAAAATTTCTTTATGGTCTCTATCTCTGATAACCACTAGGACCAGTAAAAACATTTCCTGAATTATTTTCTTCTTCAGTGTTTTCCACTTTTTTAATGAACAAGATACCAAAGTGGTACACGACTCCAGAAAAGGAAAGGTAAAGTGGTTTATTTTAGCTGTATTTAACACTTAGAAATTAAGACATTGTTGTGATTACTTATGCACCAAAGTTCAGCAAATTAATCACTGTCTAAATTCAACTCATTGAAACAGCTACATAAAAATTTGCCTTTTTATTTTCTTTCCCACAGCTTTTTCCTTTCTTGTAATTCCCTTTGTTTTTCTATCTTATAAGAAGTTCTAAGTAGCCAAAGGAAAAATAAGTTTTGTTCACAATTTTACAAAGTGCAAGGAGATTTAAAAAAAAATTATAAAGCACTACGATACAGAGTCTAACTTAACTTGTTTGACACTTTTAAAAGGAAAAATATGCAAATAAAACACTTTGTTTAGGACAAAGTGTGAAGTTGACACAAAGGAACATGAGGAAAATTCAGCTGTTTGAAAGAAGAGGTCCAATAAATAAATAAAACTAAGGTTACAAAGTTATAGATAAAGGAAAAAAGAATGTAAAACAGTGAGAGAAGTCATCTGGAATGTTTAGTACTTTCTCCTCTGTAAGAACAGTGACTTAGAAATAGTACACAGACAGAAATATAACACAAAATGCATAAGAGGAAACTAAAAAGACACATGTAAGTACATACAACTATATAATCAAAAGATTTGGTAAGATGTGAAGACATAAACTTCCCCAGAGTCTATACATGAACCCAAATCACAGAATTTTCCCCCTAACATTAATTCTGTACCAGCCACTTCAGTTTGGAAACACTTTTCTTCCCTTGCTACTTTGAACTAATTTGTTCCCAGAATTCTGGAAAATTAACAAATCAGAAGTTTCTGCCAGAAACTAAGTCACTAAGCTGGCCTTGCCACTACCAGGCAGACATACGAAGACTATTCTTTATGCAAATACACATACCAAACCACATATACACCCCTATCCATTCCTCAGCATTACATCGCAGTGTACAGGGCCAAACCAGGGATTATATAGAGGACTTGAGACGTTATTCTTTCTGACATATTTGTTGATTTTCAATATTACTGATTAATCAAAAATATAAATTGACAGGACATCATCTCCCACCTTTCTGCTGCATGATTAGACAGAAATTAGCTATTTCTTTTAAAAGCTTATATATTTCAAAGGAATAAGGAGGAAGACTAAAAACTTATAAAACCCACAAATAAGAAAAATACAAATGCTAGGTTTGTTACATTTCTGTGTGAAAGGCTCCAAACAAATCAAAACCCATTTAAATGTACAAAAGGACAATTTTACCTAAATCCTAACATGAAGAATAAAGCTAGCAGGAGAAAAGGGGTCATAATGATTCAAAATCAAGTGATCAATAAGAAAGGAGAATGTAATAAAAGATTCAGAGGCAAGTCATCTGGATGCTCTACACCTTCTGCTCTGACAGAATACCCACTATGTATTCATTTACAAGACCTTTGGGAAGTAGCAAAGAAAGCTAGGAGAAATAGAAATCAAAACTATGGATCAGGTCTAAAGAGGAAATGTAATATTAGGTTTTTCAAATAAGACGTATCATATCATGATTTTTATATGAGAAATTACAATTTATTCTCCTCAAGTTCCAATTCCGAGACATATGCATTGCAGGATCCACCATTTGTAGGTTGCTCTCCACAAAATACTACATTAGGAAGGGGATTAGAGTCTATAAATAAAAACAGGGAGTTATTTTATATTCACAGTGAACCTAATTCCACCACCTCTTAACACTGCAGTTAAAGGGATGATTATAGTATATGCAAACATATCTGAAAAGCCTTTAAATTAGCATCTGCAGCTATTAATCTGAGCAGTTTTGACAATTCATGTAGCAGCTAAGGTATATTTGCACAAACAGAAGTTTTCCTGCTAGTTTTCAACACAGACATAGCCTTTTATCGTCTCACCCAGACAGCACATACTATTATATATGGTCAGGATAACAGGAAAACAGTTCATGGACTTTCAATGTTGTTTAGTTCTCCATGCATTTTCAAGGTACTACTCCCTTTAAGGTGATTCACTCCAAAATGGCTCAGTCTGGGAAAGAAGACTTCACAGTCAGACTTGAACAGCAGCAGTCTGCTGAAAACAGAAGTATCTGCCATAGTGGCTCGGTCTAATTTGGCACAACATAAATCTAGATCACCTGCCAAAAACTGCACCAGTGGCAAGCTCTACATCCTTCCTTATTCCAGGATCTATGGTATCTATAGGGGATGCCAGAGGTTGCCCCTCTTTTTCATCCTACCTGATCAGACTGTGTCCCTATATTGTACGGTGCAGCATCCATTCCCTGACACCTTCCCATTCCCAGTTCTGGAGTTATTTTGGGATTACATGCCTGGACAAGACAGGAGACCTCATCTCATTTCAAAACACAAGTCAGCTATCCCAATGATCTCTGTTCAGGGAACACAATGACAATGAGAGCAGACTAGTAATTAACAGTAAGGTAGGGATCTAGTGCACAGTGAAAGTAAGTTTCCATCTTTTACTTGAGGCAATCTTCCAGGAGCCCATGATATATATCTGTTTTTTAAATGTAGTCTTCACTCAGTATTTATGATCTTCCTCATAGGGGAATTTCATTGATTTTTCTCTTTGTTGTCTTAAGCTCCAGGACTGTTGACTGCAAACAGTACATACAGTAAAAGTGGCTTCCTAACAGCATTTTTTTTCTCTATTAACAGTCATCAGTTTTCCTGCTTTTGATAGTTAAACTAGATTCACTTGTTAAGGTTCAGACTCTATTTTCTGCATAGCTCATTATCAAATTTTCCAACAAATGCTTCTTTATGACCTCAAGTCTCATTAGTATTTTTAGATCTTTGTGATATTCAGATAAAGCACCTTCATACAAACTCTAGTTATTATAAAATGGTTGAATCTAGATTAATACCGGAGAATTCCCCAACTGATCAATTAATTCCTGTTCTTTTCTCTGATGGCCAATTCAGACAACAGTTCTATTCTTTACACCATTATTCTGAAATTTATGGAAAATTATAGCTGGTTCTTTCAGTTCTTTGGTCTCCTTCCCAACACACTCATGGTTGTCATGGCTCTATGTCATGAAGATCTCAAAGTGCAGTGATGCATTTCAGAAAACCTACATGTGAGTCTTAAATTCACACAATCACATAAATTATGTAGTGTTATGTCCCAAGTACACATGGACATAGTGGAGATGACACTGTAGAAAACCAAACTTACTAAAATATTACAAGAATTGAGATGGTTAAAGAAAAGTTAAGTGGCCCTGTTAAATCAACAAGCTAACTTGAAGACCGTTTGAAGGACAAGATATCTTAAAGGAGTCAGTGTCACAGATGATGAGCAGGGTAACAATCAAGATTTCACAGGCAAGGCAAACTGACATGAGAATTTTGAATACTTTTGCCAAACTAAGTTTTCAAAAAACATCTGTAATGGTAGCATGCACAGAGCATTTCAATTATTCGACAGCAACACCTCAAGCATACAAGTTACTACATTTGAACTGTACTCCTCATCCCAAAGGCAACAGCAAGAAAAAACACATTTATTTTTTAATGTACAGATGCATTCTGTTTGTTTATACCTATATATTTGGTTCCTGTAATTCCTTACACTATGCTTTTGCTCTAGCTAATCTTAAAATATTAAATAAAACATTGCATCTCAAACCTACATTTGTATGCAACTAGTGTTCCTCCCCAACATTCTTGTTCAGAAGCCCTTCAAGCTTGTGGCACAGTATGTTTTCTATAATCCCATTTCTTTTTTAATCACATGCAACCCCTTTTTTGTATTCTATTGATGTTAAAAAGAATGAATGCAGCCCTTGCGCTATTAAAAACAAAAACCTTCTTACTTTCAGGAATGCATTGGCAAGACTCCACAAGAACAAGATTTAACTTTTGAGCATGGCAGTGGGCATACAAGGCTAATGGGTGGTCCTTAAAAAAAAAAGAAAAAAAGAAAAACCTCTATAACTCATTCAATAGTACATTAATATTATCTTTTACCTTATGGTCAATTAAATTCTTGCAAATTGCTCAAGTGTAAGTCAAAATACATATGAGAAAATATGGAAGTGTTGTTTGGCTTTTACAAATTGTCATTTAAATCTCTATTTAACCCATATGAGTTTTTCTAATCTGTGATAGTGTCTTTTGATTTATTGGCCAAACCCGAAATTAGTTTTGCCTGTATGTAAAAATGATTCACAAAAACATGTTATAATGAGTGAGTCTGCTCTGTAAGTCAGCCAGATCAGTTGTGCCCTTAGATGAAGTAATTAGTATTACAATAATTTTGCTCAAAAGATTTAAATCCAGATCAGTTATACTGAAAGTGTCTTTGATAATTTTCCAGACTAAATAGAAAAATGCAAACCTTCCAAATACAGGGGGGGAGTTTTGGTAGCTTTTTTCCTGTATCTATAAACCTCGCTTTGTTCCACCTTGTGAATGATGTCACCCCTTTATTTAAATGACTTAATACGCTGGTTAACTTGCCCGGTAGTCCAAGAGCAGCTATGGGAATAACATTGTTCTGTAGCTACTTTCCCATTTGAAAAACCTCTTAAAGCTGTTACCCATCTGCATTTTGCTCATCGTGTGTGAAACATCTATGCAAGAAACAGAGAGCTTACTGTTTTCTGTAGCTATATGCCAAACTACAAACCAATTTATATTCCAGCAGAATTAACCTCTCCTTTTATTTCTCCTTCTCTCTGTTTGTTGTTTAAGCGTTTTTGTTTGTTTTGGTTTGGGGTGGTTTTTTGTGGGGTTGGGATTTTTTTTGTTTGGTTGGTTGGGGTTTTTTCATATTATTATTATTTTAAATCATAAGCTGTAAAAACCAACTTGGTGTGATAGCTTGAAAGAATCCCCTTTCTTTATCTCCTAGATGTGTGGGTGGAGAACTTTACCTTTTTCAAAAATTACTGACATGGCCTATGATAACTATCTATATATTTATTATTTGAAGATGATTGGTGAAATTATCAGCATTGAAGGTTAAATATCAGTTAAAAAAAAGAATTACAAGTTTGAGGGTTTTATTTGAGTTCAAATTATGTCCATTCTCAGTCTCATTTCTTATAATTTGTGAACAAATTAGTAGTTTAGTCTAAGAGACTTAAGGAAAGGGAGAATGTTTTCCCAAATACAGAGCCTCAACACCACTGCAGGTTTCCCTCACAATATAAACAGGATTTGCTTTGTGATTAAGTAGATTTTTATCTCTAATTATAGGCACTCCCATTTGGCATTCATTTTTTTTGTCTTCAAATGTGCCTCTGACACTGTTAAACACTTCATCAGAAATAGAATACAGGACTTCCAAGGGAAGAACTATTACTGTGCAGAGTAACAGCCTAGTGACAGACAGAGAAAGCCAGCTACACAGGATATTTAGTACTAGCTTGAACTAAATGCCAGTTACTAGCAAAGGAATAAGGCTGTATTGACAGAGAAACTGGGAAGCAGAAGCTGCTAGTATTGTCCTCCTATTACTGCATTCTAGAATCTGGGTTCCGATTTTCTCATATATTTCGGTGGTACAAAGCGAAGAAGTCAAACTGGAGCTAAATGAAGTCTGATCACAAATATCTCAGCACGGGGTAAACAGTTGATTCAGTCCATTCTTCTCACAAGTCACTGTGTTCTCGCTGTAGGAAGATACAGAAGTCACAGAAAAGGTGAGACATATAGCTGCACTGCACTGGCCTGCAGGAGGTTTCAGAATGAAACCAGCACTCCTCTCAGGCTAAGGTAGCCTGCACATGTTCACTATGTGAACATACACATGTTCACTCTAATTCCCAAATAATGAGGAAGTTCTAATGATCTATGGCAAGAAAACGCAATCCTAGTAGCAGGAGGGTCCAAAATTTAAACACTATTTTAATGAAGAAGTAGGGTGGAACTTTGATAAGACTATTTATCCTTTCAAGTACGGGTACAAAATATTAAGCCAAATTAATTAAAACTAGTACTGAAGAACCCCTTCAATTGCTTAAATAAATATCTCTCAGAAAAGCTCCAGCACATCCAGTGAGGAAACTTCTGAAGGAGGTTTACCAAAGAAGGTAATTTACCATAGAAGGTAAATTGACAGCAGAGTAACCAGAGCAAAGCATTTAAAAAAGAATACAGCAAGGTGAAAGAAACAGATTATGCAAATGCAAAATGAAACTTTTTGTCTGAGCCAAGAAGCACATTTCCCAACATTTGGAACTTTGGCAATTAAATTACAGGTAAAAAGTCGTATTTCTCCTAAAGACAGCCAAAATACCTTCAGCAAACCTAATTTGGTAATCTGACTTGACAAGCCCTATTATCTACGGAACACCCACTGCCATTAATAGCACCGTTCATTTGAAATCACTTTGTACAACTGAAAAATGTGTACAATTAAGAGGAAAGACACCTGTTTAATTGTAACAAAAAATACGTATAACAATTTGTATTTACTTCTTTTTCAATTATATGCCAATGTGCCTACAATCAAATCCCAATGTTTATATATACACTGTACAGTACACAAGAATACTCAGAAAACAAAATAGTAAAACATAAAAATGTAATTTCTAAAACAAATAAATACACTAATGGGCTCAATATTCTGACCTTTCATTAAATACTAGGCTTTGTCATGACACTAAAAATAAATGCTAACACTGAGAAACTTTCAGAAAGATGACCCAAATACTCAGATTGTAATTTGACAGCACAGTATTTTGAATAGCTATATTACTGAATAACAGAAAACCTAATTGCTCTTGAACCCAGATGGGAAAAAACCTCTTGTGTTCTTGTCCTTGAAGCCATTTGCTTCATGCAACTTTCTGTACCCGCTACCTCAGCTGCTGCAAGGTGGCTCTGGACAAAACCCCTATGAAGTTACTAAAGAGAGGGCAACTACACTCTGTCTTGAAGTAAGAGAGGAAAGGTGACCCCAGACTCAGTAAGAAGAAAGGAATGCTCCTAAAGAATGGATTAACATTACCACCCCGAAGAATAAATGCTGCTTTCCTCATTAGTGAATACAACAGAAACACCCATTTGTCTCTCTTGACTTCCCTTGCTCCTAAGGAGATGGTATATTTTTTTAAAGAAAATGCTAAACTGCGACAAGAGTGAAAAGAATGACACTTGAGTATGTATCATGATGCTCCTCATGAACTTTAAACGGGGTACGGAGTAAAATGAAGGTAATAGGCAAAATAAAGCCGATATACATTGTATGATATAAGTGAAGTGACAAAAGAGATTTTATGAGGTCTTTCTCTCACAGCTCATATTTTGGACAGCAGTCATATAGTACAGGCAGTTAGAGGACAATAGCAATAGCCAAGGTTGGTGGGTTTGGCTCAAGATCACAGCCGTTTGCTCCCTGGTGTGCAGGATTGAGGGAATGTACAGTATCTTGGCACCTGCTGTTAGCGGCTACTTTAGGGAATTAAAACTTTAATTAACCTTCATAGTAATCCATACAAGATGTTATGTACGTTCAGAAAGACCATATAGAAAACTTAATATTTCTATATTCCTTACCTTTCTACTTGTTAATCCATGGACAATGGATGCCAGGTAAAAAAAATAAAATGTACCACACTTTCATGTAGTTGGTTTGGAAAACATTTTACAACATAAACATTTTATTTGTAGTGAACTGGGAAGAATCTCAAAACTAGTATGTTTGCTCTTTTCTAAAAGCATAAGGCCAAACTGCTGACAGCAAAACTCTCTAGAATTCCAAGGCCATCCAGTCACTGCTCCTCTGACAGCACTGTGAGCTGAAGTTCCCCGAGGCTCCACAACCCTGCTACACAGATCCTATTGCATGGGTGATTCCGTGAGCCTGTAGCTATGCTTCCAGAGGCTTTCAGAAAATGTTTTGAAGCCCCTCTGCCTACATGAGTGCTTTATAAAACTAGTAATTTACGAGCAAAATGGGGGAAAAAGTAGAAACGTAGGGTGGCATATGGCCAAACTTTTGACTTAATTTCACCACAGGTTGCTTTTTATTTACAGGCAGCTAATCCCCTCTCAAACTACACAATAGAGCAGCCATTGGCAAAGGCAGGCAGATAAAATTGGCATGCCTCTGTATTGTTCTTGCTAATCTGAACCATTAACAGAAGGGTGAGAAGGCTAGTTTTGTCATTTAAACAGGCTTAAATCCTTTCTCCAAATGAGCTTTTGTCTACATAGAAGAATTCATCCAGGAAATGTAAGAGGTTTCTGTTAGTGTTGCAGTCTCAAGTTGACTAGGCTACAGGAATACTAACCTGTTTATTTGGCCCTCATACTGTAAATACAAGAATTATTTCCACCTGTCAAAACCAATAGGGGTTCACTTGAATAAAATATTTTTCAGAGGTGAAACAGGATGAGATCATAAAGTGCTAAGAAGCAACTATTTGAAATCCTGGACTGCACCTGTGCAACTAAATCTCCATTTATACAGGTGCTTTTTAAATTGGATTTGAACCTTTAAATTCCCTGATTCATCCCCTGAAAAACCACAGAAGCTCAAATAACTAATGAAGTTCAGAGACAGAAAGGCTTAAAATAGTTTCAAGCTGTGAAGTAAGGCCTAAGACTAACTATGTTCTTTGATTCATTGTTGATGCGACATATCAAGCATAAACATAAGATGCACAATTCAAATGCCAGAGGTCATAGGGTAGCCAGTAGCTAAGTAATTATTTTTCTTTAGCACAGGAGAGGTCATCACCTGGCCCATAAGCAAAACACACAGGCAAAAACCTGGGGAAAAGAATGTATTAGCTACCATGACCTGGGTTTTTTGCTTTTTACCTAGCACATCTTGCGCAGATATTCAATGTGACCTTTGCTTGAGGCTCAGACGTATGAGCACTTCGAGTCTGATTGAATTTGCTCCCAGAAGACACCACACTTGTTACTCCTTCCATTCTGAGATCATCGAGATCCTCTGCAACAAGACAGAACAATGGGATGAACACACGATTAAATTCTGTAGCAATAAAGAAGCTTCATCTGTAGAATCACTAAAAAATGGAACTGCTCAAAAATCAAGAAGCAAATAATACACACCGTTACTTGCATATTAATAGAAAAAGACATTTGGGAATATTTTTTATATTATCATCCTCTTATAGGGGGTTCCTTGAAAAATATTCAGTTTCATTTTCACTTCAAACAGTGCTGTATATTTTTTCAATCTTATTTCTCTGATTCATTTCTAAAAATCTTGTAATCAAGAGATGCTATCCAACAGCTCCTTTTGACAAAGGACATATTAAAGACAAAAATATTTTTTTCTGAGTGTATGCTCCTCCTCTGTTGTTTTTCTCGTCTATTCACTTATCAATTAAAAGATATTGTTAAAAGTGCTCTGCTAAACCCAGAAAATGTGAAATAGACCCATATAACACATTGAAAGAGGCCATAATGTGCATACTTAAATCCACCATATTGCTGTAATATGGGCAGCAAATAATAGCAACTGGGTTTTCTGCTACTGTAAAATCATTTCCATTTTGCAGGAAGACAGGTAAGGCTCTCAGGAGAATTTTTTTACCATGATGACACTGGAACAGTGTAGGTCAGTTAGGCTTTAAATAATAATCTGTATATTTTTTGCTAACACAAAATAGGCACGTTTCTATGCTTAATGTATCCATAAAGCCCAATTTTCAATTGTCTGTATCTTGATCAAGCTCTAGCTGAAAGGTAAACAAGCAAAACACTGACTAGCTCCTATTAAATGACCATGCACTGACTGATGCATGTGACTTATGGTATACATATGTGAACATCTAATTAAAATGTCTTGCAGAGAATATATGTGTATTTTCATATATTTACATTTACAAAAGAAACCCCATATTAATGGATCTAAGTGAAGCAGAAAATGCAAAAAGGCAGATTTTAAATCCCAACATCAGATGCAGAAAAGTTGCAGAGAACTTTAAAATCAGAAGAGGCAATGCTCAGTTAGAATTTAAAATACACTAGTCATTATAGGCACACAGTGGAGTACCAGGCTCCTTTTCATACAAAAAAGAATGATACAACCCCCAAATCTTTACCTGAAGTATTTCTGGTTGTCCTGTATAGTTCATAGACGCTACTCTTACCACTGTCCTTCAATCTCAGGGCACTATGCCGTGCCATGTTAAACAACACTCTTGTGAGACACCCATTTTAATAAGCAACATTCAATAACAGCTAGGCTAAACACAAATGAAATTTTTGTGACTTAAGTGCTTGAACTACATTTTCTTCTCTGTAATGATTTATTTTACTGCTTAAGAAAACTATTCTCCCACCCCTGCCTCCTCTCCTATGCAATTTGTTGCCTTGATATAAACTGACCACTGCAATGAAGTTTCTGGCATCATTTTACAGTTTCAATAGCTTTTCCTTTAAATTTCATGTATGGCTAACATACAAACTAATTCAAAGAACCTGGAAGGTTATATGATAAAGAGCTATGAAATCAATCATCTATGAGTCATTTCAGAAAAGGTATTACATATTTGGAACACATTATGTATTAAAATAAATATGGTTTAATTGTGCTTTAAAGAGGTGTGAAAAGTTCTGTATTTTTTAACAGAGGTAAACCACGGGATGGATTACAGTTTAAAGTAAATTGAAGCATATGCCTCAGGGTTTTCTTCCCCTAAACAGATGTGATTTCTTTAAATGAGGTTTTCAACTGTTCTCTGCTTGATTAACTTGTGACTGTTTCAACAGAGCAACGATATTGGCTGCCCTCTATCATTCCTTTTATATTTGAATTTCTACATCAAAACCATGCCTTTTTCATTTTAGTCAACTACCAGCATTTTTCATTCAAGAGAAAATTAAGTGAAACTGTGCAAGAAATGTGGATTCAAGAGTTGCCTATAGTTGTAGATAGCAGACAAGCAGACAGAACAGTATACAGTATGGATTTATAATCACATGCTGCTAGACCAATAGCAGAATGTACATACAAAAATGCAGATTTAAAATACTAAAAACCTACATCACATACAATTGTCAATTTTTCTCAAGGAACTTTCATTTATCTGATTCAGCATTGGAGGGAATTTGTGAAATTGGTAAAAAGCTGTTAGTATTAAGACTAGACAGAGAAGTATAACCTCATCTACCAAATCTGAATAATAACTGCAGCATTTGATTTAACTTGGATTACGGTACCTCTGCATCAGTATTGAATTATTTCAGTTTCTTCTGGATGCCTCAAATTTCCAGTGCACATATTCTACTTTCTTCTCATTGAAGCAACTGGGCTTTGAAAAACTGCCTGGTTTGCAATATCCGTAACTCTGGATGGGGATTTTTGAGTAAGCAAGCTTATACGCCATCTGGCAATCTTCTTGATCAGCAACATTAATTAAATGGCACTTAATTAAAAAAATAAACCAAAAAATTAATAACAAAACCCACCCAATAAACCGTACAGTAACTTTAGTACTAAACTCTCTGTGTATGTATCGTTCAATAGTTCATGTGTGCTTTGCAGAATGATATTCGATAAAAAAATAAGAATATTATTAAAATAAAGACAAGCAGTAAGTGCAATAATGCATTTTAAGAATTAAAAAAAAGGGTTTCTAAAGGTTCAGACATTTCTATGCGACATTGAAAAGAATCAGTCTTAGCAAAAAAAAAAAGGTTTATTTGAGAAGTCAATTCAGCTACAGGTTCTGGGCATTGAATCTTTTCTCTTTCTTTGTATTCTTTGGTAGACCAGCTAGTGATGATACAGTTGAGTAGTTCAGTGATTTTATTGAGCAGCAATGAGGTAATTCACTGTGAAAAGAGAGAAAAAGTCAAGCTGATAACTGCTTATGTCATGGAAGACAAGAATACCATGACACTTCTCAAATCCTTAGAAAATTGTTACCTATCTTTGTACAGTGACAGGCTGAAAGGTCATGTAAATGAAACAATCCCACTTGTGCTAATAAAAGTTTGTTATTTTAATGCATGACTGTGCAGTGTATTTCTTTGATTTAATGTTCCTTCTCTGATATTCCCTAAATGAATAGGGAATGTGGAGACTCAGCCTTCGTCCCAGAGCAATTTCTATGGTTGAAAAAACCTACCTACAAATCAAATGAAAAAAACTTACATTTTTCTCAAATCAGCAATTCTCAAAAATAAATTCATACAGCTGCAATTTTCATGCATTGCCATAACAACAGACAAAAATACTTTAAAGTGAGATAAAGATCACAAGTGTAATATAGCATAGCACAGGAACAGATGTTTTCTATATTAATAATAATAATGCTGCACTAAGTTGAATTCTTTATGATTTTTTATAGACAAGTTTCATCAAACAAGTTCAAACAAGAACATAGTCCAGTAACAAGGTAATGTTTTTAAAACTGGACATTTTTCACAATTATTTACTTCCCTTTTTTCTGGGGAGGCAGGCATAGGGAGAGGGAAAGGGGCACTAAGGCCAAGTATTCTAGAGATCGTGCAAGCTTGCTTAATGGGATGACAGGGTGTGGAAACATCTTACAGGCATTTACAAGACATGCATACCCTTCACTTTAAGGACACAGCTCTTCTTATGCAAAACTCCTATAAAATACAGTGAAAGATTAGTTGTACAGAAGGCTCACTAATCAGATCACGTGTTACATTGTTTTATATGATCCAGTTGCTTTTGTCTCCTTCCTCCATTATAATACATGCAGTAATTTCCCAGGAGTACTTCAAGAAGTATAACGTGCAAAGCTGGAAAAAATCTGTGACAGCTCCGTTTGTCTGTGCTACGTAATACTAAGAAAAGCACTAAATGTTTTCATGTGACAGTAAAAATTCAGATAATTCTGATTTATGTTCTCGCAGGCCAGTAGGCAATTCCGATGCACCAGTAAAATAATGCCTCTTCCTCTGAAGCATGAATTTCTCAAGGTAGTGTTCTTACATTATGGTACACACTGAGGTATTTCATGTACATAGTTTTGATTTGTCAAGGCCTGTTGACTGAAGCAGACTCTTAATATGCTCTACTCCTCTCATTAAAAGGAAAAAAAAAAAAGAAAATGAAAACAAAAACACACACACCCCGACCCCCCCCAGTAAAACAACAAGAAAACAAAGATTCAATCTTAAAAAAAACAACAAAATCTTACCGCTGATAGCAGTTTGGCTTGTGTTCCAAGAATCTAAGCTGCTTTACATGCCATCTTTTCATGTGTCTTACTATGTTAACCAATCCTTTTTTGCTTTAGATAAATTATCTTGCCAATATCAAGAGAGTACGATAAAAATATTCGTAAATTCCAAAAGAAAAGTTGGGACAAGCAGGAATTATGCTTCCAGATATGGAAGAATCATTAGCCTAGAATACCTGATTCTCCATTCCTAAAGAGGGGACTTTAAACATTTGCTTCAAGAGATGCAAAACTGGAGTGATCTGCAGTACACTAACTACAGGACATCTCATTTTATTTATTTAATGTCATGGAGAAACAATGCTGTTAGTCTGGTACATGTTCTAATATGTCTTGTTGTTAACATCTTCAGGTACCAGAATTTGGTCTAGTTCAGACCCATGTCATAGACTTTTGATATAAATACCATTCTAAGTAAATCCATCAAGACACTTTCACCCCTTAGAGGTATTTTAGATTCCTGAACACAATGTTCTGAAGACATCTTACTTGAGAAGCATCTCAAGTTGAAAATAAATTCCCTAGATGTTTGTGGGTTTCCTGATGGACTCACACAAAACCAACCGAAATATGATGTCACTAACTCCTTGAGTTTGCATGCCCACCTCTGCCTGTATCATTTGTCACAGCCAGTCTAGGAGAATCCCACTCCACACTCTAAAACCCAGAAAAACAACATGGGAGTAGTGAAAGCATCACTGTTTGCAGATACTGAAACATACAATGAACCATTGATTAGAGTTCTGACTTTTAATCAGCAAGAGTGAGAGAAATCTTTCTTCAGTTTCTCCCTGTTCCTACTTTAAGCTGGGACTGGAATTAACAAAGGAGGTAGCCTTTTCTGATGAAGGTGTTCTAGTTTCATTAGAGCACACTTCAGTACCTTAGAAAACTACACTAAGCACTGGCCCATAGGAGTCCTGCTTATTCTCCCTTTTTCCACTAGGTGTGATAATTGTTTATGACAAAACCAAATAACTTGCAAGCAAGACTGATGGAGCACTGACTTAGGGGATGAGAGTATATATAAAATGCAGTGGGGGGGCTTCAGAGCTTTGCTCCAAATCAAGCAGATGAAGTTTATGAAAGAAATCTTGGATATCTCAACTGCCCAAACCACTGACTGAATGCAACATTATAGTCTCATTTTATTTAAATGAGAAAGCCCATAACCACAGTTGAAAAGAACTGGCGTCATGCCCTCTTATCATTCCCTACTGGTAACCCTAGGACAACATCACCTAACATCACCAAATAACTACTGCTCATCCACTAGTTCAGCAATAATAATTGACTACGTAGCTATTGTTGCTTCATATCAGTAGTGATTGCAAACTCACTGGTCTAAGCTATTAACCGGGTGGTTTCATTCAGTGCTAAAGAATTCTTTCAGAAATTTTTTGTCTCAAAGAAATTCTTTGGTTTTACAATAATGGGACTTTAGTATAGATTGGAGCGCATTAATTGTAAAACAGCTTTTAAAATTAAAACCAAATTTTGATAAATATTTCTAATCAGCTCCAATCAGCTCTGATGCCATTCATTCACGCAACCACTATGTTTATCTGAATGTGCAATTCAAACCACAGTCCAACACTGCATTTTTAAAGAAAACCATCAAAAAAGCTTTGTCACATAATAGAAAAAGCCATGTTTAAATCAGTAAACTTTTTCTCAATCACAACAAAAATATTAAAGCATTAGAAAAGAATGCATATTTAAATGGTTTCCATTTGGGGTTTTTTATTTTTTAACAAAGAAGAGATAGTGTAATATTTTTAAGTGCATTTGATTAACATAGTACAGATGTTCCTTACAATACGTAATTGAAATATTGAATTTCACATTACATTATCACTTACATTTTTCTTCATTATATCTATTTTGAATTAAACTGATAATCTGCATGCTGTTTATGTGAAGTTTCACAAAAATGACCTAAGATGAATAATAATGCATTAATTCAGTATACCTCACTAAACATAGAGCAACTACAGTGCATTTCAGCCAATCAGAGAAGATATTGAACAATTTTTGTACTGAGGGCCACATTCATATTTCTTTGCATCCACCTAATTTACTCTTCCAGCCCTTGGCTGGATTAATCCTAGCCAGCTTGTCAAGAGGCCAATGGAAATTCATACACCTTTTATTAAAATGAAATTTGAGGGAAAAGCATAAAAATTACAAATAATCTTATGCCAAACATTTCCAGTAACACTGAAACTTCCAACAGTTTTCTTTTAAAAACCGTTAGCACAGGCATTTCTGGAGTGCCAGTTACTAGAGCACCTGTATGCTCTCTTTCATAATCCTATATACATCAAGAATTCCTACAGTGCAAACATCTCTATTGCCCCAACTTCTTTTTTCCTTTTTTCTTTTTTTTTAATTAAAAAGATCAAATTCCAAATATAGTCAAACACTTTACTTGCTCTTCAGTGAATTTTCTTCATGAAGAGAGAAACACACTAAGTAAGAAGCAAGACACTTATGCAGCTTAAATTTTCTACTGATAAATGAGTGCATCTCCCATTTTAAAAGAAGTGCTTTTCAGTCAAGCACTGTACCCAAATGCACCTGGCTGCAGACCAAGCAGCTGTGCTAGAAAAGTTTCAGTTAATTTAGGGACTCATATATGAGTGATTTCAGACTGGACAGTTTGGCAGACAGGAAGAAAGCAAAGAAATCTCTAAACTCTCTGTGTGCACAGGCACATTTAGCAACACATACTGTTTATGTTGCATGTCAAAGTCCATAGTGAGCTCTAGGTGCATTAAAGTCCTGACTGAGACAGCAACACATCAGTAATTCTATGATAATCATCAAAACTCTTAGATAAAAAGCTAGAAGAAACATACTGTGGATCTCTGCTATTGCTTTTCAAATTTCTGCCTACCTGCAAAGGGACAACTGCCCTCCCTGTTACCTCTGCTAACTGGGAATCAAGGATAAGATGGCATAGAACAGCTGATGCTTTGCCATTTCTTCCAGTTCCATCCCTCTATCAGCTTGCATCAACTCTGCTTTGTCCTGAGACAAGACCATCTGTTTTGTATCACTATCCTTATTTTGGCCAGACACTGGGACATCTGGAAGACTGCACTGTCTACACTCTGAGAAGCAGACACTGAGCTGGATACCATCAGCATACCAGTGGCATCACAGCTGACAGTACACGCTCTTCCTCACTCCTTGACTTAATTCATACCACTGACATATTTTCAGAGAGGGTAGAAGAAAATTTTTAAATATAATTTTACCTTTCCAGTTGGGTCAAGCAGATAAACCAGCAGGTATGCCAAAAACATTCCACATATCCAATAGATTAGTCAGGTAATAAAGTTTCCATAGTTTTTCAAATACCATAGTTTTTCAACATTTTTTTTACTAAAGAGAAGTAAATGCTTTTTAAAGAAAGTTTAGGTTACTGAAAAACATTAGCAGTTGGGGATGTTGTATAGGTGCTGTTTATTCTGTTAGATTGTTTTGTGTAACCTGTAAGTTCAGTGCCGTGTTGGGTTATGTTTGCTCATACTTTTGGTTTGGATAAGAGAAAATTCGGTTTTTGATTTTGTTGCAATGCAAGACAGAGAGCTGGCTGAAATGGAAAATAATCTAGTGGTACATATTTAATAAATTTGTTTCCTACACTTTCATTGAATATTGCAGAACAAGATTTTTGTCTAAATAATAAATCAGGCATCACAGCGCGTTATTTCATGTAATGTTAGTTCACACCTACTATCTTAAACCTCATAGAGATATATTTGCTTTTACTCAGCACTACTTTATCTTCTGGATATGAACCACACATTTCTCCAGAAGAACTCATTTCAGAAGTATAAAACCATCTTGTAAATGAATCAGAGAATGTTACCTGAAAATTCTGCTTTTCATGACATTGTAAGGTTAATCATGACTTCACTGAACTCAAGTGGAATTTTCCATGACTCCACAGAATGAAAATTTACCTAAAGTATTGTAAAATTCTCTCTCAGGTTTTAGCTCCCTAATATGAGAGCTGTGAAACTCCGGTAGACCTTGAGTCATGTTTAACTTTGTAAGTCTGCAGCAGTGGAATAGAAGGTGAATCACATTCCTGGCTGCCACTGTGGGCCATCCATTGCAGAGTATAAAAACTGCAGGCTAACCATTTAAAGCAGTTCTATCACTAAGAGGGAGTCAGAGAGCCTAGAATAGAAAGCCAATTCAACATGTCCCTCAAAGAATTGTGAAGAAACAAGGATGAAGGAAACAAAAACATTAGGAAGCATAATTGTCAGATGCTGGATGGAGGCAGCAGAAAGAGTACATTTTACCACAGAAGATGAATTACTAATTCAGTATATTTCCCTTCTCAAAAAGAACCATCTGTACTAATTTTCTAGGTTGCAGGCAGTTTGACTGATAGAAAACCTAACAACGAAATAAGGACAAAGTCATAGTACAAACCACACCAACAAGAAGAACAGAG
Organism: Campylorhamphus procurvoides; assembly: GCA_013396655.1. Lineage (NCBI taxonomy): Eukaryota > Metazoa > Chordata > Aves > Passeriformes > Dendrocolaptidae > Campylorhamphus > Campylorhamphus procurvoides. The sequence continues at coordinate 492,588 of WBMV01005052.1, forward strand.
AAAATAAAACCCAAAAAAACCTAGACTATCTAGCATCTTCAATAATTCATAGCAGAGGAGATGAATTTCAAGCAAAAAGAAAACAGGTAGCATTGCACTGAGAAGAAAGTTAAGTCAACACAAAAAGGCCAAGGAATTCATGGTTTTCAGTTTTCAAGCACATTAGCAAAGCTCACTGGCCCTGAAATACTATTAGTTCAAATGGTGGATGAATGAGGTCAAACTCCCAGGTGCTAATAGCTTGTTCCCACTGATAAAGTCCCACTTATTTCTGTGCTCCTACTCCTTCATACCATTCCCATTTTGCTTCTCTCAAGACGCAGAATAAAAGTTTTTCAAAATGAAGGTTGTATCAGAATATTCAAGTATGTATTCAGAAAAGCATTGCTAATATATGACGAAAATATGCTTCTTAATACTATATGTTACTGCATTAAAGACATGATTTTCCATTTTTCTTTTTTTTAAAGTATTACATTTGCCAAGGAATCACTGCCTTTCTGGTTTGTCTTTTTTTTTTTTACTCAACAGAGCAATGCCAAGCTGATAAAATCTAATGTGACTGAACTTGTATATAAGCTTGTACAAGAAAAACAGACTAAGATCTCTTGTTATCAATACAGTGTCTTACTTTATCATCACCTCTTCTTCATCTGTTTTACATCTCTTGAAATATGGCAATGCATACAAATTAAATTAATTCTGATATTATGATACAGCTGTATAAAAACTTTACACAAATGCGGAGTGAATTGATAAGTCTTACTACTTTGAAAGATAACACAAATTAGAGAGGGGATCGATGTGCTCAAAGAAAGTTTCAAAACTTAATAATTTATTGATTTGCTTATCACAGATGCACAGACATACATATGTAGATATACATTTGATCGTTCATAAAATTGTCATATCAATTAAACTGCATTCCTCCAAATTTAACACCCCTTATGTATCCCAAAACACAAGAAACAGCTTGTAATCTGATAATACTTCAGCATATCCACAGAAGCACTTTTTCAGCTCCCAAACGACATTTTCAATTATCTATGTACAATCGAAGTTGGTTTTCAGATGAACACTTCAAAACAGTCTGGAGGAAGAAGCTTTCCTAGCTGCCAAGAACTCTTACTATTCCCTATCACCTAAGCAGCTTAGTTTGTAGACCTTCTCATAATCTTTTCAGTAAGCACCCATAGCAGCTAACATAACTTCCCAACACACCAGTGAAAGTCTCCCATCTAATTAAAGTTCTATTTCTTATGGAACATTTCTCTGTGTGAAGATTCAATATAATGTGAATTATTGCCAAACTATTTCTCATTTACAAATTATAAATTATGCCTAATATGAAGAAACCAAATCCATGTAATCCAAACAGATTTTAAAGAACAGGTTGTCAGAAAGAGAATTCCCAAGGCGCTAGAGGTGTAAATACAATATTTATAGAATTTGGAAGTTTGAGTGGAAGAGTTTAGATTCCTTAAGCAAATATATTATTCAAGCCTTTTCACCAATGCTTTTGAGCATATCAATAGAAAATTAATATTCAAGGATGAAAAAATAATTACTGCTCAGTGAGACCTTAACAATATTTTGCCTCTGGTAACTAGACATACATTTAGAACAAGTTTCACCAAAAAACAATGATTGTTTTTATCAGATCATTGTGTGAATATTCATTAAAAAACCACAATGATAAATTCAGCCTAATTATTTGTGACTGACATAACCCAGTTGCTACTCATTTCCTGAAGAATATCAGGAAAATTAGATCCCCTCAGAAATATTCAAATATGTCAAAAGATTTTTCTCTAAGGACATCCAAGTAAGCATGAAAAACATTTAATAAAATCCCTCACATGGATACATTTCTACATACAGCCAAATGCAGGAACAGGTCTGCAAACTATTATCAGACACCTTGCCAAGTCTCCTCTATCCCAAACATTACTGAGAGCACTTATGCAATTAGGTGATAGTGATTGAATAATTAAATCTGCGACATGCTGAGGAATTGTCTCTCCACAGACATCAACTCACACTTGCCTTTAGTCACATATACATGAAAGAACTGAGAGTCAGATACAGAATTAAATCATATATTAAATTCCTTTGTACATGTAAAAATGACAAGGATTCACTCAGCTTCTAAGTATCCTAAATAAAAATTAGAGTAATCCATTTGTCAAGAAAAACCATTTGCTTTCCATGTGCCAGAGTAATCTTTTAGAGAAGGGGCAGGTGAGTGAGAAGAAACAATTCCACTGAAGCAAGCATTAATTAGGAATGACTATATTCACTGTGTATAAGAGAGAAATGAGGACTTTGGCCCACAATTCAATGTCTGAAGAAGAAATACATATTCAGTTACTTCTTTGTACTATCACAGTGAATAGCAAGTTCTCTGTAAGACATGGACCCATGTCTATTGTGTTCTGTGGATGAAACCAGCTGATTTGCCTTCAGGTGATCAGAAATCTACATTCAACAAGAGGAATGTTTCTACACAAAAACTGTAAAACATGCATGTGGCAAGTATGGCTCATTTTCTCTACCTCAAAGCTTTACGTTTTCAGTTCAGTTAAGCAAAAGATTACATAGAGAACAAAATTAGTTATCCTTAATCTGCATTTCCCATAAACAATTATTTATAACAATTATTTATAAACAATAAATGCAAACTTTATATAACACAAATGTTACTTTTTCTAGCCTATTGGGCAGTACTTTAATTGTCTGAACAATCTTGAAGCTGAAATTACACACCAGAAAAATGTGAAAGAAGACTTAAAAGGGATTATATGCAACATTACTTTCATACTTCAATGTCAGCATTTAAAGATCAAAAAAATAGGAAAATTTTAAAAACTCTCCATTAATGTAGGAATGTTTTGGACAAAAAGAACATATGTTCTTTACCTTTGTTGAAAAGGACAAATATGTAACTACCACTTTTTGTAATCATGAACTATGCCTTTAAGAACAATTTTGTATTCTTCCATTTACAACATCTTTTAAAGTATTCATTCCCATCATATTGAAGAGAAAACAACCTCTTTATAACTTCTGGTTTTAATAAAATAAACAGAAAGACCTTTTTGAAGACAATTGGATTTGTCTCTCTCTTTGCATCTGGTTAAAAATCAAAACTGAAAAATCCTATTATTTGCATATTTATTTATATTTAATTATTCCCAGGACTGTAAACTTTCTCTGGAGAGAATTAAAAACTATGGAATGACTGTAACTCTATTCGTTTCTATTTTATTCCTTCGTTATTGGATACTTCAAAGATACACCATTTCTTTACAGAGAAGAAATTTGGGCTACATCAATACTACCCCAAAATAGTAAGCCAAGAGATGCAACCTTTGTGTTCAAAACTCCTCCTTCTGTCACAAAGGCACATTGCAACCCTAACTGCTCAGTCCAGGACTGTAGAAACTTTATGCATTTAACATCACATACATACACACAAAACCTATTAAATTTTCATTTCTTTTTAAGCTGCTCAATATCTCAATATTTTGTAACCATTTCCATCTTCATTTTCAAATGCTCTTCCAAACGTGACTCACCATCTCTCCTCCCATAATTGCACTCCCTCACAGCAAAACCTTGGCTTTATATGCATCAGTGGCCAAACCCATATTTTACTGCATCGAAGCCAGTACTTAACTCTTTTAACTGTGCTCCCTCTGTACCTTAATGTTCAAAGACCACAATGATTAAAGGAGTCAGTTTAAACTCAACTAAATCTGTGCTGCCACTGGGAAGAGTCAGACCTGCTTGTCTCCCATGTCAGGCGGCTAACTCATCCCATTCTTATGACAGCAGTAATGCTTGTGTGGCCTACAAGGAGCAGGGCCAAGAAATTCATGTCTCTGAAGGTTCTCTCTTTCTTGCGGGTTGATTTTTGGCTCAGCTCGGACTCACTCTTGAACATCTTTGAAGTCTTTAGTCCCAGTCAGACTGGGATTGTTTTAAACAGGCAATCAGAAGAGATGATTTCAAAACAGAGCTTTATCTTTTTTTCAATTCTGTGTCTGATGACATAAAACTAGTTATATTAAACAGGGTCATGGCTTGTTACTGAAATTAAAATGGAAGACGGAAGGTGCCACCAAGAAGCATCTTCATAGAAAATAGCAATACTAAGTCATCTTGAAATACCATTTTTATTTTCCTTGGAATATGAAATTGAAACCCTGTAGGCTACAATTTGAGGAAATATTCGGTAGATTATTAGAAATTAATTCTAGGAGTTATTTTAACACTTCTTACTTTTGATTTAGTTTATGCAAAAACATTGTATATATTATCTTGAGATCATCACAGTAGTAGGTAAGCACAGAGAAACATGCAGAAATTGTGAAAACTTTCACAATTCCAAAGCAAAAGGTTAGAAGATAAATTTGCTTCAAAAAATTATATTTAGATTAAACCAACATACCCGACTGCAGAAAAAAAACCCCACAAAATTGGGTAGTAAGGAAAGCACTTAAAATACAGAATTACATACAACAGCTTCCCCTGTCTACTCATACTTAATATAACTCCATGGACTTCAAATTATTTAATATCAAAGATAAATTGGATCCTTATATTTAAATCTCATATATTTCCTCTTTCACCTTTGCCCACGGCCAGACTTTTTTTCTAGATTTGGTATTTGGAAGTATTCTTACTGTACTTGTCTCTCCTTCACTCTTCTAGTCCTCACTGATTATGCACAGGATCTGGTAGCTATTTATGACAACAGACGACATCTGCGAGTTGAAATGCTCCTTTAGATTGTTATGTATTTATTATCCAGAATTCCTATTTTGTGATGTCATAAACTGATGATTACCCCTGATGATTTCTTATCTCAGTTATTGTTCTGGTTTTGAATTTCTCAAATCCTGAACTCTTTTCGGACTCCACAGTCTTCCACTCCTCCACCTCTCTTGCAGTATAGTCTTCACTACATTTTATCCTTTCCTCGTAATCGATACATTAATAGTCGAATGTCTTAGATATAATAATAGTGCCAGTATATTCACATACAAAGAACAGTGTCTGCATGAATGCTCCATCATCAGAGAAAATGCAAGAACAGAGGCTGGCAGCAGCACTAATTTTGATGTTACCAGGTGCAGTGCAGTTACTGCACTGATCTGCATAAGCCAGTACTGCACTTGCAAACTCAAGGTATTGTGTGCCACAGTAACCCTGTGAATCACAGCAATGGTTAATGAGGTTTTAGATCTGCTCAAAATGGCTAGATACACACTAACTTGGACTGTTTGAAGCTATCCTTTCTTTGCAGGGCAGTCACAACATTTACTGCAGTACTCACAATTTTACCCAATGAAAGTTCTGTCCTGTCATTTCTTAAGACCGCAATCAAAGCAGACAAGTGGGATACTTGAAACTGTAGGTGGGCTGAAGAGCTGTGTGGAAGTGTTTCTTTTTAGTTTTTGTTTTCAATCTCACTTTCCTCTAATTTTTATCACAGCTTTTCAAATCAAATTTTGAGTTCTGCAAGTATCAGAGGAGTTGCCATTCTGAAAAATCACATTTGTTCCTTTTGTACTTAGCTATAAATTATTTCTTACTTCACTCTATTCTTTCTTCGTGTTTATTATTTCTCCAGCCTATTTTTTGCTTTCAGTAACTACAACCACCATTCCACTTCCACACTCAGAAGCTCTTCAAATGCAATATACTATAGAAAGAACGGGTGGCCAGGCAACAGCCTTTTAAATATAAGATGAATACTCTGTTTTCAAGTAAGAACAGGTAACTTAAGTCAGTGTGGATTTTGCCATGTTATTGTTTCTCATATTATTTGCTGCTTTCAGCATTTTAAAATTATATTTATCTTCTGATTTTTAAGTTCAGTGTTGCACTTGATATCATGTTGAATGGTTAGAGCACACACCTTGTAACACAAAATAAAATTAAAATTTTGCTTAGTAGGGAAAGAAATACAAATAAAAAAAGTAGAGCAGCAAACGTAACAGATCTTGGATTTGTGTTACATCTCAATAATTCCTTCACACTAATGTCAGCTGTCTCCCTCCATATTTCTTACAGTACCCTCTCTCTAGTAATTCTGCCCATCTTCCTTCTTTTCCTCTCCTTCATTAACTCAAACAGCTTGTTTGAAAATGCTTCAGCAAGTCAACAGATGCTTTGGTTGATTCAGAGCCATAATAGTGATCAGTCTGCAATGGTAACTCTTTACCTTGTACTGAAGCTTCAGGGTGGTACTAATGAGATTGTCTTCTAGCCAGACACCAGTTTTCAGGGAGTTGAAGGAAATTTCATCTATTAGAGAACTCTCAAATTCAGTTGTACTTTGTCAGTAGATTTAAAAGTTACTAGAACTAGAAGTCAAAGACACATGAGCACACCTTACAAAATCATATAAATCCACACAAAACCAGCCTCACTGGAAAACAGGGGCTGAAAACTTATGGGACGAAAAACAGTGTGCATGGGATATCACTATCAGCTTACATCACACCAAGTTCACTGCTTATGTTACTCTGAACATTTCCCCGACGGAAATAAACACTGGATAAAACAAACATTTCCCTTTTTATCAGATTTCAGTCATTAGTAGTTTTATAAGCTTTGGTCCTTGAAATAATCGAATATATGAGGTCTCTGGCAGACTCACCCTGTCTGAAGTTGATCCAGGCAAAAGGATCTTCCCCTCCCCTGATAGACAGTGCTACTCTCCGAGGCAGAAACAGCATTCCTTAATGCACTGGGCAACACCAGTGATTCACAAGCTGATTTACAAGCAGACCAGATGTCTTTGCCTTGAGGGCTTCCATATCTATTAAGGTGCCGGGCAAGGCAGATGGCTGAGGGTGGCAACAACTTCAGCCAAAAATCTCCTGCTGTAAGTCTGTCAGAAGCCAAACAAGAACCAATTTATCCTCACTAACAATTTTGTATACCCTTTTTTCATTCCTTCTCTTAACTTCTGTAAAACCTTTGAACTTCTGTCTTCCTCCAGTCCTTTCCTTCTGCTGTATCTGCTTTGAGGATTCTTAGAACAGAAAGGCTTTATTCCAGACTGGGAGAGTTCACTGGATACACATAGGGACAACTGAAAGATACTTAAAAGAAGTCAAGCAGGGTATGCAATGCAGACAATGTTATATTTTGACCTAATTGCATGGGTCAAAGGTACCTGGTTCACAGCTGTTATGGGCCTACAAACATACCATCACAACCATTCATGTCAATTCAATACTCTGAATGGGTCAAATAATTCTTTCTATTCTGTTCACAGACATTTCTCAACCCCAAAAGACATTTAATGTCATGTTGTTAATTTTTGGTTTTGGTCTTGACAATCTTGGATATTTTAGTGTAATGTTGTAAATATCATTTCACTTATCACCTACTTCTCATTAAACTGTAGCATTCTAATGAAAGTACTCACTGCTACTGAATTGCCAAAATAATAAGTAATTAAAAGTATAATCTATTAATTATTATTTTGCCACATAGGCATCTTATAATCCATGACAGCACTTTATTTTTCACTTTATGACTACTTTATCTTCTTAGTATCCTTTTGTGAGAGGTTGAGAGACAGGTTTTTTATGAAAGTCTAAGTTATCCTACTAGTATCTACTAGCCAATATTTTGCCAACACCTTCATAGAATTACAATTACACACTCAAAAAAAGGAAAAGACAGTTGCACTCAACCCTAGCCATTGTAACAGTTCCCTTTTTATAGCTTTCTAGGGAGAAAAATAAACTTGACATTACTATGAACACTCACCTTTCAAAAACAGAAAAATCCTTCCTGATAAAAGGGTTAGTTTACTACTTATTGCATGAAAGAGAAAACAATGATTAAGTATTTAGTGTTTGAGACCAATATTAACCTGTGAAGCAATGTTACGGCTCACATCCTAACCATTTATTTCTTATCAGAAGTTGTGAAATGTTTGTATGGAGACTCCTCTTCTTGGAACTCGAAGAAGAACTTGGAAAGAAGAACTCGATGTCTTCTTTCTCAAAAGTGAACCTAGTAACTAGCTAACTAAAAATTAAACAAACTGTAGAGGTAAATTCATACAAAAATTTAAGTACCAATTTTTAAAGTATGACCAGTTTTGAGTCATACTGCTTGAAACAAATTTTCTAATAAATTCAATTGGTTTTAGTTTTAATGAAAATAAGCATTTACTTTAGAAAACGTGTTTTCTATTTTTATTACACAAGGTGTTGGTTAATAAAGAAGTGCTGGGCTCTGCAGTTTTTCAAGTAAAGATATGCGTTCGAAGATATTCTTTGGTAGTTAATAACAGTGGGACATTATATACCAGCTGACAAACAAAACTGTTATTTCACATGTAACAAAAGTGATGCTAGTAACTGTTGCCGAGTGTTTCTTTGATTTGATTTTTGATTTTTAATTTTATAGATATTAGAAATTATTGTAGATCTAATGTATTAGTAATATAATTTTAGTAGCTGAATGTTTATACACCCTGACCTCCTATCCTATATCAACCCTTAGAATTCCTTAAAGCTGTTTAGTCTGTATTTCAAGGTAGAATTGCAGAAAAACACCATGAAGCCTGAACCACAAGATAAAGACAGGGACAGAAGGACCTCCAAATCTGAAGCTTTGGAAGGCCTCCAAGGACCTGACGTGCTGTGAAGAAGACAACAAAGATGAAGAGAGGGTCCTGAGACCCCAGACCCAATTCCCGAGGGGGCGTGGAGAGGGTGGTTTGGGGCAGGACTGGGGGAAATAGCAAAATGGGATTGGATGGACACTATTATAAAAACCTGTAACTTAGTTGTGTGATGGAGAATTCTCATGTGAATGTATTCCTGTGAGCCGGTATTAGGCTCATTAAAACTTTACTTATTTATCTTATCTCCTTACTGACTGCCTGGAATTTTTACTGCGCTCCTTTAAGGCATCATAACACACAAGAGAATACTTTCTTGACTATTCCTGGCAGGGTGCAAAAAATTTTTGAACCAGAGGAGGTTAATAAGGAAACCAAATTGAACTTAACTATTCCCAGTGAAACTCCAAATATGCTTTTTTGCTCTTGAAAGCTGCTAATCACGAACATAACTAATCTTCATATAAAGGTGTCTTGAAATACTACATTACACCACTAAGGGGTAAAATGTAACTTTCAAACTCTCAGAAATTTCATGCTGTGACAAAAATTATAGTAAACAAATGTGGTTTTGCCTCAGTTTCACAGTCGTGTCAGAACCATTCCGTGTGTTAAATGGTTTTGTAAACCCTGGCAGCTTTTCCTTTCATGCAGCCTGATTACACCAAGAAAACATTATCTATTTCACAGCCAAGAGCCATTCATTTGATATTGGGCAGACCGCCTTTAAGAAATGATACAGTGCCTAGGGGGTACAAGCAGTATTTATTCACTAAATTTCAGCTCATTTTGTTAACAGAGCATGCAAAAGGACAATAGCTCAGGGGCCATCCAGTTAAAATATGTAAAACCACAGACATATTTGCCATACTGTTAGTTAAGCAATGCTTCTCTAGAGGTGAAAAGAGCACAAGCTTGTCAGAATTGCACAAGTGTTCTGGACCACTGAAAACAAAAATGTACTTTGATGATCACCAACAACATTCCAAATGCTCATTCTTTATTTTAGGAAAAGCAATTCTGAGCTGAAAATGAAAAGATAACTTTGGTGTTACCTGCTCTGTATATCAAACATGTTTCACAACAGTATCTTTTCTAGTTGAACGTCACCAAATATATTCCAGTGATAACTGGCTTCACACTAACAGTGGGTGACTGATGTTCAGATGTCCATGTTACAGCTCTACTCAAAAGCACAGTATCATTAAATTTATTTAATTCAAAAAATACCACGTTTCCTATACTTCTACCCAATCTAGCACAGATTTATTGCAGCCTTTCTACCCAGCAGCAATGATTTTGATAGGTCTTCCTCAGAGATAGTGATGCTGGATCCTACGTGTTGCTATGACACATGTCTGCAGAAGCCTACTTGGTACCAGTTGGCATCTTCTCTTGGAGCACAGGGCCTGGGAGTTTCCAAGTAGCTCGAAGCCTGCAGTTTATAGAAGCTGTAGCTCTAACCAAAGACCAGGTTTACATGCTGCACATTGAAGTCAACGTGCCATTTTAGCCTGACGCCTAACCGTAGATTTGGACATACGCCGTGCTTATATTCTGAGCCATTCTGAGCTAGGTGGCCCGGACCTGTAATTGCACAACTCACAGAGGGGCTGCCCCTGAGCCACAGATCTTGCCAGACCCAACAGCTCCACTGTGAAATCAACATTCTTGTAATTTCTGCCACTAATAGTAGCTGTGAAATCGTCAAGAATGTCAAATTCAGTAGCCTGCAGTGAGGGAATTGGGCATTGTCAGACAGAGAGCAAATTTTAAAAAAATCCTTATTTGGAATAAAACATTTGAAGAAAATAATAAAAGTCTGCTGTTCAGTCCACTTTAATATTAACACTTTTTCTTTGAGGCATGTTTAAATAGCCATGTGAATTATAAATGTCACAATTTAAAAACGAAATTCCAATTTAAAAATAATCTGCCAGTTTCAGTGATCCTCAGAGCAGAGTGCTACAAAAAAGATGTACCTATTTGTCATAGGAAATGCCCTATCCTTTCTGTTAGGGTTTCAAAATCTTTCATGGATTTTTTTTTCCTGTCCCTTACCAACACCATGCTTTTGGAGTTGGAGGCCAGGACAGGATGGCTTGTTGAAGCCCAGCCTCCCACTATCTGCTCCCAGAGCCAGCTGGCTGTCTAAAGCCTAAACATAGGGATGGCTGATAGCTTTGCACTCCAACGTGATGGCTGGGGAGAGGATTGGGGCAGGTGGAGGAGGGGAGGGAGGAGAGAGGTTTCTGGGTTTTTGCCACACTTCTCTGGCTGCTGTTTGTGCCAGCCATCATTTGCTGGGCTGGTGGAAGCACTTGGGAGGTTTCCCCTGGCTCATCCACTGACTTTACATACCCTGTGCCATTCTTCTGAGATAACACACCACTGCCTGGATTTGCTGCAGACTCGTTGACGGGCTGATGCCATCTGCAGAGGAGTTACTAACCCACCCCCCACAATGCTTTCAGACAAAGGACGGTGAGAGGGTCCTTACACTGCCCACGGGAAAGGTTTCATCCTGTCCCTGTGGCCGCCATTCCCATTTGAGTTTTCGGAGCCAGCGCCTCTCTCTGCTTTGTCTCACTGAAGCCCCTCCCTCCTGAGACGTGGCACCACCTCCTGCTCTCTGTGAATATAACTGCTCTGAAAGGGCAGAGATAGGACTTGACTTGTTTGAAAGTTTTTGTTCTGTTCTGATTTTTTTTCTTTTCTTTTGGTTATGCATATATATATTTGTAGTAAAGAACTGCTATCCTTTTTATATACATTTTCTGATTAAAGTCTCTTAATTTCAAAGGCTGCGATGGTTTTTGTGGAAAGCCCCCCGCCCTTCCTAGTTTCGAAGGGCTCCTCACTTTTGTTGACAGACATCTTGGTTTTCTTTTAAACTGAGACACTTTTATTCACAACAAACTATCAGAATGCTGCAACATTCATTCTTGGCTGGAAACAGGCCCACAAGAAGAAGAGGAGAAAATGTAATCATATATTAAAAATTATCTTCTAACACATACATACAAAAAGTTCAAATGGCATATGCAACAGAACCCTAAGTCTAGTGTTTCTAAGTCCTGATTAACTGTCCTGCCATTTTCTATTTATACACACTTTAAAAAAAGTTTTAGTTCCATGTTTGATAACCTTCTTACTGGAGGTAGAGCTCACAAATATCCTTCAAGTTCTTCTGGGATGCAGTTCTGTCACCAGTGAAATCCCTATAAACTCACTTTATTTTTGCCTGTTAAGCTACAGTTACATCTTTCTTTCTTCTTGTATTTCTTTCCTGCTCATTCCAACTTACTTCAGTTAATATATGGCATGCCCCAATAAAAAAATGCACACTATTCTCCATTCTGCACTCGTATCTCCCAGGAATTGCAGCTGAATTCCATCACAGATTCAGGTAAATACCTTATTCTCTACAGCAAGGTTTAAGTTGAGCTACTGATGGTTTTCAGTAGCATTATCAAGGCAAGCTTACATGTATTTGTAATGATCACTACAGTTTATTAGATATGATCTCACTGAAGGGAAGGTGGGCAATGCCTGCACTCTAGAAATAGATATTATTTAAAAGCACATTTTGAATGGTATTAGCTTGATTTCCCCTCTAATCTTCTATGCGAAAGTGATCACTCACACACACACAGAGAAATAAAAAAATCTATCAACACTAGCTTTTACCTTAGGGAGTCCCGATCCTTTCATAGGTCAAAGGCTTCTAACGCTATTTTATAGCAAGATCTCCTTAAAACGCAGGTGATTATATCTCTGTGCTCTATTTCCTTTTATAAAAGAATTTGCAAAACAAACTACTTTTTCCTTTATAAGATCAAGAGAAACATTAGAGTTTAATTTTTTCTTTTAAACCAGAAGTCCTCTGAACACTACCTTCTTTCAACAGACTTAACTAACTCAGTCAACTATTTGAGATAGGCTTGTGTGGAAAAAAATCAAATTAAAAAAAAATCCAGTAGCTAAAATAGTCAGACCTCAAACAAATTGCCAGAAAAATAGTGTCAGGATTAGAATAATTTCAAATTCAATTTTCTCACATGATTCTAACAATGGACCAGGTGTGCTACAAACTAAAAGTATGAATTAAAGTCTGAAAAGAGAAAGCAATACATAGACAATGAAAAATTTGCTTTGCCAAGAGGGAGGAAGTCCTTTAAACTCATTTGACCTACAGCTTCTCAGAAGAACACACATTTCATAATAAATTCAGTGGAAGCATTTTGACAGCAGCTGCATCACTAATTTCTTAGTTTCTGCAGTGATCAACATATACTTCATAAGTTAATTGCAAAAACTGCATGTAAGTCACTACTTTTAATCAAAATTTTAAAAAATCAAACAGTTCATATTGGTCCAATGCAATGTCTTTTGAACACACCAAGTAGAAATTCTGTTAGCAAAGGAATCAAATTTATTTTAAAGGATCAAATTGGCTAAAATTCTAAACAGCTGAAATTGGAGATACCAAGCCCATACCATACCCAAGATACCATACCCAAGAGGGTACCATAATCACTGCATCAAAACAGGGAATAATTCAATTAATTTAGCAGTAGGAGGATGAACCAAAGATGGCCATTTTGACAACCACCTTGGGTTTCTCATATCTTTTGTTCCACACTAATTAGTTAGTTTAGCCCGATACAATTAACCATAGTTTGGTACATATGTTCTATTAAGCACATGTTACATCATATACTATGCCACACTCTTGAGTCTGTAAATCATTTTCCAGCACTGCCCACAGTCTTGCATGAACTATGTGCTAAGTTAATTACAAATGTTATAAAATTAAGTTCAAATGCATCACAACAACAAAGTTAATTCTTGCAAAAATTTAAACTCAGCAACCTTAGCAGAATATCAGCACTTCTTCCCCCTTCTACGCATTTATTCCCTCTCCATACTTGAATAACTGCTTTGCCAGCAGATTTACAAAAATTGGGATAAATTACACATACGAGAGGACAGCAGCAGTCTTTGTGAGCAACAATTGTTGATATGATTCTACCACAATTCGACAAGTGTTACTCTGAGTTCACTTGCTCCTACATCAATCAAGATGACATAAACCAGATAGTCACAATTTGTACAATTAGATGAATCGTGTGACAGTCTTACAGGATCACTGACCTACACTTGGAAAATTTGGCAAAAAGAAACACATTTTGTTAAAATGGACAAATTTGTGCAGTTTCAAAGATAGTCACTATAATGCAAGCTAAATGGAGGTCTGCAAAGCCTAATTTTTGCTGCACGTTTCATCATTTTTTGATTATTCAGAAGAACAAGATGCTTGCTCATATAAAAAAATCTTACTTTTTAATTTCAAGGAGTGAAAACTAAACCTGATCCTCATTTCTACTATGTGTTTCTTTTAAATGATGCACACATTTCTGTAATCAGAGTTTTAAAATCCATATTCCTTGCAAAAAATTAACGGAAAATATTCTGTCAGAGTTTACCATAGTGGACCCAGAACAATTGCTTATCAGTTCTCGCAGTCACATGCAGTCTTCAGTGTAAATATGTTTACAGCTCTCAACAGAATAGAGCACCTATTTTTATAACCTTTAAAAAGAAAACTAATACAGTTTTGCAGGATACAGTTTTTTTTTTTTCATGTTTTCTTGCCCATACAGCATTTCTCTCCTGCAACGTGAAGCACTTTGTTCGCCTTCTAACCAGATTAAATGCAACCCACACTTCGGTTAATCAACCCCTAAGGAAAAACGCCAGCGCCCCCTCGTGGGCACAGCCTCCTTCTGACTGTACCGCCTTCACCAGCAATACCAACAATTCAGTTCATCAGTAATGATAGTTAATGCCCTTGCTAGACATTCATGTTTCAAATCATCCAATAAGGCTGTGGAACTATATCTGTAAAAGGAACTTCTTGTTTACTCAAAAAAAATTCATGAAGATCATGAAGAATAAACTGCAACTAAACTCTTTATTTTACCTGCTTGTTTAAAAGACAATCTCTTCATAAATTAATTAGAATTAGTAAATCACATTTATTATGTTGTCTGGTTATTCCAAAATACACTGAAAGCTGTTGTAAACTCAAAATGAAAGAGAGAACACAGGAATGACAGGCTGAACCTGTGTAGTTCAATCCTATTGCAAATGGACACAACAGTCCATACAATGCACAGGAGTATTAATGCACTAAGGAACATTCTCTTTGTTTTAGCAAGATTGTTTGCATGGCAAAGTGTTTGTTCCTAGTGCCATTCAGAGTTTTGCATGGTTTTTAACATTGCAGATTCCTATAAAATGTAAGGCTATCAGACAGAGGTCTCCCTTGAACATAATTCCCACTGACATCATTCGAATTTCAGGGTAAACAGCAATCACAGTATCCCAGTTAGAAAGTCTTCAGTGTATACATATTTGGTGCAGGATAAAGACACCATTGCAGCACCAATTTGATACAGTATGAGTAGGAAATGCAGAGCAGCACCTGGAACCACTATGCCAAAAGCAGTAACCTCTAACGCAGGAGCCTATCAGTCCACTTCTAGAATTGTGTTCAACTCCATGTGCAGGTCATATCTCAGGGTTTTCAGTGATGCTATGCCAAGTCATTACTATTTCATGTGTGTTAAAGGAAACTCCCTTCTGGAATGGAAATAAACTCTTCCAGGCTGTCACAGGTGGCACTGGCATTGGACTGGGTCAGTGCTGAAGGGTACTGCAGAAGATTAAGCCTGTTCCAATCATTTTCAGAGAAAACTATGAGCCATGAATTTTGTGTATGTCCAAATACTTGTGATAAGGTGATACTCAAGATATAACTTTGTATCCAAAAAAAACCCTTTAAACAATATTCCACTAAATTCCTTGCACTGTATAAAATTAAGGGGAATCTGTTTCTGTAAGAAATCAGTAAAAAACCAGCAACAATTCAGTCAATACTGAAATAGAAGATTCCATTATTGCTCACTGTTCCCGTAGTTTGTTCATCATTGATTTAAAGGAAAATAATACTTATCCATCAGAAGTTTCTTTTGCCTTTGAATTATTTCTTAAACAATATTAGTCCCATAACATTTTAAATGTTTGTAAAACCCTATTTCTATTTCTTTTTTAATTTAAATAAATAAGCCTCAGCAATATTACAACAATGCTAATGAACTTTGAAGAAAACATAAACAGGGCAGAGGCTGCAAAGTATCCTGACTAGTCTGTATAGCAACTGAAAGTGAGATGTTTTTGCCTCTCAGGCTCCCACAGGCTTTTCCTAGCAATAGTCTTACTTAGTTCTGTGGCTTCCTCTTCTCACTTCCCAGATGTCAGTGCTGTACTTTCTCTGCAGACTGCAGCAGTGAGCAGCGTCACTGTGCATCTGTCTGTAAGATACTACTCTAAGACATCCTCTCCCACTTGTCCAATAACCAAAACTGCTTTGTATAAGTCACAGCACCTCTTTTTAAAATTATTGTATTCATGGCATTTTAAATAATACTGCCTTTTCACCTCTATCATGGGTGCATGCACTATCCATAGTATCCTTCAGGGATTTTGGAGACATGAGGCTGTTGCTGACTATGTAGAGACTCTATCTGCCTGCATGTGTAAATTTGTGATGCTTCTTTGCACTGAATATACTCATATTTTACCACTTCATATTCTACAAAAGTTTCCAATTGTGCCTAAATAAATCCATGCATTCTCTATTCACTGAATTAATTTTTTTTTTAAATTTTCCATTGGGATTGTTTTATCTGGAGCCTAGGTGTTAATATTATACTTTCATTTAACCTGAAGGAACTGTTTGTTTCTTCTAGCTAAATATAGGTTTGTATCACAGTTTGGGCTGCCTTCAACTTTGTGCTCAGAGAACTGACTTTCCATCTATCTTGTCATTCTCTAATTCCCAAAAAATCTGTGTGTTTTCAGAGCTAAATGTATCAAACTTATGGGTTCTACTTTTCCACACATCACTTTACCTCCTCCTTTTAACTTCCAAGTTTTGCCCTTACAGCTGCTAAACTAATCTGCCTTTAAAACCTGCTACCATTTTTTTAAAATTACTTGTTCTGCAGAGAAAGCAAAAATTGGAAGCCATTCTCTACCTGTTATTTAGGCAATTTCAGGCACTTCAGTCCACCGTAAGGGCTCAGAAAAGGTAAACTGTAATGGGCTGCAATTAGTTGTCTAGGTCATTTTATATTAACTTTCTATCTGTATAATTTTAACTATGTCAGTGTATAAACCTGTGAAATGTGGCATAAAAATATATTTACTTCTGAGTGTTTAACTGGACACTATTCTTCAACTTTTTTCTCCTCTCCTTTCACCTGGTTTTCTTCCTAAGCAAAATCAAATCATTTTGGTTTTGAATTAGCCTGCAGCTTCTTTTTTCTTTCACAGTGTTCTGGAGATCACTGTGAGGTTTAAGAGAATTTTGGCATTACTAAAGAGCTAATTCTCATCAGTAAATGAACCTCCTTTCCGGGTGAATGGATTTGTAATCAGCAACTGTTTAGTTAAAGCACAGCTTGTATCTCTAATATTTGCTACCATATTTGAAACTGCCTTTTATGTTATGTAATACAGATCTGAGAGGAGTAAGGAAATAGAGCGATCACTCATGTATGCTTGCATGACAGATAAAATTCTTATCCACGTTATCTAAACAATCTAATAATTTAACCCCCTCTGCATGTCTTCTAATCACACAGAAAGCATCCATATCATTACTTATTTCACTTTCCTTTTGAAGTCTAGATCTAATCTCTCTCTCAGCCTGTATGTTTTGTTTGGTAAAACATTTATTTGCACGGTGGTTTACTCAGATATAGACTAACATTAAGTTTATAATGATTTCATTTTGAGTGTATTACGAGTAGAGTACAACAAAATTACATACCAGGGGCCTGTGGCCCTCTCTATGCTAGCAATTCATTGAATCATTCAGGCTCAGAAGGACCTCAGGAGGTCTCTGACTCACTTTCCTGCTCAAAGTAGGGTTATCCAAGATGCTTACAGGATTTTACCCAGTTGAGTCTTGAAAACATCCACAACCTCCCTGGGCAACCTGTTCTAGCAGTTAAGTAGTCACACAGTTATTTTTTCTGCCCTTTATATTTAATCAGAACCTTGCCTGTATCGATTTCTGCCCAGTGTCGCTCACCCTCCTGCTGTGCGCCTCGGTGAAGAGTGTGGCTCCTCTCAGGGGCATCCACTTAAGCACTGGAAGGCTGAGTTCCCTCAGCTTCACATCACTGGTAGGACTCCCACATTAAGGAGGAAGAAAACAAGCAGGACAAATTCTCTAATATTAGCAGCCTGTTTATGGTTTACTGAGTTGGTGTGACCTCCCTGTACTTCTGCAGATCAGGTTCAGATCCTCAGAGCATTTTTGTAAATGAGTGAAACTTCACATAAGCTACTGCTCTCTTCTCTGTGGTGACAGGGCTGGAGAGAATGGCCCGAACTTGTGTCAGGTTTAGATTGGATATCAGAGAAAGGTTCTTCACCCTGAGGGTGGTTGGGCACTGGAACAGGCTCCCCAGGGAAGTGGTCATAGCACCAAGCCTGACAGAGTTCAAGAAGTGTTTGGACAATGCTCTCAAGCACATGGTGTGACTCTTAGGAATGGTCCTGTGCAGGGCCAGGAGTTGGACTCGATGATCCTTATGGGTCCCTTCCAACTCAGCATATTCTGTGATCCTGTGAAGAATGCTGGACAGTCTTAAAAGGGATGTCATCTGCTCCAAGCTGCTAGACTTGCTGCAGCATAACTTATGCAATCTCTTTACTATGACAACTTATATCCTGTACACACTAGTTCATGCATTTAATTTTTTCTTGGTTGGTTTTTGGGTTTTTTTTGTTTTAAAGGCTATAAGAATATACAAGCTGTAAGGACACTGCATCTCTCCATGGAAAAGGCAACATCTCTACTTCTTTACTATCTTCTTATCTCAAAGTTGTTATATCCCACTACACCAAAGTAAAGAGATCTGCTACAGCAGTTGAAGCTTCAAGAAACCTGAATTTTCCATTCAGATCACATTTCTGTATATGAGGTTTGTCATGGTTTGTTTTTTTAATATTTTTTTTAAGTAGCCTAGAGGAAAAAGCAACATAAGGCTCTATTTTCCTATTCATTCTCCTAACTCTACTATCACTTCTCTGATTCATAAATACTTCACCTATTTTCATTATTTTAGCCTTAACTGACAATATTACACTTACATGAGGTATGAAATGTAATAGTTCATTGTCATTTCTACTGAGAATACTAGTTATTCTGAAATATCCCACTTTTGCAGAAAAATGTGTTACTGAAGATCTAATATTATTCCCCCACACTATTACAGTACTTGTCAACTCAAATTTCACTGTGCTAGGGTTCATACTGAGAAAAGGCAGTTTTACATTCCAAGAAATGCAGTTACTTCTTGTCAGTAAAATTACATACCTAATTCTAAGTCCCTTTCTCATACTTAAAAATCCACATTGCAAATCTGTGGATCTAAACCTAAATAATTAACTACTTATTAACAACTAAGTTATCAGTCTTCTGGAGTAAATGACATTGGTATTGTCTAGTGTCACACAGAGATATCAATCTGATTTCCAAAGTAACAAACTCACATTCAGTATTCCCTACTCATCTCCTGCCATTCAGAATCTTGTCAGAGTTTATCTATAACTTTTGAATAGTACTTCTATTAGTTCTGCATCAATAAACCATAGTGACATTTGTGAATTATACTAATTGCTAAATTCAATGTCAAGTCTCAGCACATGCTAATCTTACAAGGCAAAATTAAAAGTTGGTTTTTAGTAACTGGTTGTATAGATGCTGTTTGGGTTTGGGGTTCTTTTCCCTGGTAATCCACTAGTATTTATCGGGCACTGATTTTCGGTACCAGTTTTGGTAGTGGTTATGTTACCAGGTCATATGATTTGTTGCCTACACATCTTTGAAGATGTAACCTCAGTGGCTGTGTTATCATGTCACATAACAAACGATTACCCTGAAGAGGTCAAGTTGATTTGAACAACACAAAGCATTGCCTTGAAAACCCCACCAAAAGGAAAATGAAGTAGTATTCACACAATTTTTACATCACCTTACCTTTAACTTGAAAGTATTTGGGATGGGAAATCCTGGAATAAAAATGTACACTGTTGGGATGAGCAAGAAGCAATCCCTTTTTGTCCCTTTATTTTGTCCTCTTATATAAAAAAAACCCTAACCAGATAAACCCACAACACTTTTCCACCCAGAGAAAAGCCAATATTTGGTCTCTTTGTTTAAGGAAAGGAGACAAGAAATCAGCCCTCGGGCAGTAACTTTAAATTTAACTCTATGTGATTTTCCCATACTATTGGCAGAACAGGAACAACTAATACAAGAATGAACTCATGATTTAGGGGCAAAGAGGTGTGCTATGAGTATCATCTAAAGAGTAAGTACAGAAAGCACATTACTTGACTTCAAACCATAGGAGAAATACCATTTCAAGGCAAATCATCTGTAACTACTCCATATAGTGTCCCCAAATTGTACCTAGTACATAGTGAAGAAAGGCTACATTCCACATCAAAAGAGTCAATTGTGTGAAGTAGTGTGAGATGACAGCAATGTATTAGATACCTGATTTTTCATTACTAGGATGGCATTCATAAAATTCTAGCCCACAGCCCCATTCTAACACCATTAGATGTGGGATCAGCTCAATTATAAACTCCACCTGGAACAGAAACAAATCTAACTGACCTAATGAGATACAGAAAAATGCAGAAAATGTAAAAGTATGATAAAGTGACTTTTCCTAAGGCCACTGAGTCTTCTGACCTGCTTAGGCCTTGCAGCATTTTGAGTATAGATATGTATTTGAGCCACACATTTTGCTTTCATAAGCCTTTTAAGTGAGAGGTTCAAGTAGACTGAGCCTTTTCATGGCTTGTAACCTAAACACTGACTCTTTCTTTGAGACCAGGACACAGTTCTGTGGCTTTCAATTTCTGTAACAACTTGAGGATATGATTTATCAAAAGACTCTTTATTCCCTTCCAGAATCTATTCTATGTGGCAGCTGAAGTTCTCATGTAAGTGATATCTAGCTACACTGACATATAACATTTATGTAACTTCTCCTCCCTATTTCTACTTTTCTTTAATGGCAGAGGACGGAGTAGCTTTAGCACTCAGTTTAATACATAAGTTATTAGTTTCTCCCAAAACCCTGCTGAGAGAGTCATTGTGCTCCACGTGAGAAGGATGTAAGCTCGTGTCTTGACAAGCGCAAACACAATTTCACTAAATCATGTGAAATTCAGCTTCTAATATTAGTAATGTAAAAAAAAAAAATTAGATATGGCATACCTCAATCTCCAGGGGAAACAAGCTAAATAATGTCATATCTAACACTTAATACAAGTCACTAATATAAATGAACATCATCAAAAAAAGCAGTAATTAAAACCTACTTCAATATACTAGTTAGGAATAAACCTCAAATAACCTATGCTACAAACACATTTAGAATGCCAAATTCAACTATCAAAACCAACTAAAACAGAAAAACCAAGCAAATATTGTAGAAACTACTGGGAAACAATATGTAACAAGTTTTGAATCATAATGCTATAATAAGAAGGCAAGATATTCATAATATTACATTAGAACTCCCTTAATTTTGGGTGCATTAGATTAAAGAAATATTTTGTTTTAGAAATTTCATATGCTTTCCACAAACTGTACCAGAACCTAAACCATCTATATGCATTACAAAATATAAATAAATCCACTATTTTCTATAAGTAGCATTAAATTAGAGTTTCAACGATTGCAAAGGCTTCACCAAGTAATGAATGCACCAGAAAAACATAATATGAATTTTTGAAAAAGCTGCTGTGGTGTTCTGCAATGCATGGCAATGGAATTAGTTGTTCTACATGGATCTCCAGCATCTTCCTCTCAAATTCTAATTTAGAAAGAAGGACAGAAAACTACATTTTAAAGTATTTAATTCATGGTCTTGGCTTGGTTCATTCTGCTTCAATTCTTACTTTGCATTGTTATATACACAAAATTCTGTCCAATATTATAAACAACACTATGATTTAGGGTGCAAAACTGAGTAAAAAAGTAGAAAATAATATTGAAACAAATGTATTTTATTTTTTTTAATACTTTTCTAAAAATTACATAAGTTTATACTTCCCTGAGTGCTCTTACTGGTAATAATAATCTTCCTGTGAGCAACTTATATAAAGGACAATTATTCAGAAGAATGGATACTCTGGCAATTCAGAAAAACATAACACTAATCAGCCACATATTAACAAGAAAAATAACCTAAGCTCTGATGTGTTTGGATATAATTTTTTGCCTTCACATCCTTGCCTCCCAATATGAATGAAATTCACAAATGTCTCTTTGAATAAGCCCTCTCCCTACCAACTACTCTGATGAACAATCTCTCCTCAGTAGCTGAAAAGAGGTCGAAAGCCAAGGAATTCACTGAAGCAGGTTAAACACTAGCTGTAAGTCTTTGCAATACCCAAATCTGGTAATCATAGTACCTCTCACTCTGCTGCCACCTCCCTGAATTGTCCTGATTGCACTAGATCAATCCTGTTTTCCCAGCACAGACAGTGATTTCAGATGTGTACAACTGAGTAGTCAGGAAGCTTCACCAGAGCTCATGCAGTTCCACTGCTCTCTTCTGTATCTCCAAGTGAAGAAATCCTGTCATTTTTTACTGATTGTAAGAAATGTAATTGACTTTTTTCTTCCTTCCTTTCCCTGTACTCTCCAAAAAGAGAATGTGATTGCTCAGGAAATGGGAGCAGTTTAGCCCACAGACTAGTCAATAAGCAGACCAGACCTTCCCAGCCAGCTTCTGAACTCGGACATTCATATTTGGAGCTTCAGTGTAAGCTAAAGAATAAGTATATGCAGATGTTATTGCTGAGTACTAATACTGGAGAGTCAGTGCCCTCATTTAAAACAGAGCCAGGCATGAAAGTACTTGTATTCTTTTATCACCACTGAATCATTTCCTAGCAGTGTATCTAAACAAACATGAGTGTCCTGAAGAAGTACAAAGTAGTTTGGACATTCATTTACCCAGCATCCTAAGGATATCCCATTCCTAGGGATAAGCACAAGATCAGGGCAGGTATGTAAGGATACTTTATCATTATGCAAATGTGAAAGGTTTACAAATGTAACACCCATCTACAAGAACAGCCAGAAGAAGGATCTGTTGACTAAAAGACCTGTCAGCCTGATCTCAGTGCTGGCAAAGGTCATGGAGCAGATTGTCTTGAGTGCCATCATTCAGCATATAGAGGACAACCAGGGCATCAGGCTCAGCAGGGGTTTATGAAAGGTGGGTCCTTCTTTGACAAGGTGACCTACTTATGGAACAAGGGAAAGGCTGTGGATGACTGCCTGGACTTCAGTAAAGCCTTTGACATCATTTCCCACAGCATGCCCCTGGTGAAACTGGTGCTCAAGGCTTGGATGGGTGCACTGTTCACTGGATAAAAAAACTGGTTGGATGGTCAAGCCCAGAGAGTGGTGGTGAATCCAGCTGGTAGCTGGTCACAAGGGCTCGGTATCAGGGCCAGTTTTGTTTAATATCTTTATTGAGGATCTGTATGAGGGGACTGAGGGCACACTTGATCAGTTTTCAGGTGACAGCAAGGTGGGTAAGAGTGTTGGCCTGCTAAAGGAAAGCCCTGCAGAGGGATCTGGACAGGCTCTGTTGATGGATGGCAGTCAGTGGTATGAGGTTTAACAAGGCCAAGTGCTGGGTCCTTCTCTTGGGTCACAGGCTGGGGGAAGAGGGGGTGGAATGTTGCTCAGAGGAAAAGGACCTGGGAGTGCTGATCAACAGTGGCTGAACATGATCCAGCAGTGTGCTCAGGTGGTCAAGATGAACAATGATATCTTGGTTTGTATCAGAAACAGTGTGGCCAGCAGGACTAGGGCAGTGATCATCCCCTAGTACTCAGCACTCATGAGGCTGTAACTTGAATCCTGTGTCTTGTAGTGTGCCCCTCACTACAAGAGAGACATGGAGGTGCTGGAGTGTGTCCAGTGAAGGGCAACTGGGGAAGAATCCAGAGCTTATGAGGAGCAGCTGATGGAACTAAGGCTGTTTATCCTGTAGAAAAAGAAGCTCAGAGGAAACCTAATTGCTCTCTATAACTCCCTGAAAGGAGGCTGTAGCCAGGTGGAGGTTGGTCTCTTGTCCCAGGTGACAAGTAATAGGACAAGGCTTCAAGTCATGCCAGGAGAGGTTTGGTTTAGATAGTAGGAAAAATTTCTTCATGGAAAGGGTTGTCAAGCATTGGAATAGGCTGCTCAGGAAAGTGGTTTAGTGACCATTCCCAGATATAGTTAAACAATGCGTAGATGTGGTGCCTAAGGACACGGTTTTGTAGTGGACTTACACTTTCTCCTCTCTGTTAGATACAGGTTTAAAATAAATTTTGGTTCCTTGTGTAAACTGTAAACAAATGACATTTTAGGCTTCTGCACATGATTATATTCAGTGCACGTCTATTTCTTGAAAAATTAATCATTATTTTGAATTTTTTTATTAGCTCATGTAACTTATTTCAACTCAAAAGAAGCTAGTATCTCTAATTATAATTGGTTTTCTCTCTCCATTTTCACTCTAGCAATATAAAGCATAATCAGCTTCACTTTCAAACCATTTTATCCTTATCTAAACAGAAATTGCAACAAGTTTTGCAATATGTGACTAATTGAATTAATAATTTATTCTAACCTTACAAACACACTCTTAGCCAAACAACAGAACTTAGTGAGCTTACTGAAATTTATTCTGTCTAAAAATTCTACATACACCTCAAATACCTGGAGTACCAAGGACAGTAACGTTCAAGAGCAGGATTCCATTAGGACTTTAAACACCAAATTCCTTTTCTTTGAATAACAAGCTAGATCTTTACTTAGATCAATTAAAATATTCCCACAGATATTGCTGTCTCTTAGCAAAGGACCACAAGATGAACTGAAATCAATGAACTCCATGAATGACATTAAACAGACCTGCACATCTTGCTCAGAGAGTTGATATATTGGCAGAAAGAAAAAAAATACTGAATATGGTATTTATTAAACTTCTACCTCAAAAAGGTATTTAAATCCACACCTGATGGGCTCTGAGTGCTCTTCTAATGGAGATCTGCTACACACACTTGCACCAGTGCATTACATCTGCCACTGAAAGCTTTGCAATGTACAGTACAGCCAGTTCTCTGCAAGCAGATGAGGCCTCCTGCCTCCCAGTGGTGTCAGCTTCTGTGCATGCACTACACAGCAGATGCCCACTGGTAGTTTCGCCTGTTTCTCAATACTTGCAAAAAAGAGAACACTCAACAAAAGGGAACATGATGAGCAAATCATGCAGCTTTCTCCCACACAATCATTCTACTTGAATCTCAACAAGACAGGCTATGGGCCAGAAAACTGTTCTGAAGATGGCAGTATAACTCATGTATCATATTTCCCAGGGCCTTGTGGCCTCTTTTCTGGAAAATTATGTATTTTAGTCACATAATGGAGAAGGCTTTGTTCAGTTGGGAAAGACAATAAAGAGGAAAATACCTGTTGCTAGTATTAGTATAATTTATCATGTCTAAAGTCAGTTTTCTGTGTGTTGCCAAAGACCTTGAGGAACCAAGCAAATCAGGAATGCCTGTGAAACCAGAGGAAATCTACTTGAAAGCACTGCAGATTGCACACCCTTTCATTAAAACATTCAGAGACTTACTAGAAAAGAAGTATAGACTATTTAAGGGGTAGACTACTGGGCTACAGTATCATTCTACAGCAGAATGCAATCTCCACTAAATTCTGTTTATCTCCTCTTGTTATAAAATGTAAATATATCATCAGCCAACCTTTCAAGGCTGTTACAATGATTAAGTAATTAACATTTGGAAGAAATTCTGAAGAGTAGAAGAAGAGTTATTATAGCAAACAGAACACATTAGGTATCTCCCAAAACAACAACTAAAACGTTTATTACTACTTGAAGTGTATTTCTGTCTTTGAAGATTCTGGTCTGTTACTGCATAGCAAGAATTACACGTAATAAACATGAGGCAGACAGTCACTAAACTTTCATTTCAGATTTCCACATTACGGAAAAAAGCATTATTTCTGTGAAACCAGCTCTGAAGAAAAGATGGTTTTAAACATCCTGATGCTTCAAGCACTTAAAGTTAGCTCAGATATAAGATTATTTGCATTGAAATCATAGAGGCTTTTCAGAATCATACAGCGGGTATATGCATCATATACAGGAAATGTGCTTTAATTATCAACATCTTTCACTTCAACCACACCTGTGTGAATGAACTTCCTGGGTACACTTTGGAGTGGCACTACAGTTAACTACTGCATAGCATCTATTAACATACAGTAACGTTTTTAGTACTGAGACAATGCATAAAGATTGGACAAGAAATTGATGTTTGACCATCATGACTAAGTGTCATGGAATCATAGAATCATTTAGGTTGGAAAAGACCAAGCCCACACTAAAACATGACCTTAAGCACCTACACATCTTTTACATACCTCCAGGCCCACTTCACTGGGCAGCCCGTTCAATGCTTGACAACCCTTTCCATGAAGAAATTTTTCCTACTATCTAAACCAAACCTCTCCTGGCATCACTTGAAGCCTTGTCCTATTACTTGTCACCTGGGACAGGAGACCAACCCTCACCTGGCTACAGCCTCCTTTCAGGGAATTATAGAGAGCAATTAGGTTTCCTCTGAGCTTCTTTTTCTACAGGATAAACAGCCTTAGTTCCATCAGCTGCTCCTCACAGGACTTTTTCTCTGTATCAATATTGCGTAAAACAATACAGAATGTTTTTTTTATTTTCTTTACTTGTAAAAAATCCAAAAACTTATATTTAGGTCCAAGTGTGCTACAAAAAACCTTATACTTTTACTATGTGTATGTTCATGCATAGCAGTACACTTAATTATATACTTCAACAAACAACTGATTTTTTAAAACCATACAAGTCATGCATGTGAAGAACAGCTTAAATCCAAATGTCATAGAATTCCAAAAGGGCTGCTGAGTTACACAAGGAACTGCTTCAGCTCCTCACTAGATTTACAAAACACATTACTTGGCATTATGATGTGCACAAAATGAGCCACTTGATATAATTTCTAATCACAGACCTCAGTGCATTACACTTTTACATTTACAAACACAGGTGATTTTATAGTTACAGTTTTCAGCTTTTTAAGGTCAGGAAGATCCTTTCAACTATGATGTTCTTTGCCAGTAATCTATTTCAGCCACCTGCTTAACTGAACACACTTAGAAAGTTACCAGCATGTGAATGGCCCTCCTATGCATCTTATCTTACACATAAAGGCGATAACTGAAATCAGGATGTAGCCTCATAACATTCTTTTTCATATTTGCACATCTATTTCTTTTGAAACATAGCAGTGCAATTGTTTCTTCTATTTCAAATGTCATTCTAGCTAAAATCTTTATTGACAATTCTGATGGGAGTCCTAGGAGGTGGTTTTTTAAAAAGAAAATATACCTACAGTTAGCTTCATTTTTTTAATATCTAAATAAATCAACCAAGCCCTGAAAAAGGTTCTCTTAAACACACATTAGGATGAAAGTTTGTGTTCTGCAAAAACCTGCATTATAAGTAGTGTATGTTTTAAATCATCTGTTAAAAATAGATTTTTTTTTTCCAGAATCCTGACTTAGGAGTTTGAGGTTTTGTAATTTTTTAAGAAAAGGCTGAATAAACAAACACCGAATTCTAAAGGGAACAAATCAAAGAGCTATATGCAATAATGCCCTGCAATTCAGTAATGACAAAATACCATGATTTGAAATTAGTTATACCGTATATAAGCAGTGTAAAAATCATCAAGCAGTTAATGGATTACTGTGGTACATTCTAAAAAACCGAAAAATTCAATTCCAATATCAAACAATTACTGGCCTGGAAAATATGACAATGAAAAATAGCTATGTTTGCTGATAGAAACTGAAGTTCTTTATGTTACCTTCAAAAGAAAATAAAATATCTTTCCCATGTAACACTGTCATATCCTCAAATTTTGAGTAGTTCTGCAGGATGTAGCCTAACCATTACATCAAACCTAATACATATACTGTCAAAAAATTGGAAAATGAGAATTAAAATAAAGACCAGTTTTTCAGAACCACAGCATTTTCAACACCAAGATGTGCATATTAAACTATCAGCGGTAGTAACTGTAACATGGCCATACCATAATCACTATAAACATGGCTGCTCGTCAAATATGCCATGATTTTGCCTCAGAATCTCAGGATCATGTATATAACACCCTACCCAAATGGGTGGACCTGTCTGTGAGTTTTCTTAGCCAGCTGTGATGAAATACATGTTAGAAAAATGCTTCAGGTTTTTCACAGCACCATATCAGAATAGATTCTTACCATCGAGTACTTATTAATAGAAACCCCAAACACTAGTTTGCACATTGATCATATTCTACCCAATCTAGTTCTTGAATCAATCTAGTTCTTGATTCTACCCAAACATCAAGAACTAGAAAATTCCTTTATACTGCCTTTCTGATCCCAGATACCTTCAGGGATTCAAGTGTCTGGAAGGAAAGACCTACATCTATATCATGTTATCTGTGGGATAGATTTTTCTCACTATCTCCACAGAAGTTAATAAAAGATTCTATCCTGTACGTGATAAATAATGAGGCCAATAACAGAACACATACACACTCACCTTCTGTACCTTCCAGATGTCACAGAATCCTAGAGGAGTCCTGTGGTTTTACTGGCACAAGACACCCTTTCAGCTTTCATTTTGTTATACTGATAAAGCAGGAAAGATCTACAAATTGCCGAAGGAAATAAGGAGGTAACCCTGCTACAGACTAATTATGGCTTTCACTGGAATCCGTGGATTAATTCTGGAAATACCAACTGATTCTATGAAGACTGCAAGCCCACAGTCACAAACACCGTGACCCTTCAAACACAAAGAACTAACTGATCCACGGTGACACCTGAGTGATCCAGCCTATTACTTCTTTTTTCTTGTAAAACAAATGCATGTATCAAATTTAAAACTATGGAAAAAGGAATCATATATTAATTTACAACTAATTAAGCAGAATAAAAACTTTTTTACCATGAGCACAGTCAAGCACTGGAACAGGCTGCCCAGAGATGATGTAGAGTCTCCATCTTTCAATAGAACCAAAATCCGCTCAGAAGAACCTGCTATAGCTGATTTTTCTGAGCAATGGGTTGAGCTAGATATTGCCAGCAGTCCCCTTCAATCTCAACTATTCAGTGGTTCTATGAAAACTATAGTAAGGTAGCAACAGAAATATAGACAGGAAAAAAAGACTACCACATGTTTTCTTGATTTTTAAATTAAGGTCTAACCTGAAAAAAAAATTTGCCAGAATTCTTAAACATAAGAATGCTAACCTATTCTGAACTTGCATATTTCCCATGCTGTGATCCCACATAAAATTCCATATAGCAAAAACTGGGAAACAAAGTATTGAAATTCATAACTACCTTTCAAGCATCTTACACCGAAACTCTGAAAAATGGCAGAAAAGACACTATTAATTTACTTTCTTCAACAATGTCCCTCCTTTCAGAACTAGTAATTCCAGGAAAGGGAGGAAGCAATGAGCATCAAGCCTTCTACAGTACACCTTAAGATACAATACATCTAGTAGAAAATTACAACAAATACTCCGAAGAAGCTACAAATTCACATTGCATAAGCTATTTGTAGCTAGTAAGCCTCAAACAAAATCCACTGAAGTTAAAACTGGGATACAGCTAAGAAAAAGAAGAACCAGATGAAAGACAGTGAAGCTGATTTTGTTCCTTCTACATAAATACATTCAGCAAGTCAAACCTGCACTTGATTTATGCAGGAAACCAAATTAATTAAAGCACCTGAAGCTTTTGATATTTCATGAGGTTTTGATGCAGTTGGCAGTTTATTCACATGCATTTATGATCTTCAGTACATTTCTCCTGAAAGTTTTAAGTTAAACCCTATGAACCTTCACTCAGCTGCTGGATACTTTAGCTTCAAATATAGAGAGTAGTTTCTGAATAATCTATGTTTGATTGTGTATTATACTTATAATAAAAAATCAGAAAATGCACATAATTTTTTGCAGTTACCCAGTAGTTCCATTGCATCATCTTCATTGTCAATATCTTCTTCCGTTACAGACGGAGCTGTGCTTTGAGCAGAATCAAAGGAGTCCTGAGAAAGCATGGCAGCCAGCAGTTTCTTATGTTGCTGCTGTTGATGTTTTAGTCCTTTGGTCTTTGGTTCCATTTTTAAGCTGTGAGGGAGGAAAGCACAACTTTCTCTTACTGGTGCTCTCTTTGAAACATGTCACATTTATCAAATTACTATAGTCCATGATGTCTTCCAGATCTGAAGGTTAACACCATCAGATGACACATAAACCAACTGGTTACCACTCAATCCACAATAATTGGATGTTCTAAGTCAGTTTGTGTTTTCAGTTCCTATTTAAAGTTTTGACTGAATTTGGGAGATTTCCCACTGTCTTCATGGGCATTAATAAGGTCTAAATAAGCTACGTATATAGAACACCAGGATATCAGTTACTAATCAGTATTGCTAAGGCATTGACCACATAGCAACAAAGCTGACAACAGAGAACTTCTACTTTGAGTGGTTTTGTTTTCATGACCACATGGAATTAAGGGCTATATATTTTTAACAATTCTCATGATTTGTCGAGTTGTGTCCCTAACCTAAATAACAGAGAACTTGAATTGCACAGAAGTTAAAAAAAAGGTATAAGGCAGGACTTGCTAGAGTTTGCCATTTCTGATTCCTTACAATGTAAACAAAAAGTCAACAAATAGAAGTTTGGTGCCCCACCTGAGAGTATCAACACCACCTCAGACTGCCTTACAGTCTGTTGCAAATACATGAGCTTTAGTATAATCAACAATAGTTCATTTCCCTAGCAAAAATAAACACTAATGAGACAAAGGGGACCTTGGAAATGAAGAATGGCCTTTGAGTTTAGGACATCAGGTTATGAATGAGGCCTCTGCAAGTGCTAGTTCATTTCAGGCTCTAAGAGAAAAGAGTATCACATTAAAAACCACTCAAATTCCCCACTGTGTACATATATTATCCCTTGAGGAAGATTAGCAAGAGCCTTGCATCCTCTCAGAATTCTTCCAAGAAATTTTTTTATGTAGAAAAAACTAGCAACTGTGACTTGGAAATTAGTTTAATCCTATTTTCACAGTGTTTGAATTTCTGAATGATGAGCTCAGTACCAGCAGGATTGCCACCAGCACTTTTCTATGGTCTCTTATCACTTACTAATACCTTGCCTTGCTTCCTTACAGCAGCAACAGAGAGCAGTACAAAACCAGTGACAAACACAGTCTTTCCTCTGTAGCAATCCAAAGTAATTTTAAGGGTAAAAAAGTGACCCTTCATCCATTTGACCATACAGCAACTCAGACTGGCCACACAGTCCTTTCCAGTCAAAACAATAGTGACTCCTGCCCTTTCAGCTGCATATTTTTTAATTTTCTTTTTAGTAATTAAACCTGGCTTTTAAATACAGAACATGTCTGCTTCTGTTGTTTATCATCACAGGGATGTATTTTAGGAAGGAAATAGTGGTTCTTTCCCACTGTGCATTACTGAATAGAGCAAAAAACGAGGATCATGGTTGTAAAGACAGAAAATCAGAGCACTCATAGATTCCCAAATATCACATACTACAGATGAATACTGACAGTGGGCATTTTATCAACAAGTTATCAATAGATCCATAGGAATATGCTATTTTCTGCAGTCCATCCCCTACAGAATGCTAAGAATGTGTAAGGGCTTCCCCAAACAGAAAAAACTAGTATGATATGGTTTGTGAAAACATGTGAGTCACATGACACTGACGGCAGTTACTCTACCAGTGATCTGCCAATGCCTAATCCTCTAGATATTTATATGCTTCATTTATGTAGCATTTTCTAATGTTTGGTGACAGGTGAAAGAAAAGATATTATCTGGAAATAACTGGACAATTACAGTTTTCACTTTCTTTTTCTTATACTTTAACTGATTATTAGGATTAGTTTAAAGAATTTGCTGCCTTATCACATGAATCTTAATAAATATTGTTACCGAGTACTTGTCTCATGCATTTGGTGTATGGTCCATTCCAAATTCTGCTCATAGCAGACATAGTCAGACATTGAAGCAACTGCCAATGATTAGTGAACTATTATTAAATATTCAGATTAACCCCAATCAACACAGGCCTTTTAAATTTCCATATATAGTTGGCATCAATTTTAGTATCACCACTATCTTGAGGTTCTGCAACTTTATTATTCTTTTGCAAAACTGCAAACATATTTTATAAATGCCTTACAAAAGCTGATGAAATGTTAATGAAGCAAAGAATCATCCCAGACATAAAATCAGTCATCCAAATGTAAATCCATATGCTGCATGTAATTTAGTAGTTATTCATTCTACTGAAAATCAGTACTCCCACTTAATGATATATATTTTTCAATAGGTCTTCAGCACTTGCTGCATCTAAAAACCAGAGATATTAGTACCCTATGAGTCTTTCCTGGCATCAATTACCCCATGTTCTCCTTGTTCATATGCCAAGCGATGTGATTTTGCCATGATACTCAACAAGACTTCTCAAATACTATTTTCAAAGTGATTAATCACATTTTTTAATTATAGCATTAGCTGTGAGGTTTCTTACATCTTGTACCACCCTCTAAAAAGAGAAAAATGTGCTGCTTTGAATCATCTTTGTTACTCAGAACTAAGGCTCTTTGTGCCCTTCTGGAATTAGACAGAGATGCTTACTTCTGCTCCTTTCTATTGACAGAAGGGATACAGTATCCTCAATTCTCTCTGCAACGTGGAACAGACCTTTATTCAGCGTCTTTACTGGAGATCTGAACCAGGAAAAAGAAGCCCAGGCCTGCACAGTCAAGCTGCAGTGCCCACTGCTGACTCCATTACTCTTCCAGGAACTGCACTGGAGAGACCCAGTGTCTGAGTTGTGTTGGTTCCCATCACACATCTGGCTGAGGGATCATTACTACATGCTGCTACTCTTTGAAATAGTAGTACTTGTAGATTCCCCCACAATAATCTAATTAGATGAAGTACTTAGGGAAAATAAACATCACCAACACGTGAGGAAATTTAATAAATACAGCCTGTATTCACACATAGTGACAGACTAACTTCCCTGTAACAGAGAGGTAAATTACAATGGAAAAGGCATGTGAAATACCTTAGATATTTTCAAAGTGAAAGCAGAGAGTTTCTACCTTCTTAAAAGAGGAAGAAAAAGGTGTCTGCTGCAGTCAGCGTTCTACTTATAACCCAAGAGAAATGCTACAGGGCTGAGAGAGAAAACTGTAGGTGTTTAAGCCAATTAACAAAGGCAGGGCACGAGATTTACACTTAAAAATAAAGGCATGGATCCTTTTTAAAGGAAAGCTGTGAGTAACTTGTGATAAACAGGTATCTTTAAATAATGGAAAATAGACTCCTTGTAAAAATGATAATCACTTCCATGTAGCTGAAGCACATTAACAAACAAACATACTCCTTCATTTCCAGACAAGCACAATAAATCTGCAGAAGTTATTTACTGCAGAGAACACAATTTTCTCTTAGAGAAAGACTTGTTATTAACACCAAAATGCTAGGTATATGAAGTGAAGATAAATTTAGGAAGTCCTGATAAAAATAACATAGATACTATTTCCTTTGTCTATCTTTTCTTTAAATGAGAAAATCAGATTTATCACTAAAGTGTCAAGAGTAACAAATACCTACTACCAATCATGGAAAGATGGGAGGGTTTGAAATACCTTTGAGTAAAGCTATATATCACAAAATTATTACTGGACCCCAATCATGTCAACATACTCCTAGCTTTATATATGGGAATAAATCCACATGATTGCAAATGAATATGAAGTTAATCACAACTAAATGCATGAGAAGAAACCAGTCACATATTAATGACTTCCATTTACTCTACATGCTGCCACACTATGGCATGGGAATTAAGAATCCCTGCATTCTGCAATCGGAAATGGAGTTCTTGTTAAAAAGACAGCTCTGTTTCACAAAACATAAATTTCGTAGGCTGGACCAAAATCCCACCTTCCTCCAGGACTGCTGCTATCCTCACTGTCCCACTGTTCATTTTTATTTCTTGGTATTGGTGGCTGCAGCATCTCAGCAGCCAGAGGATCTGCATCATTCTCTTCACGGCCAATCCATTCTCCAATTACACGAGGTCTGAGAAGGGGGGTGTTAAAACCTGTTGTGTCCTGATGAGAAAAAAATATAAAAAAAGAAACATTGCACTGTTTGTTCTCAATTGTAGACGTAAATAAAGAAATAAAAAAAAATATTAATTGCAGAAATACAAAACCAGTACAGTACATTATCATTTCAGAGGGTTATGAAATACCCAGAAACAATGACAGACTAATGCAAAGCTTCCCATTAACAAAATTCCAAGAGATATTTGCCTATCCTCATGCCTCAAATCTCTTGTATTTCTTTCTTTTCAATTGTAACTATAGAAAAATCACTTTACTTTTTTAATAAATGCATGACTCTTTAAACCGACTCTGTATCAGTTCTGCTGAGTAACTTGTATAACGAACACCCCAACCAAAACACTGTTGCAGATTAATAACATCACTCTTATTTGCATTATGAATTAATGCAAAATTAAAAAAATACATCTGCATTTTGCATTTTAAAAATAACCCTTCTGGGATTTACATAATGTATCTTTTAATTCTGAAAATGGTATTTAATAAAATGCATTTCTGAAACTAATACTCATATCTTTAACCACTTATTGGAAGACAGTAAGTTGTAGAGGATTACAAGAAGCAAGTAAAAATGCAACTGATACATTCAAAACAATAGCAATATTTTGCATCATCAGATGAGGAATTTAGATTAAAGAACAAATCAGCCCTAAAAATTGTACAAAAAAGCATTCCAAAGTGGTATGTCTGTTCTCCATTTTATTAGAACCACTGTAGATAAAGAATCATGTACAACAGCACAGTCAAACTAAGAAACACACCTGTATACCCAAAAAGGATATGAGATTATGGGATAGGAATATTTATTTTATTTTAATTAAACTCTTCTAGGTTAGTAAGGACATTTCAAACACCCTATTCCTAATTAGGAGAGACATACTCTATTCCTATGATTTAACGGGAGAAAATTTTAGGAAAACAAATCCCTAGCTGTTATCTAGCTCACTGCCTCAACAAATATTTCTGCCATGAAACAATGCTTTCCAAACAAAAAGCATCTGGAAAAAGTACAGCACAGTGATTACTTAGCCTAGACACCACATTTTCTCTCCTTCCTAAAAATAAATTACTTTTGAAGTCTCTTCCTAATTGAAACAGATATGGTAAAAGCACAGTTTGAAGTAGATGCCTCTACCAAAATGAAAGAGACAAGCCAAAACAAAACAAAACAAAAAAAACCCCAAACCAAATCAAAACAAAAAAAAAGGCTGCAAAACTGCTTTCAATATGAATATATTTACCCGGCTCTAGCTAGACACCACAATTTTGCTCAGCAGAACTCCAAGAGCTTCTATTTTGACAGAAGCAAATGTGACCCAGGCCCTGGATCCAACTCACTCACCTTGTTCTTTTGTTCTGTTTTCTGCAATGTGCCTGTGAGTGCATGACCAGATTCCACTCCCTATACCTCTCTCCAGAGCTGTCCATCATTTGACTAATTCACTTTTACATGATGTCTGCTTTCTGCAAGAACCACTGAAGATTAAAAGTGAGCAATACAGAAGAGAGAAATCTGAGGACAACATCACATGACTTCAGAGGTTTCAGGATATCTAGCCAGTGCTGTCCTTTTTTTTTTTTTTTTTTTTTTTTGTGTACTTGCAAATATACATTTTGTGCATCTGTTTGGAGCTGTGTCATAGTCAGGTAGACTAGAGGACAATCACCTCTGGGCACTTGACAAGTGTAACTTGTCACTGGTGTGACCACCATTGTATGGTTATGAGCTTAGAAAATATTATTTCACTGCTCACAATGCCTTCATTACACAAGGTGACAGCATTAGTTTAAATAAGAACCATTTGGCCTCTTCTGAGGTTTATTCCTACTATTATTTTAGCTATTTTCTCCCTTCCCTTTCTCTCTAACGTAAGTTCTAATAATGAATAAAAATGCTTCCTGGAACTAGTTAAAGTTAGAATAGCTTGCAGTGTCAATCTGGCTAAAAGCTTTCAGTGCCTTAAGCTAAAATGAAAAGCACCTAAAAACTGTCCTCTTTGCAGTACCTTAAGTTTTTTCTGACACTGTACACTGCACTATCAACATATGAATAAGTAAACCATGCATATCGTGACTGTCCTTGCTATGTTAATTTCTTTCCTAGGCATTTTAGGGATTACAGTAGCACTTTCATACTCTACTTAATAGAAATGTAATTTACATTACATAGTCATGCTTTGCCTCACTTTCTCACCTTGCTTTACTTTTGGAATCGTGTTAGACTAGCACACCACAGTTTCAGTGACCTAATTTATTGTCCTCCTTTCAACTACATAAACAGCCACAGTGAAAACAGTAAATGGAGAATCAGAGACAGCTCTATTCAGAACACCAGGATGTTTATTTGGCACTATTCCAAAGGCTGTAATAAATTCAGATGAAGTATTCTGTTCTCAAACAATTTTTATAGGTTTGGGTTGGGTTTTTTTGGTTTGTTCTACTTTTTTCCATATAAATCTTACAATCTTAATTGATTTCCAATTTATATTCCCCCATAAATAACAGAGGAGGTTGACAGTGACATTAGTGGACATAGAAATATTTTCAGGACAGGTAGGTATTTAAATCTGCAATAAATGAAACGAGAGGACTATTTCATGGTGCAGCCCAGGTGTCATCCACTTATTCACATCAGTGGCTACCATTTGACACACTCAACTTTCCTTTATGTGGAGACTAGGAAAAGAACGGAAAGACTGACTGGAGGACAGGTGAAACTCATCTCCACTTTAGGCTGAGTTGTGATTGCTGAATCCAACCTGTACCAGAGAGCAGAACATTTGTATATCTATTTATTTATGCATCATTTTAAAAGCTCAGTATTCCTATTTTCTAATATGGATTTTGAGGGAACTTCCACCGTGAGAAATACTTTTGGGTGAGAAGAAATTATTTTGGGTTTATGACTCAAGAATAGTTGTTTCCTCTATTTTATTAATTATAACCTGTGTTCACAGTAGTAATATTATATATACAGACAGCACAGAAGAATTTTTAATATTAACACTGAGAGTCGAAATCTGCTATGAATTTTTAGATCTTCCCTTGAGTCTGAATACAGATCTCTAACACTTAGGTGTCTCTCATTATTAACTTATAAAGTGATTGAAAGATATCATTGGGTATTTTGGACAAATTTCACAATGTTGTGACACATCTCACTCATCACTGGTTTTCTTAAGAATTTTTTTTCACCCTAGAATTCTGTGAATATCAAAGAAAAGCTAACATCCTAGCTCTCCTTTGTTTACATTGAATTCTTCACATTACGCATGCAAGTGTGTAGTTTCCTAAAGCTCTTCAGTAGTTTTTGTTCCGTGGTAAGGAGGGTCAATCAATTCAGAAATTTGTATTATATTGACTCTGCACATTAGCTTTAAAATATGTGAGTCACAAGGCATCCTTTGTTATTTTCTTTCCTTACACAGTGTACTTGCAGTGCCAGTCTCTGACTTTACACAGCTTCCATGGCCTAGAGACACAGGCTGAATCAGGAGAGACAGAACACCAAACACTGCAAGTCTGAAGTAACTGAGATGAAAAAGATCAGAATAATAATAAATCTGTTTCAAATGCAGTAATTGTAGAATCTTTTTCTTTTGCAAGATTACCAGTGAACTCAGGAATTTTACTAGACTAAGTCAAACTGAAAGATTCCATTTTGACTGAAAGACTGACCTTGTCTGCCTGTGTTTTCTCTACCTCTCTCTTGGACAAAAGCCCTAAGTACTGACACAAGTTTAAAAATAGCAGATATTTGACAAGAATCCAGTTAAATGAAACACCCTTCCACAAAAGTGATTGCAATTCAGAGCAAACTGGTTTTCCAAATCCAAATGCTCAAGTAACTAAGCAACTAACTAATTAATTGGATTACTTGGAGAAGGAGTTACATCAACCAACAGTACTGATTAAGTACTCCCCTGATAAAGGGAGCTAAATTACTAAACCCAGAAAGGACTAATTTTTAAAAAATACACAATGAGAAACAAAAATAGAGAAACGTACACATGCATTCTGTTTTCTCCAGGTTCATAATTCAAACCACAGATAAACCATCAGGATTATGAGCTCTGTCCTAGTCCCTCAAATATTCCTGATCATCAGGAAAACAAAGCAAGTAAGAGTATATAGAAGTTTATTAATGTGTTTAGTTTTACATCTCTCAAAACATCTATGTAATGTCAGTATTTTAAAAGAATCCAAAGCCAAGTCTGGCCATGCTGGTCTAGACCAATGGCATGCACCTCAGGGGGTAAATGGTTAATCCAAACAACAGATGAATGTGGTTTCAAAAATAATTCAGTGCTGCCACAGCATAGGTAAGGAAGCTCTATCAGCATTTATTTCTGGGAAAAGAATTACTACATTTATATCGGAAAAATAAACATCACCTGTGAACACATTCAGGAGAAACAGAACCAAATCCTCTTTAATGTTAAAACAAGCATTACTAGGTAGTCTTTGGCTGCTTTTTGCCCAAGCCAAGTAATACATGTAGAAACAAGTCACAGAACAGGAATTAGCTTGTGTAAGGAATCCTTCCTGGGAGGCAGGACTCCACAGAATGGTCCTGGCAATGCTTATATTCTTAACACAGAACTAGATTTTATGTTCATTAAAAATCCATAAGGGTCCAAACAAGAAATAGAAATGAAGTTCACTAAAGCCCACAGAGACAAAAAATCACTCTTCTCTAAGCCTGTTGAGCCATGCTGCGCAAATGACATGTGTTAAGAACTTAATTGTTTGGGGGTTCATTTATTTCACAAATAGCTTCTGACTTCAAGAACATTCTATTTCTCTGTCCCCATCAGAAACACATGCTAAAGCAGATGCAATATTGCAAAGGTGTCAGATAATGCATGCTATTGAATGCACATAATGTAATTCCAAGTTTTATTTTAAAAATCCTACCATCTTTCAATTTTGAACAATAAAGTATATAGTAACCCAAAAAAATTTATCTCTTCACTCCAGCTGGATCCTGAGGAAAGTCCCCATTATGTTCCCCATCTCAGTTTTCACATGAATAATTAAATATAAAACCATGAGTGTTTTTGAACAATAAGATATTGCAGTTTAAAAAAGAATGAACAGAAATTATCTCCTAAAAACAGATGTAAAAAGTACTGACAACAGGCTCTAGCTCAAAATGTCTTTTCCTCCCACAAACAGTATTTTATAGGGGTTTTTTTTCAACAAACAAAACCAAATGGGAGTTCTTCATAAGTATTCTTAAAGGTAAGGGTTCTAATGGAGCGGCTTTCTAATTGTGTTTATCATCACTTCGGAGCACAGTAATGAAAACAGTAGGAAAGAAGACTTAAGTCATAGTTTTGAAATGGCAGCCCATATGTACATGACTGCACACTAAGAGTGGTCAGTATTGCCTGAATGGCCTTCCTTGGAGAATGCAGTGGAGGTATTTTATATGCACTTGTGTCAGAAAGATTTGTGTCCTCATTTTACCAGCAGAAGGGAAAGATATTTAAAAAATATATGTTCTATATTAGGCATTATTCCTGTGTATTACATACCTTTTGATTCCCTAACAAAAATGATTTCTGACACCAAGAACACAACCCAATATTCTTGGCACTTGAAGCATACTGCTGTTCACTGGTGAGAACAGGGAAGATAAAGGCGCTCTGTTTCCTTCAGTACTTTGAAAAATTAGCTTGATTACTCTTTCAATGTAGAGTTTTTTACAGTTAAAACTGAAATTCATGTTAACTGAAATGTATCAAAAGGGACAGAACAGAAGACATCATTGTTTGGTGTATTCAGCAAGGAGGTAAAGAATTATTTTTATACCCTGTGCATTCCTGATAAAATCTGGGAAGCAAAAATAATTCCTAAATATTCTCACAAATCATATCTGGAAATGCAGAATTCATGACTTCCCAAATAAAAGGTATTTAAGGCTAAAAGTTTCCAAAAGTACAAAAGGTAATCCAACAAATTATATTAAGCAAAGATGGTGCCAAGATCAAAAAGTATTTCCATGGCCTCATTGAAAGTCTCTCAAATTCAGCAAGATTACTTGTCCATACTTGACAGCCTATCCCAGGTCAAGTTCTTAATGTATCCACATATACTGTACTTACCCATACAGCCTTCCATACCCAAACTTCCTCTGAACCCAACAGAACTGAAGTGTGTATGCCAGGACAGGGAGACGCAGTTCTCCTTGCCTAAAATTATCACAATCATCTATCTCTTTGTACTGTTCATTAGGCATACCTCATCAATCTTACCTTATCAAGTTCATCAGAAATAGCAATGCCTGAAAACAAAAGAGATTGGGGAAAAAAAAAATTTAGAAACATGCTTTCTATAACTGTCTTCTACTACAGTAAGTAAAAATTAGGTTTAATCTGAAAAGTTCACATATTGTTCTCTGCATGCTGCTGGTACCATAAAATGTGTCATATTTAGTTCCACCGGTGAAATTGCCTGGAAACAATATACTGTTGTATCAGCTGCATCATTACCAAAATGAGCTTTTAAAAAACTATGGAAATGAAAATAGCAGATGTGTCAGTAAAGTGACAACAAGGTTAAGTACAACTCTACCTACTTTCTGAAATTAAATCAGCAATATTCCATTTACCAGTGGACACGTTCTTACACAAATCTCACCCTGACCAGCATGCATCGCAGAGCACATCATGCTACAATTACAGGGCAATATAGACATGACCCTCTCTCTTTCTCCATGGTACAATGTAGAAATAATTCTATAAAAACAGATGGAACTTTGGAAAATAAAATTTCACAATAGAATTTAAAACAATCTTTCTAAATCCTCTGAGAAAGAACTTGTATCTTGTCCTTTCTGCTGATCCATGTCTTTCCTATGCTTTCTTCCATCATGTCATCTCTTTTAATTATGACTGTTCTGTAGTACATTAGATATACACAGCTAGTCTCAGAAAT
Organism: Campylorhamphus procurvoides; assembly: GCA_013396655.1. Lineage (NCBI taxonomy): Eukaryota > Metazoa > Chordata > Aves > Passeriformes > Dendrocolaptidae > Campylorhamphus > Campylorhamphus procurvoides. The sequence continues at coordinate 533,669 of WBMV01005052.1, forward strand.
TTTAATACATCTGCACACGTCAGTCATATCACAAGGAATTACAAAGTCATTATACATTATAATTCAATGCCGTCATGTTCAAAATTCTGATTGAAAACAAAGCATTTTCCAACTTCCTATGAGGTTTGATAAGAAACATTTCGAGGTTAGAGCTTCAAAAACCAAAGATGAGTATCTCCTGGTGGTGAAAATAAAGTGGAGATGTATCCATGCATAGGAAGATCAGACATTTAAAAACTGTTTTCTAACTCATATTATGTTATGTTATCAAGACACCTTCTGCAAAGGAATACAAGAGACGATATTGCAAAATATGTAGAGCTATATATGCATATAGGTAGAGAGTTATTCTTTCTAAAATCACACTAAAGATTGCAGCAGTATAACCTTGTTTCTTACTATTTGGTGCACCACAACTACATGAGTTCCTTGTGGTTAATTCTCAGTTTAGATGGCTTCCTTATAGTGATTTCTGTTTTTAGAAGATTGAAGGGCTAGGAGAAACTGCAATTATAATTTAAAGACCTTGTCAACATGTAAGAAATAAGCCAGGAGTTAACAAAACATTTCCATTTCCACTAATTCAACAACTCTAAAGTAGACTATATTGAAAAAAATCTGGTTTTCATAATCCTTCTATCCCTCACTGCAATTAACCAGTTTTAATAATTTCAGACTTTTTTTTAGCCCTGACACTACACTAATGCCCACAGAGGATAAACAGCAAGTTACATCAAACAGACTTAAATGCGTTATGAATTTCTTCAATCCCCAATGGTCTAGAGAGAAGATAACTGCACTCCTGAAGGTAGTAAAAACTTAATTCAAGGTTCTCTTTACCTCAGCTTTGAACTTCAACCCCTTTCCATCACTTGGATGTATTTTGCATAATCAATATCAATCCATTCTACAACCATACATACCCTCACTAAACAGTTAATCTACCTCTTCTCAGCCATTTTCCATAATGCTAATACAGTTCATTTTGTTTTGACACAGGTTTATTTCCTCATGTCAGAAGGTTGGTACCCTTTTCTTCTGCTTTTACAAATCTCTGTGTACGGGTCTTTGGAACTTGAGAGTGGATGGGAGAGAAATGTACCCGTGTTGACTTACACTTTATAAATATTTATTTCAAGGATGGCAAAAGAAAATACAAAAGGTAACCCTGCCATTTCCAAAACTCCACTCTAAAAAATGCCAAATATTTTTACTAGCCAATTGCCTATGTTGCTTATCAAAGTTCAGTACTGAAAGTACCAAATGGCAAATGGGAAAACCAGTACATACTACTATAAGCCTCACACAAAAATCTCTATGAATCTCTCTGATTAAGTTACATACAAGCACATAAAATTGAAAAACATGCATACTCTAAATGAGTTCTTTTAGCAAAATGTTTTTTGTGTGTGTGTGTGTAAGTCACATTGCTCCCTGGAACTTACTCTGAATTTAGAGAAGACTACACTGAGTAATTGAATTGACCAGAATGCCTCAAGTTTCTTCTTTACTAAATTGGAAACAGTAGCAAGACATCAAAACTGACTGTATTTTTTATACAAGCACATAGAGTTAGCAGTCTCTGAGGATATGTTGCAAAAATAAAATTTCACAAGTTAACAAAAATCTTATTTTTGCAGCCATGGAATTAAACCTGCAAACTATTTTAGCTATCTAGTGTGTCATCAAGAGAGAAGAAAAAGGATTCTGGGGAAGAAATTTGATCAGGAGCTTGTTATAGCAATTTTGGCATGGAGATGCTTCTGGAGGTGGTATTTACCATACTGTCAGTCACATGGATCCTTCTGTTATGTCTTGAGCCTCATTAATATTAACAGTACTCTTTTAGTCACTGATAACATGACTCCATTAGCAAAGACCAGGATAAATAACCCATAAAATGTTGGGCAGAAAAATGCTGCTTATTTCCTTGCAAGACACTACTGCACCACAAAGTTAGCGCATGCCCAACTCTTACCAATTTTTTTTGCAGTTGCCAAATTCACAGAATATCACAGCTTAACTTGAGAGGATGGGGGATTGTCACCCTGTGTGCACTAGACAGAAAATCAGAGCAGTGAGGTAATTTTCAGTGCAGATCTCAGGTGGAATAATACGGACTCTGGTTTTCAGAAAGTAGCTCCTCAAAAAATTAAAACCCTTGCACATTTAGGATAACATTTGTAAAAAACAACAACAACAAAAAATCCCTTAATCCAGAATCCTGCAAATGTAATTAGAGATACAGTCATCATTATCACACAGGAGTATTTAGTATTTCTGTTAATTTCTTAACCCGTAGCAGATTCCTGACTTCTTGGTAGTCAAACAGTTAACTCTCAGTTACTTTACTTGCAAGTAATACATTGACAATTTAAAATAGTTGAATTTCTATAAGGTATTAAAATAGTTCAATTTCTAAAAAGTAACGGTAACAACAGTTGGTATCTCTGGTTCATATAATTGCTAGTAACCAGACATCAGCATTTTTCAAAAAGAAAACCCTCTTGTCACTTATTTTGCATAGCTGACAAGTATTTCATTTGCTCTCTGTACTTTATATAGTTATTTTCACTTTTTTGTCTGTGGCTTTCATACACCATAAAAGAGCAAATAGAAATTTTACTTTTTATATATGCTAAATAGGAAATTTCATTGTAAAACAACAGAATGCTAGAGACAAAGAGACAGCCCCCTTCAAGAAACTACTCTAAATGGAAACAGCAATGTTTCAGTTTTAGGCAAAACCTTTTCCATCAAAACTTAATTCTAAGCACAAAAAAACTGGAACACCAGACAAACTGACACATCTAGTTTATTCAACCTTAAATCCAATGGCTTTGCTGGAATATAAGTTATTATGAACAACTATTTCTGACTTCACTCACTTTAGAGCATTTAAGCCTGACTCTGCACAATGATGAATGTAGAGACTGGAAGTGTTACGGCTGCGTCATTGCTTTGCCTCAAGACACTGAGCAGCAGATAAAAAGGGGACTGTTAAAAATGTTCTCCTTCCTTTGTTGGGAAAGGTCTTCTGATGTCAAAGGCAAATCCTCCAGAAATAAAGGAGTATGCTTTACCCTTCTGCTTACAGCAGCAGTTTCCTACAGACAACATTTGTCATAGTTTTATACCATACTATGATTGACAACAATACACTCCTACCACTCTTACTAACCATTCTGACTAAAGGGGTGAGATGTTTGCTTCCCACCATCAGCTAAAGCTAATGGACAAGGTTTACAGTGGGAATTAGGTAGCTAACTGACAATTTTATGTCTTTATAAAAATCCTCCCTTTTAAAAGTAATTAAGGGTGCTGAAATTTGATCAGGCATCACAAGTATCCAGTTCACTCAGTTGTCTAGTGTGTTACACAGACAGATTCAGGGCATTAGTTTCTACTTTTGAGTGCAATGACCTTCTGTGCTGGAAGAGTGCTGGAACAATGTAATAATTGGTCTGAACATGCTTCCACAGTCCTTCAGAAATGCTCCACAGCCACAGCTACTGCCATGTCTGATCAGCAGCAAATCTAGAGTGGGACCATCGATGCCAGCACAGCGTCTCTCAGCTGAAACACTCATTCTGTCACTAGCTGGGTTTTTAAAGAGAATTGGAAAAATATACTCTCTGACTACAAGAAAGGTCTGGAACGCTAGGATTAAATGAAATATGACTAAAACCATAATTCATTAATACTTATTATACTTTAATTACTCTTATTATGCCTACATTAACCAGATTGCCCAAAAAGTGTATTTCACACTGTGTTAGCCATGCAATTTATGTTCCTATAACAGTTAAAATATTAAGGCAGCTTTTTGTCATTCCTTTTTTTTAAAATTAGCATGGATTAGTAAAACCATTCTTTACATGGTTATCTTAGATTTTGTTCCCAGTCTTCTATCCCTATGGCAATATGCAGCAGCACAATGGTAAAAATGAAGAAATAAAGATAATGAGCATTACAGTATCTTCTTTGATGTAAAAGCCACCTCTCAAAATACCTGCACTATGTTTTAACAAAATAAAATCCCTTTTGAGTCTAGAAAGAGTATCTTCCACAGTACAGATTTTCTGCTTCGGACATTCTGCTTCATTTCTAGCTTACCAAGAAATGAACTTTCTTTCTAAAGAAAAATGAACATCGTTACTAATAATTCCATGTATCTTAAAAATGCCTAGCTCTTGCACATGCAGCTCTCAGCAGAAGAGTTTTATTTGTTGCTGCTCTCCTGCAACAAATACAATTAATCCAATACCAAATATGTCTCCACTCAGTGGTATTATTCCTCTTTGAAAAGTGATTTTTAGACTTTGATTTCCTCAATACAAAAACATAAAATTAATTTTCAAAATAAAAGGCACCACACAAGACCAGATCTTTTTGAAACAGAGTGAGTGATGTCATTCACCTGGACTTGTGCAGGGCATTTGTCCTGCACAACATCCTTGTCTCTAATCTCGAGAGATACAGATTTAATTGGTGGATTATTCAGTGGATAAGGACTTGCTGGATGGTCACACTTAAAAGTAGTGTGGTCAATGGCTCAATAGACAAGTGGAAACCAGTGGTGAGTTGAAGAGCTCACGGGACAGTGACTGTGACTGGTGGTGTTTAATACTTCTGTTAGTAACATGGACAGTGAGATTGAGTGCACCCTAAGCAATTTTGCTGACAACACCAAGATGTGTGATGCAACTTACATGCTGGAGGGAAGGGATGCCATCCAGAGGGTCCGTGACAGGCTTGAGAGGTGGGGGAGGCTGTGCAAACCTCATGAAGTGCAACAAGGCCAAGTGCAAGGTGCACTTACTGGGTCCACAGAATCTCTGTATAAGCTTTGCACTGTGGCTGTACATTCTGGCATTCTTAACCTCACCGCTCTTGTGGGAACAGAACACTGCTCCTTATCCAGCAGGATAATTGAATAATACTGCTTTAAATGGAATCCTACATATTAAAGCTGGATTGTGGCTTTCAGTTTAGTTTTGTCTTGGGAGAGACGAGTGGGAAGGGTAAGGGTAATATAACTTGTAGCAGCAGCCCTTGGAAGATATGTGCCTGACTGGTTTTTAGCAGGATTTGTCACTGGCTGTGACCTTCCTTTCTGTCCTTCCTCTATATGTAGGTCTTTAGACCATCCTCACACTTGTTGTAGGTTCCCTCATGTGGACAGTACAGACCCAAATACATTACCTACATGAACCCACTGGTCTTCTGTTCCAACACCCGTTGTGCCTTTTCTTGTATTTTATGGCCATAAAACACTGGTAACAATTTGCCTCTAATGGGTTCAGGATAAAAATGAATTTGTAAAAATAAAACCTGTCTTTAAAATAAGTGGGAGTGTAACACTCACATGGGTAGCTGTCAGGATGTCTCATTTATGCTAGTTCAGTGTTTTAAAAGCTATTTAAAGAAAGTCTGTGTCACACGAGATTGTGGGGAAGCTTTTAATGCTGTGTTTGTTAGGTGTTGCTCTTACAAGTAAACAACAAACGTACCCCAAAGGAAGAGTCAGGAAAAGGAAACTGCATATAAAATTTGATTTTTCTGCAGCTTCTTTTCCAAATGCAGGAAAGAAGCTTTGTTGTTTAAAAAAAAACAAAAAAAAACAACAGTAAGCTTAATAAATTATAATTGTACACAAGATAATTTCACCATGGGAAAGGAGTGGTATTTACAAAACATTTGGTTTTGCAACTTTAGTAAAATTTAGTAAAATTTTTGTTGCTTTAGCATGTACATGGAGTAATTTTGGTTTTGGCATAACATCTTCTGCTCCATGCACCTTGTGTGAGATGGGCCAAAGATGAGTAGAGTATAACTTACATTATACTTTATCCCTTCTTCTCAAAACCAGACCATCAGAATATTTTTATACTTTTATTGGGTGTGTGAGAAGGTTTAAAGGAATCCAGTTCATACCATTTTATCTCACTTGTGACTGGGTACTTTTAGCAAAAACAGACACACTTTTTTGATGGCTGCAGGGATATTCTTGCATAGTTACTATGGGCTATGTAAGAGTAGTGATGCCCAGCCTATAGTCTCGTGCTTGTGTACAGAGAAGCAGGTTGGGAACCTATTTGTGTTCCCACATGGCCATTCTGTAAGATGAGAAGTATTCAGTCCATTGGTTTATCTCCTTAAAATTATGATATCAAAGGTGATCTATAATATCGATTTAGTAGTTAAGGGAAGTGACTCTCTGGTCGAGAATTGGGTGGTGTGTCACTTGTGGGCCTGTGAGTCCATAGTGTCTCCACGCCAAGACTGAAATGCTATGTGAAGAGTATATACAACTTCCACAAATAGTAGGAAACAGTAAACATAAATATATAAAACATGTGCATGCAAAGTGTATGTCATCATTAATGCTTTCTGTTCTCTTCCACTAAGCTGATCAGTCATTAAAAAGCAATTGCTCAGAACTAAGGAAACCTGAATAGTAAAGACACCTTCCAAGTCTTGGCCATGCTTATTGATACAGTAGTTCATAGGAAAGCAAAGAGTGTTCCTGAAAGGCACTATGAAGGCAAACTTACAAACTTAACTACTTTAATTATGTGTAGTTAGTAGTAAGTCTGCATATTTTCATAATCTAATTTTTTATTTGTGACCTAGAGAGATCACCCTATTTTATCCTTCATACATCCAAGAAATACTCAGTTACAGCTGTGCAAACCTCATGAAGTGCAACAAGGCCAAGTGCAAGGTGCTGCCGTGGGATCGGAGTACTCCTAAGCACAAGAATGTGCTGGGCAGAGAACAGATTAAGAGCAGCCCTGGGCAGAAGGACTTCTGAGTGCTCATGGACGAGAAGCTTGACACGATCGAGCAATGTGCGCTTGCAGCCCAGAAACCCAACTGTGTCCTGGGCTGCACAAAAAACAGAGTGGCCAGGAGGTCAAGGGAGGTGGTTCTGTCCCTCTACTCTACGCTCACGAGAACCCACCTGGACAGCTTTTGTCCAGGTCTGGGGCCCACAACACAAGAACACATATACTTCTTGGAGCAAGTCCATAGGAGGGCCATGAGGATGATCAGAGGTCTGGAGCACCTCTCCTATGAAGACAGGCTGAGACAGGACTGTGAAAGTGGTGAAACACTAGAACAGGTTGGCCAGAGAAGCTGTGGATGCCCCATTCCTGGAAATATTTCCAGATTAGATGAGGCCTGGATCAACTTGATCTAGTGGAAGGTGTCCCTGCCCATGGCAAGTGGGGTAGGACTAGGTGATTTGTGAGCTCCCTTCCAACCCAAACCATTCTACGATTCTATGAAATGACAAGTCACAAAATCCCTGATTGCTGCATTATTCCTGACCAGCTTTACAGTAGCTTGAAATCTTCCAATACTTTCATATGATATATGAGATTACAGAATTTCATATAACATCTGAAATTTTAGAACTGGTCTTCTGATTAAGAATGAAAGCTGTGAAACTTCAGTGACATCTGCCAATTTTGCTTTTATTTGTGTTCCTTAAATAATTATAGGAAGAAATAACACAAAAAAACTTGTTAGGTTTTTTTCCCCTTAAGGCACCATGTACATTTGACAAGTCCAATGCGTACCCACTCGTAAGAAAATAAAATGCTACAACTTTAACATATGCAAGACTACCACTATTCAACTGAATGGGAAGAAGTATTTATGCATTTTTCGAAACATCCAGAAGATGGCCACAAAGCTCCCAATTGCCAGATCTCCTACCTGCCAAAGTCTTGTGTATTTATTTGACACATAGGTTTTGACACATAAACTTCAGACCTACTAAGACAACCCCAATGCAACTCCGACTAACTTAACAAAATTCATTCTCAGGATGAGTCTAGACAAGGGAACTTCTGGATGGCTGGACTGTCAAGCTCATAGTGCATATCACAGGTTCTGCAAAAAACTCCAGGACAGAAACAGCATAATTATTCTACCATTATCAACAGTGCACCTTTGAGCACAAACACAGAAATACTGTATCACATGCCAGCTGTCCAGCAACTAACTGCTTCCATGCATTCTCCTTTTCCTTGTAAATCAGGGGAAGTGTATGTTCTGTCATTAGTGGGACAGGCCATCTGAGTTGTACTTGCATTTCCCATGGCAAGACTTTGTGCCATATTGCAGCTGGTAGCATAGTGTACTCTAGTCCCTGTGCCTGTCTGAACCATGTATTGACCACAAGGTAAATTGAAATCATTTATTTCATACCATCCTTGGATTAAAAAAGACATAAAATAGTCACTCTGGTTGACCAAAGCAAGGATTCCTCCCCCCACAAAAAAGTATACAAACAACAAACCAGCTCAATCATTTCTGTGTAGGAACTTTAGAATACATTTGTCGTTGACTGTCATAAGAGACATTGTTACAGTATTTTCTTACCTACACTGAGCCATTTTACCATTTTCAAAATTAGACATATTTCCTGGAGTAGTAACTTAAACAGATTTTGAAGGCATATGGAATTGAAACCTCAAGAGCTTTTACCAATGAAGGACATATGTTCTTATACTATTAAGCAACTATGCATCAAGTTTCTGTAGGAGTATCCACCCCGAACTAGAATAATATTCCTTCCGGCACCTAGCCATATTCGAACAAAGGAAACTGTTGAACAAGGCACCTCGTGCCAACCTATACATCTTTTAGTCACTATCTAAGATACATGGATTTAATGTCTCATAGTGGCTTTAAAGAAGATAAAAAAACCCCAAATAATCCCTAGCAAAATAATCTCTGCTTTGTAGAAATTTGTAGCATTTCTATATCCAAATTTCTGAGTGACTCTGATGGAGAATATAGGTTTCAGAATCAGGTTTAGTGACTAATGAATTATGCAAACACAGAGAAACAAAATGCAAAGTACCCACTAAATATTGTGGCCCAGAAGCTCTTTTAGGCCAAGGTTATCTCAGAAGAGAATAACCAACCCTGCAGAACTCTTGATTTTAAGGAAAGGTGTACACTGTAGTAGGTGGGCTAAGATGGGTAGCCCACAGCATCCAGTAGCCATGGATAGAATAATAGCTTATGTTCTAATACATGCTGAATGCCAACCCCCTTGTAGTAAGAATTAGAAAGTTCCATCTCCAAGGTGACAGTCACACAAACCCCAGTTCTGCAACAGCATTAGAGAAACTTCTAGTAAGCCAAATACTGTTCCAGAAAAGGACATGGTAACTCAAAAAGAGACTCTAGTCCAGAAACTTAAGAGTAGGCTGGATCAGAATGGCAAATACCTTTACAAAGGTAATTAAAAATCTTAACATCTGCAGGAAAAAGATACTTATAACTGAAGTAGCAGCAATGTCCTAGTCATATAAACTCCAGTTTATAATTGAATAGCAATAATTATGTTCATGTTCTTCACATTTCAATTTCAGAAAATATCATTATTTTGTATTGTTACTCACACTTCATACTAAAAGTAAATAGATTTTATGAGCAAAGGCAGTACTGAAATAAAATTGTCTTCCTTAAAGGTTTGATTTAGCTTATCTAAAAATGTCAATCTCAAATCACAAGCATTGATCTCACACAAGAATAACATGATTTTAAAGTTCAGACCTAAGAGAGAGAAGGAAAAAGCCTCTAGAGAAGACTCATAACTAGTTCTGTGGTTAAATTAGCAGAACACATTTAGGACTAGATGATCAACTGATAATGGAGAAGTCATTTTTACAGACTCAAGTCCATTTCAGATCAACAACTGTGTACATTTGAAAATATTACTAATGTATTATGTCTTAAAACAATGCCCCTCCTGAGGTAATTGATAAAACTCTAGTTAAGTGTCATGCAGATATGCATTTGCAGTTATATCATCATCACAATCATAAATGTCTGGCTTCAATAAATGTTAATTATATTTCATTTAGGTACATTTTCCTTAACCGTAATGTAAATCATTAATAGTTTCCTACAGTGTAGAAGTTTCTAAATGAAACTCCATTCTAATATGTTATAGAGACTGCTAAATGCATTGAAGTAGTTCACGATGTATATATTAAGCTTCTCACATCCCACATACTTGCAGATTCATCCATAAAACTGAGGATATGATTTTAGCTGTTGTTAACATACTGTGATCTTTTTTAGAACTAGTTCTGCCCTTCTTGTTATGAGATTTTTACTCCTGTTGCTTATCTTCTTCCCCGTAAAAGATAAACAGAACTTATGTCCTTATGTTTCACTATTTAATATTTTTCTTAAAGAGGTAAGATTATGCTTGTTTCATAACCTATGCATAAACAGTATCAACTGATTCTAATATTATGATAAATAACTGCTTGAGATACTCTGGAGGGACTCAGAGATCTTTCATTCTTAGAAGTATTGAAGTGCCTGGACACCTGGCTTTAAGTGAGCCTGCTTGAGCAGCAGGGGTGGACCAGATGACTTCTACAGGTCCCTTCCAACCTCAGCCATTCTGTGATTCTGTAATTCATTGTAGTTTTGAGTAATATTTATTATCAGATTGCGCACGAATTTCTTATTTACTGATTACTTACTGTTTTCCTGTTATAGCTAAATACCCTTGTGTTGGGGATTCCCTGCAACTGACTTGGACTCATTATCAAATAGTTTTGGTTAATGTTAACTTATTACCATTTTCTGACCTTAGAATGTCAACAGACTTCAAAGCATGATACATTTGTTTCTTCCTCTCTGATTTGCAGTATACAGCTGGCCTGAACAAGGATTCAGACATTACTAACAAAATGTTGCTTATCTTCCTCAAAAGGCTATGTGTAATTACAAAAATGTAAAAATGTCTATCTCAAAGCATAAGACACTGTGTGATCAAATGCTGTTAACCATGTGTAGATTGAAACCTTCAATATGCACTTTAATCCTTAACTGTTGGACTAAAAGATACAAAGATGTTTGCAAAGTATGCAGACTTCAGACCTAATGGCTGCAAGCTCTCCCTAATTTAGTCCTAATTTTTCTTCCCCACTTGAAACACTCAAAATTCACCAGTGTCCATCTCTTGTTATCTATTATTCCATCCTCAGAAAATGAGGGAAGACAGGTATATTCATCAGCAAGATCCTTAGCTACACAGGAGATTTTAACTCTCTTTAAAGGTAAAGAGGCCACAAAGTGAAATACAGAAGGTGAAAACCATTTGAAACAGCACGGAACTTTTCTTCCTCATAAGCAGCAGAGGAAGACAGATGGCAGCAATAAAGAAAAGAGACCTTGCAATAAAAGAAAATTAAACATTCACAAGAAAAATGCAATATATTCCTGTTTGTTGCTTCATACACCAAAATTTCCCCTGAATAGTTAACTTGATAAGTCCAAAACCACTTCAATGACATAGAGCTGACGGGAGAAGCAAACAAAACCCAGCTTTCCCATGTAGGTAGGCCTTTGAAAAATGGTATACTTAAATCACCAAGTTCCATCATGCTTAGACCATAATTACAACAATAATCTTTTTCAGACTCTCAAAATTCATAAAATACTTTTAACTCCAAGTGTGAAGTCACTGCTGGTTTCTCAGATCTACTGCAGCACAGAATTAGTCACATATTTTCTTGATGGAGCTTGGGAGAAAGGGTTCAAATATAAGCAAATTCAACTTTAATCACTAGGACTGAATACAGAAGAGACCAGACATCTAAGTGCCTGAATCTCACCTTCCAAAGCTTACAGGCAGTTCTAATTTTGTGGGATGTGCACAAGTTTGTCTCAAAGCAGGTATCCGGACAGCATAGTAAATGAAGCAATAGAAACTAGAGTTTAACTCAGAGGCTGTGTCAGCTTCATAGCAGGCAACAAAATTGTGGAAACTCACTAACAAGATCCAAAACTTATCTTTAAAAATGTAAACAAATTCCAGGATTTGATGACAAATTCATTTAACTTCAAACATCTCATTTTATGTGTCACTCTTCCCTGTTAAAATAATGACGAATGAAATAAGAGGGTGCTGTACAAAGCCATTGATAGTATGTAGTGTTCATTTGCATACTCAGCTATCTGATGAACCCAGTGCCTGTCCCATACTGCTTCCAGACAAGATTAGTATCAAATGCAGCATTAGACTCATGGCATGCTTGTAGAATAAAAAGCACTGACTAGATTTGCCAAAACAAGCATCAACACTGGGGATGGCAGACATGGGCCCCTGTGATGGCTTTTGTAAAATTCATCACATGGGATATTTGTTTGGGTACAGCACAGAACAAGTTTCATGCGTCTCATACTTTTAAAGTCCTAGACCTACCTATTCATTGAAAGCCCCTAAAATATTTATTAAGTGCATTTTTTATATCATGCTAACATATAAGAAATCACAGGAATTTTTTTTTTTATTTCCTGAAATGAATTGAAAATAAGCAGGACAAAATCTAGAAAAAAAGACAGCTTAGAACTAATCTGATGCAAGTGTTTAAATGATACTTTGCATTTTAACCTTTTTGTTTGTAACTAACAACTATCAAAGAACAAGAAAAATCACAAGAAAAGATACTATAAATACACTAGGCAAGGAGAACAAAGTAAAATATAGAACTATTACATCAAAGAGAAGGAAAGCAAATAAGAGATGATACAAAGAATTCCCAGTGTTCAACACTTTCACTACTTCAGTCTAACAAAAAATTGTGGCCAGATGCTTAATACTAGTGATTTTAAGAGGACAATCTGCAAGCAAGATGAGAAAAAGACAAAAGATATTCTGATGACTTAGACTGTCTTTCAGGGATAGAGAGGACAGAAAAGGGCAAATACCAATATCTTTCTTCAAAAAAAGAAAAAGGGAAGATGTGGGAAAGCCTAAATCAGACTAAAGCGGCAAGAATCATAGACAAAACTGTTAAATAAACAATGTATCAACATCTAATGGAATAGAAAGGCAGTAAGAAGGAGCTGCCATGAATTTTACAAGAATGTAATGCATCACATCAGCCTAATTCTCAACTGGGAAACTTGCATAGCGGGTAAGAGGAGGAAGCAGATGTAAAATACTTCAGCTATAAGACTTTGTTTACTGTTCTAGAGGATACTCCAGTAAAAAATATAAAACAAAAAAACCCAAACAATTAGAGAACTACATTCTAGGTGAAATCACTGCAAGGTAGATAATCATCTGGTCGGAAAAAAAGCACTTACTGAGTAGCTTTCAAGGGCTGGTTGTCAGATTTGAAATAGGATCATGAAGAGGTCTGACAATATTTCCATTAATGATCTGAATGAAGAAATAAAGAGCAAATTCATAAAAGTGAACTTACTGCCAGGCTGCTAGTGATTTAAAGCACTCCAGGGGATGGGATTCAAATTCCTTATTATCTTGACAAACCACCAGAAAACATCATGTACTACCAAGAATCAGTGAAGAATATTTCATTTGTGAAATAATTCTACGAAAACTGGACCCCAAAAATGCTTCCAAAAGTCCTTCCAAGTGTAGGACCCAGAAGAGCTAGGCGTTTTCTATGACAGTTTTCTCCACTCTAGTTAGAAAATTCTGTGGCAAAAAGGGGACAGAATGCAGCAAACTGTATTTTTGGTATTAGGAAGCTAGAGCTCAGTGGAACCTACGCAATATTCAGTAGGAAAGACAAAGGCTGAAGAGTTGATTTACTAATTAATGGTTGAACTCTCATATCTGATTGGTTTGTATCTCCTGAGTGAGTAAATAACCCTGTCTAAAACCGAAAAAAATTGTTTCTGTATCTGTGTACAGCTTGGTTACAAGTCTCTAAAGAAAAAAAGGCTTGAAAACTACACTCACACCCATCACAGTAACACAGTCAGGCAAAAATGAGGCTGCAAATCAGAGATCCTAATTGGAATTGATTTAGCTTCTTACAAGCAGATAGACTGATTTCCTAGAAATTTATTTGAAAAAAGCCCTGTAATTATACTACTATAATTAATATAAATACAAAAATTGCTCAAAATATAATTCTCATGATCAACCTAAAACATTTGGGAGAGAAAGAATTTGGGCAAACCATTTTGGCCATTTGGCACAATTTTTAAAAATGCTGACTCAAATTTCTCCACAAAACAGATCTTCCATTTTTTATTCAGCTCTCTCTCTGATCTCACCATCTGCTAATTCTCCCGTGAATCAAGAATTGCCACAGATAAAATTCAGTGAGTTTCTCATTCAAATATCTCCCAAATCACAACATTCCTAGTTTTTATGTATCATGGCAAAGAGTACATTTCATGTTTTCATACTTTGATAATTGTTAGTAATACTTGCTCCCACAAATGTATTTCAGAATTCTTTTCTGCAGGAAAGAGAGAGGGGGAGAAAAAAGTGTGCAAGGGATAATATGTAGGTTTTATACCTAAATAATTTGATTTCATGTTTCTGAGTATTTATTTGAGATGCCTTAAAATATTTTAATTGCTTTTGAAAACTGGAGGGAGCTGACTGGGGTCCAGAATAAAAAACAGCTCATTGTTTTTCAATGCAGTCTGAACTCCACCAGTGAGGTTAAAGTTTTACAAAGGTCAATCCAACCTAACTGTTACCACCCAAAAGAGCAGCCTCCCTGCTGCATGTTCCCACCTTTTTCATTAAACCAGCCTCGTGTGTTGATCTCTTTATGAGCTAATTCAGCTCACTTAACCTGCAGAAAACTAATGCAAAAAAAATAAGGAAGTGGAGGGGAAGTAGTTTCAGTTTCCAGGAGAGCTACTGAATTATCTCAGACATTCTGTAAACCTTATCAACAGTAACGTAACTGCTGATGTCAATGAACTTGGTCTTCATTGACTAGAAGATACCTTCCTGGTATACACTTCCAAATTACAATTCAGGCTGCATGGTTACATTAAAAAACTAAAATCAATCAACTTACTGCGAGACAGATTCTCAAGGGCTTTTCCAAGTTTTTTGCTCTCTTGAAGAATATGATTTAGTTCATCAAAATCATGGTTCTCCGGTTTTGTCTTCCAATCCCATTTAGGATGCTCTATTGACCTTGGCACTAAATATACACAGATATATAGATGAAGTTTAGATTTGGCAGTTCAGACTTCTACAGTAGAAAAAAAAAAGCTGCAAAATGAGTTTACAAGCTCAAGTACCTTGAATGGAAATTACTTAACTATCCTTCTATTTTAAAAGTTGAAAATATTTTCTTTGGTCAATGTGAAGTAAAAATAATAGATGTATGAACAAATGCATTCTTGGGATGATTCTTGGCACTAAATTAATTGGGGAAAAGGAATAATTAATACTAACAATTAAAAATAATAAAATCAGTGCAGTAACCAAAAATGTATTTGATCTATTGCATGAGAAGGTACTAATTTACAACAAAATAGAATTGTGTGGCCTAGGGGTCAATAAGGAAGAATGACAAAACAAAAAAGAGCAACTGGTACTTTTGGCTTTGCTAGGTATGTTATTAACAGGGAAAAAAAAAGAAATATTTTAGATACAGCTTTCAAAACAACATACTTTTTTTTTCAAAAATCATAAAGTGTAGACAACATAGTTCATTAAAAACAGTGAAACAAAATATGTCTTTATTGTTCATGATGTACAGCCCATAATCTTTGTTTCACTACTTAAACAAGCAATCTAAAAATCTTTGGGAAGCACAGTCCTGAGCTTGGTCTGCTGCTCATTATCTATTACCAAGGCACTTGATTTAATTTTAAAATAACAGTTTCTCAACTACTGAGCTAACTTTACCAAGAAAGAAGAGAGGGATTGTCTGAGACATGCAGGATGCACAAGGAACTGCACTGAACGTCGTGTACATTTTTACCAATTTGCAGAAATGAAAACAAAAATGATGCTTCTGGAACTGCAGTTTAACATGTTCATTTTGCCAATGTTCAGACGTAAGTGATCTGCTGCCTTTTCCACCAAATGCAGTTGTTGAGTTGTCTCCAAACCTAGCTGACAACTGCACACAGCAGTGTGAAGATGATGATGCCTAGTCCATCTTCCCACCAGAAAGGACCAGTTGCATTTATTAATTGTTGCTAACTACTCACTTAGAAATAACTTCAAAGAAATACCTATAATGTACAATGTATCCTGGTCAGCTTTTAATTTTTTGTTTACTAATTTAACAGCTGTCGACTAATTTATGATAAAAACTTAATTTTCCTTACATGCTAAGAAGGAAACTTACTGACTCCTAAAAAAAAAGAGTCTGTGAAAAAAAAGGTGATATGATAATTTGGAATTTCAGAGTGCTTTTGTGATGGTATGGGGAAATTATGCTCAAATATCAAGTCTGGTAGCTATTACAAAATGTGTTAAATAACTTGCTATTGAAATTGGCCTTATTGTTGAATTTCCTCTATGTGAATACAGAATCTACTCCACTAGGGAAAGTTGAAGTGAAGTCAATACTCATCTTTTCCTGGTATAGAAATGGGGCAATGTTATGTTTAAGTCCTTCTTTCACAAAGAACATGATTCCACCTCACATAGACATAAACTCATCTTCAAACCAGACTGCTATAGAGAGTCTGAAAAACTCAGAGTATATCCCAATCTGTAACATCCATTCAGGAATCTGGGTAATTATTAGGGAAGTTAATATATTAGACTCCAATTACAGACATTCTCAAAGACACAAGACAAAGGAGACATTAAAAAAGACCTATAGAGATGAGAATAGGAAGAAAGGGACACAGGAACCCTCAATAAGTAGAAGAGAGAGGCAAGTTGGAGTATCAGAGCCTGGTTGTGTGCTGTGTTCAAAAAAGAGGTGATATATTTCCTTCTGAGGACAATGGAAATAAACTATATAATGAGTAAATATTAGGTTGAAATTTTTGTTGATACTTATAAATGCCAATTACTAGTTTATAAATCCCTGTTTTAGGAACTGCTCTGTCAATTACAAGTTATGTAATTACACAAATTTTTGTGTAAAAAAAATTGACTCCATTCACAAGCTCTAGCATATATAAAGTAAATAGCACAACTTCAATATTCCTCATGTTTTTTCTTGTTTACAGAAAACAAAATGTTCCACTTAGTATTTTTCTACACTTTTTCTAACTGTAAATATATTTAGCAAACTAGAAAAGGAATTCTATAAATTCTATTTTCACTCACCTTTGTTTTCTATTGAGATCACATGCTCCTTTAATACCTGCTTTTTCAGTCACCTTACCATGTCCCTTCAGTGTGCCAACACCATATTCTATGTCATCGCTCACTAGCAGTATGACAGACTTTCCTTTTCATGATCATACTAAACTCATCACACCACAATAATCTCACAGTACCACCAAAATACAAACATGCAATAACTTAATACAGTATAACCATGTACAAAGATGACTAAACCTCAGAGCATCCAGGTTTCAGAAAATTTCTACAAGCCAGAATTTGATATAATTCAGTTTGAAACAAAACACATTTTTCAAATTACAAAAGGACAGAATTTTTGAGACACCACATGAGCTTGAAGCAAAATTTGTCATGGTACAGAAGCTGGATGAAACAAACATAAGTTCTACCCTACAGCGGCGTTTCAGGGTCAGCAACTGCCAAGTACATGGACCAACTCATATCAGGAAAATGGGAGTATCAAGACTCTATCCTTGAAAAGTGGGGACACTTGCTCAAGAGACAGTGATCTGGTCCCTAGTTTCAGAGAAATGTCTCACAAACACGGGAAACTTAGACTGCATCTCACTACATGGATGGTGGGAAATCAGTCGAAATCAGTCAAAGTCATGGTGGTTATTTGCTCTGCGTGGAGGCTTACTATCTATCAGCTGTGTTTCAATGAACCATTTTGTACTTTGGTGAAAATGTCCCAAAACAGATATGCTGTCACAAAATATTTCTAAGTTTCAATAGAATTTGTTTCGACAATGACTTTGACTCATTCTATAACTGAACCAAAACTGAGATGAAAGTTAAGCAGAATTAGAACTGACTGAAATTTGTATTATTTCTAGAGATGACATAGTTCTTACTTATCTACTCTTCCAACTCATAAATGTATATTAAAACTAAAATCTATTATATCATGTGTCTTGTGTTTGTCCTTTCAAGTTCATTTTCTGCTTGCTTACAGACATTTTTAAAATATAAACTTGTACCTTCTCAACAAGCACTGGTCATTTTCAAGTGGATAGCTTTGTGTGAAGCATGCAGAACTGTATAAAGACCATGTGACCCTTCTTTAAAATCTTTTCAAATACATGATCCTCTTCTGTATGTATGAAGTCTATCATAAATCACTTACATGCACAGGTCACTACACACTTAGTAAAACCCTTTGATTACATTCTGACCTTCATATTTTTTATTATACTTACTCATTCCTCAAAATCATCCTATCAGTAATTGTAAATCACTCATCACATTACCCACTTCAGCCTCATCTCTGTTACTTGAGGGATTTACATATTATATAACACTTTCTCTTGAAACTATTTGTGTACAATTCAGAAAATTTATTACACCTACACTGTAGCATTTGTATAGAAAGACATAGGATTTCCCTTTACAGAGCTGAGATCTTCCCATGTCGTCTTAGGAGACTGGAAAGACACGCTTGCCAGTATTTCCGATTTTCTGGTGATGTGCCCAGTCAAAAAAACGCCAATGAGATTCCTTTGCAGGTGTGTTATGAATTCTTCCACAAATCAGCATACCTTTTTTTTATACTGGGTAATGATAGGAGATCAGTACCATCTATGGTACAACATTTTATCTACACACGTCTTTTCGAGACATGATTTTCAGACAGAATCAGATCACTTGCTTATTAAATCCTGCATTTCATTAATACATTGCATGACCACCTTACATCTCACAGAACAAAAACGTGTACATTAAGAATGAAATTACTCATGTATTTAAATCTCATAATAGCATTCAGATTAGGGTTCTTTGATATTGCCAAACTGGTTTACCCTGTATCTGGATATTAAAAGGCTAAGAGAATGATGGCCTGCAGTCCTAGAATGGCCAAGAGCAACTAGAAGTACACAACACTATAATTGCAAACAGGATGTGTTGAGAATGCTGAACTGAAGTACAGTGAAAGGATGATCTCTGACCTGACTTAATATGGAGGCGATGAAGAGATCAACCTACTTTGCCTAAAAGTAGCTAGTTGGGAAGCAACAATTTTGTTTATCAAACTATTCTGAACCTTCCAAATTTGTTGCTCTTCAAATATGGGAAGTGATCATCCAAACATTTCATTAAATATATTTATATACACACGAACACATACACATGGAGCTCTAGCTCTGAGCATCTTCCTTGCCAGACAACAACAGCAGCAGCTTCTGCTTAATTCTGGTTTTGCACACACACTGAACAAGTGGTCAGATCACTTAGTTATCAAGACTTCTTGTTTGTGTGTTTTGGGTGCAGTTGAGATGATAACAAGCAGGAGGAGGAAGTGGAGGAATCTTTCCAGAAAAAAAGTTGAATGAATATGGAAGAGATAGTTCTGCAGGAATAACATGCATACTGCAGCGCATGTTCCTCTGTTGAAGGAAAAAAAATTCTAATCAAATAAATCAAATATCCTGATGCTTCCAAAGATTCCTTTGAAATTAGAGGTCTCAATTCTGAATAAATTTTCAAGTTCAGGATCATTTGAACAAGACTGTCATAAGACAAAAGCTCTGCAACAGAACATAATACAGTTGATGGACTACATTAAGTGTTGCATTTGTTTTGGCAGGCCTTTTTAGATTTTTGATGTGGGGGTTTGTTCTTTTAAACACAAACCTGAGAGTAAATCTCAGGTCCCAACAGGTCCAAAACATTGTTTCTCAGATGATTCCTTTTTACCTCTTTGGAGAGGCTTTGGCAAAAAATGTACAATGACATCCCAAAATGTTTTGAGGTACAGGCTAAAGACACAAAACAAATGAACATTTGGACAGAGAAATACATGGCTTCTAAACATGCTTGCTTTCTGCTGATCTGCGTAGTTGAAGGGGCATATGGCACCCACTGATTCTGGCATAAACCCAGAAAAAAATGTCAAAAGAACATCAGTATTAATCTAGTTGGCAGAAAATAAGAGAAGCAGATATGGCAAAGAGGCTGGAATCAGCCTCTGTGCTAGCAACTAAAATAAAATTAAGTTCAAATACATATGGTATTTTCAAAAAGTTGCAGGCAAAAGTTGCAGTGCCGGTGTAAGTCATGAAAATAATAGGAGAAATTAAGGTTGAAATCAGTGTTACGGAAAAAAAAAATACAAAAGGGTGTGAACAACAAAGCACAGAATCAGAGAACAATTAGGCTGGAAAGGACCTCTGAAAGGCTTCTGCCCAAACTGCTGCCCCAAACCAGTCCACTGAGGGCAGGTGGCTGAAACTATTCAGCAAGTTTTTAGTATCCTCCACAATGGGGATGCCACTGCCTCTCTGGACAACCTCTTCCAGTGTTGGACTGCCCTTGCAGTATAATTTTGATTTCCTCTTGTCCTTTCACTATATACCTTCAAGAAGAATCTGACTATGTCTTCTCTACCATCCTCCACCAGAGTAGTTGATGGTGACAATGAAATCTCCCCTCAGCTTTCATTTCTTTTATCTCAAAAGTGGAAGAAACTCACTGCTGGCTATACTCTTGCTACTGCAGCCCAGTATACAGCTCGCCTTCAGTGCTGCATGAGTACACAGCCACGGCTGGTTCAGATTCAAGTTCTTGTCCATCAGCACCCCAGCAAAGCTACTATCTGGTAATTCATTTCCCAGTCTTTACTACTGTTCAGGGTTATTCCATTCAAGGGGCAGGATTTGGAATTTGCCTGTGCTGAACTTTATGAGGTTCCTCTGAGCCCACTCCTCCCTCACTTCTGTAACTCTAAATAGCAGCGCTGCTACCCAAAATATCAACCACTTCCCACAATCTGGTCTCACCTGCAAACCTAAGAGAACATTCTACTTCATCATCCAAAACATTAAGAAAATCTTTAAAATTATATTGGTTTTAGTACCAGTCCTTAAGCATGCCAGTAATGACAGATTTTTCAATTGAACTTTGCATTGGCAGTCACAATCCCTTGAATCTAACAGCTGCATCAACTTTCCATGCATCTTGTTGTCCCCTTACCCAGTTCATATCTTACCAACTGAGTTTTAAGGATACTATGGGAAATGGACGTAGGTTTTGCTAAAGTCGAAGTATTAAACATTCATTGCTCTTTCTGTGGTTACAGGCCAGTTTTTTCACCAAAGAGGGCAACCGTGTTGACGTGTTCAGACATTTATGATCTCATAAATTCATGCTTGCTGTTCCAAATCATATTTTCATCTTTCTTGTGGCCAGAAACACCTTCCAGATAAATTTGCTCAATTACCTTCCAGAGAGTGAGTTTAGGGCAATCAGCTTGTAGTTCCCAAAATCTCCTTCTTGCCCTTCCTCAAAAATCAATGCGATATTTGCATTTTTCTAGTAACCAGGAACTTCCCACAATCATTAAGACCTTTCAGTGATGACAGAAAAGCCTTGCAATGACATTAGGCTCCTCCTTCAGCATGCTCAGAATTAATGCCATACAGTGCCATGTACGTCCAACTGCATTAAGCACACCCTAATGCTACTTCTGTTACAGGCAAAGCTGCACTCCCAACACACTGCTTCTAGATATAGGGACTTGGCTAGCTTGAGGGTAAGCCTTAGCAAATGAAGAGCATTATTAAGCATCCTTCAGTCCACGAGGACAGATCCTTATGCCCCATCTTATTATGGATATATAAAACAGTTCCTTGTTTGACATGAGACCTGATAGTTTAGAATGTCCAGCGTCCTCTTTGTCCCCCTCCTGGGACAACCTAAGGACTCAGCAAGCATAAAACTTATAGTAGGCAACAAAATGAAGAGATGTCACCCCCCTATCTGGGATAAAGACTGAGAACTTGAGATCATTAGGAGAAAGTCTGAGAGTTATTCGATGCATACCACAGAATCGGAAGACTGAACACAGGGACAAACACATTACGATGACAGAAACAACTTACAATACCTTTGGTCACCGTTTCTAACAATGAATCTCCACAGATTGCTGTTATCTAGCAAATATGTTAGATTAGACATAGATTATGAGTGACTATGAGCATTTTTATGAATATGTCTATTTACTCCTGAAAGTGAATTAAAATTCACACGCTACTTTTGAACTGACTTAAAAATTCATATGTGCACTGAGAAATACAGTGGAACTGGTAATCAAATTTGAGTCTTTTTGAAGCAGGGAATGTGCTTCATGAAGAAACACGGTCCATTTCCAGAAAAAAATAATCCTAAGAAAAGCTGTACTATGGGACACAGCTATCTGTAATGGGTATTTTTACTTGTTACAGTTATTTATTCTCAATCAAAAGGTTTCATAACCATACAAGACTTAATTACCCAAAATCACAGTATCTCTGTTGCATAAATTTATTATTATTTACCCATTGCTGTGCTGTATTTTGACTTAGTGAGGCCACTGGGTGATTTTCTATTGACTGCACTGCAGTCTAGACTTTCCCATCTTGCTTCTAGAGGAAAGAGAGCAAGCTTCCTAGTGAAGCATAGTATATATCTCTTTTTGCATCTGGTCCACCTAACCACACTCACAGTTCTTATAAAGATTTGGCTATTATAAAAAATTAAAAAAGCTACAACAGCCAACAGAAGAAAATATCATTTTGCATTTTATTTTGCAGAACAAATCTTGTACACACAATTCTGTGTGTGTGTAACTATATGTACATACGTATGCATATTGTAGATATATTTATTTGGGGAAAAAATACTAACATTGAGAATCAAGCTTAAAAATTAAATTTCTTCAACAGCCGGTACACAGGAAGCATTATATTCAATTAAGGCCTGTTGCCTCTGTTTTTACTACTTCTATTTTACAAGTGATTAACAATATTCTCTTCAGTCACTCTATTCCTAACCTATCTTTTCTTTCAGCATATGTTAAGATTCCTTCAGTAACTCTCAGGGCAGTACATCTGTTCTGCTGATGCTGCCCCCATACCTTGGACAGTACCTGTTCCTAATTCATAGTTTTGCATTGCCTGACCCACTGAAAAAGATATATTTTTATAGGACCAATACAACAGATTTTACACACTCAAAATGGCAATACAAACTAAAACATCAAATCATAACCAGTATCCAAACACGAAATGGTGTATGACACCCAGATATTAGTCTATTCTTAGTCCGTCTATTCAGAATTCTATTCTATGTATAGATGACAACATAGGGTATTACAAAACACCCTATAACTCAACTGAGAGTAAGGCAAGAATCAAACTCTTTTAATGTATATACAGCCATTTCAACTGTTAATAGTTTGCTTTTTATTTTAATCCTAATTCAACAGAAAAACATACTATGAGTTTGAAAGTATGCAGAAACTATTAACGTAGTGAAGCTTTCTTACATGACTTGGACTCCGGCGATGGTGGAGAAATGTTGGACACAGCAAGGTCACTCTTTGACTTTTTAGGCTTTTTTGCATTTACCTGCCACGGCTTATCATAACTTCTAAAATCTCTTCTTGTTCCTTTATTTTCTGTTAAATGAAGCAAATCAGACAATTATAACATTTGAAGGGTCAGCTTTCCAAGATTAATAAGTAATTAATAAAAAAACAAAAACAACAAGGCCTATTGATCTAAACCAAAGACAGCTCTTTCTCTTCTTCTTTTTCTGATTACTATTAAATTGAATACATTTATTCCATTTCCTAAGTACCAAAATTTAGAAATTAATAGGTTTTTCCTGAAAAAAAGTCTATTTTTTAATTACAAAGTCCTTAACATCCATTTATTTTCTTACATTTTACTGCCTATACTTAAAATTGTATATTTGTTATAAATAAAAAGTTGATTTGCCAGGCAACTAACATCTTGAATATCAGCCAGAAACTATAGTCTGAAACAGATCATCAATCAATTTTTAAACACAAAACTAGCATTGTAGTAGTAGCACGTACCAGAATATCAAAGCTAGGATTTCTACTTTACAATAAGAGCAGATATTATTTCAGAATATTCTTTAATGCTTTTGAAGATCTACAACCATCAGTTACTCACACTGGAGTTCATAAAGTAGCATAGCATCTTCTCATTAAGGACTGGAACAACAGGTCATTAACAGTGTGTATTATCAAAGAAAATACCTCAATAGGGAGGTTAATGTCAGGCACAAAAAAAACCAGGGAAGGGAGAAGGAAAACAAAACAAAGAGAAAAAGAAAGCAAAAAGGAAGCAAGGAAACTAAGGAAGTTTCTCACTGAGACTGTTTCCACTCAGTAACTATGACCCATACCCACAGGATATGTACATAGACTGAACTGACAGTCAACAGTTTATAATCAACTAGTAACAATTGGACAAACTGAATTTATTCTGCATGCTCGAAACCATAGAGTAGTACATATTCTGTAGGTACACATGCATCCAGGAAACCATGGACAAAAGTGCACAAAAATTATACTGGAGTGCATAGAACATACCTGAAGTTTCACTCTCTGCCCAAAGGGCAGCAGAGCCAGACAGTGTTCTCTGAAGCTGACTGCGGTTCCCCTGTTTGGACTGAAGATGATCAATTAGAAATGGGATTGGCTGGTCAGGTGTCTCTGTTATCAGCTTGGTCATCAACTCCTTTAGAAAATTAAAACAAAACAAAAAATTAGTGAGATATTGCACCTAAACTAATCTTGTATTTGCCAAAAGTAAATGAGCATTTATAAAGGAAAACTCTGTTCTCAGCTTTGAAGAAACAGCTGGAAATATGCACCTCCTCAAACTACTGCGAGCTTTGCCCTATGAAGCGCTCATGTCTGAAGTGCTATTACCATTTCTTGTCCATTGGAATTTAGGTAAAAAAACCTAGCCCCTGCTACCTGCTCAAATTACCCCAAAAAGTCTGAATATTGTTCATGTAACCATGCAGAACAAGCACCTCTTCAGAGCAGCAAGTAGCTCTTCTCTGACTCATACATCCAAATTTCTTCCCATTGGAAACTAATGTATCACGAAGGTTTGTGTATTTTCATCTCACACAGACAGCGAACAATTATCTGATTAGATACTCCAACAAACTCTAAGGTCTAATCAAATAGGCAGATGCTTTTTAATGCAACTCCTCAAAAATACTATTTTATAGACATGAGCAAATATTTTATTACACTGTTGCAGACATGGATACAAAGCCAATGTCAACAGGAAATCATTCCCTATGCCATTCATTGATAATATCCAACTGCTGTTTTACACCTTGGCTTTGCAGGGCTGTAGAAAGAGAAGCACTCTCCATATTGCTGCTGGGGTTCTTCCTGGCTTCCTACACATAAAACACAACAGGAATTCAAAAAGAAGCTGTGGCTCTGTGCTGCTTATGCGCCCTGAGAGGAAATAAATTACTCAGGTGGCAGGTGGGATGATCCTGAAATGCACATATAGTTCTACAGGAAATCTGTGACTGCCACTGCATAACAAAAAAGTTCCACAGAAGAAAAAAATTACAGGAATGTACAACAAAATCAGAAAGGTAACAAAAACAAACAAAACAAACAAACACAAAAAAGAAAAATAAAACAACAAACCACCCTAGCTAAGTCATTTGGAGCATTTATTTTCTTCACCCATCCCCAAGCATAGATCTTACCATAACCTACACACACTTAAGTCTATCTCTATCTTTTCCACACACCTTCATTTAATAAATAATTTTTCAAATACCAGTATTTACTTAGCACGACCATCAGTTACATGTGTTGAGAAAAGATACTTCAGAAAAAGTATATCAAATATCAGTAAACATGAATAACAGCATGCAGGATTACTATGGCATGCAAATTATCTTAGTCCACTCCAAGATTTTCCACTCTTTTTATTTAAGTAGTGGCATAAATAATTATGTATAAATGAAAACAAGGCAGAAAGCTTTCCACTTCAGAAAGAGAAACTTTATTTCAGAAAACAAAAAAGAGAAAACATGCCCAATCTCATGTCTTGTGTGACATGATCATCTGTGATACGATTTTTGATATCTATCTACAGGGAACTAAAATAACACAGGTGTTTTTGGTTTTGAAATGGAACTCCAAAGGGAGAAATGAAGCTGCTTAGTAATCTTAGAATTGTTGAAGCTATGGAGAGCACCTTCATCTAGACTGTCTCTCACCAAGGCAGGAGAAACCCTCTCATACACATCATACAAGAAAAATCCAGAAATTGGAGTAATTCATACTTTGGTTGCTTGGCAACACCAACAGCAAACCTTTTTTTCCCCTGTCAAAATGCAGAATTAGTGACAATGGAAAGATGTAATCTAGTCCTTGTAATGGACCACAATAGCTGTAGGAATTTCACTGCAGAGGATTCTATTACCAAAGTGCCAATTTGTAATAGCTGACTTGTAATTTAAACAATTTCTCAGAATCACGGTTTGAAAATTATTTTTCTATCTTAGATTAATAAAAACAAGATGATGAGAACTGAGATATGCGCATTGATTCTATTAAATTTTTAAAGACATGCACAGGTGACAACTTATTACTAATACACTACAAAACTAACACAACACTAAGAAAGGTAATATACAAAAATGAAAAATTTTAGAATGCCTACATGTCAGTGTAAAACACACTACCTGACTGTTGCCATCTCTGACTTGCTTGTAACATGAAGAATGGTCTTTTAATTAACAGAAACAGATCTAATAAAATAAAACTGACTACAGGATTCTTTATCTTATTCTGAAATACAGCAATAAAACTAAAGAACATATGAAGTACAAAAAAAGTGCTATTCAAGGTGATGTTAAATTAGACCCTATACAAAAGGACCACTTTTTTTTCTACTGTTAACATATTGATAATAAGACCTGACAGTCCTATTCTCTGACAGCAATTAGAAAAGTTTAAAGACATGTAGATATAGACTACTTTTACCTCTTTTACCTATCTGGAATAACAAATGTGTTGTACCAGTCCTTTACATCTAAAGTTAAAAAAAAAAAAAAAACAAAACAAAAAAAAAAAACACAACAACAACAACAAAAAGATAACCACCAAGAGACCCCACAACAAACATTGCTGGAATCCTCACAAAATGAAAAGAGTATGCAGTTCAAAAAAATACTACTTATTTGTGTAATAAGCCTCAAACTGATTTGCCTCAAGCACGTTCAGAGTTGTCTCTAAAAGTAAATGCAACTTAAAATGAACCCAAAGGTGACTCAGATTACAAACCCAGACACTTAAGGAAGATAAAGCTCTTTACTACAAGTGTCCCATTGCAAAAGCGGAAAAAAGGAGCTCTTAGGAGATCTGCTTTTCAAGCTGCTCCTTACAAGGTTTCAAAGTGGTCTCCAATTTACCACTTTCCATGGAGTTCCTGAACTCTGGAGAATGTGCAAAGAACACCTCCAACCCAAAAACAAAAGCAGTGTTGTAGCTTCAGAATAGCCGTGTAAGACCACACTCACATGCAGGAGGTGTTATCCCTCTTCCATATCATTTTCCCACACACATTGTCAGAAATCCCAGAAGTAGGATCACAACTCCATGACCCTCACTGCCTCTGCCCTTCTACCAATTCCTGCTGCCTAGTTCATCAAGGGACCTAACTCCATCTGCTCAGCCCCCAGCATATGCTCTTCAAACTCACGCTTCCTTTGAGACTTTTGTAATTGCCAGTAAATCGGTAATTACATGGAAATATGTTATCTGCCTGTGTTCAATTGCTTGGCTATGCCATGAGGTGAAGGGGTTGGAGGGATAAGGGAAACAAAAATAAAACCAAACTAAAACCACACACACACACACACAAAAAAAGCTTCACACAGACAGTAATTGCACTTAGTGAGTATTCAGCTCATTGCTTAAGTAAACCTATTCTTCACTGAAGGTGAAAAAACAACACAGATTATGAATGCCTATTAAGGAGTATTCTCATTTTAGCACTATTCCCTAGTAAAACTAATTTAAACTCCTGATGAAATTATCCAAAGTTTATTTGATGATCTCATCTGTTGCTTGGATGACATCTTAATAGACAGCAGGAATAACATACTCCATGGTACTCTAAATATACTCTTACATGTTTGAAATGTTTCAAAAAAAGATGACAAAACTGAATGCATTAAATAAGAAAAACTAAAGTGTACAAGGTATAAAAATAAAATTCCTTTTTGGTTAGCAGAAGTCTGATCTGACTCACAAAGTGCTAAGTAGGAAAGGTTTCACCACAAAAAGAAAAGGGAAAAGACCAACTAGTCTCAATGAAGACGCCTCTGCATTAACAGCAGAATGAAAATGGCACAGGATCATTGAAACTACGATTCATTTCTTGATGAAAAAAATCATTAGATGAGTTTCAATTATGCATGAAAACAGAAATGCAAGACAGTTATATATCTCTTAAAAACATTAGTTATACTTTTCACATTTCTAGCTCAAATTTCTAAGTTTTCTACAATTCAAATAAGACAACTGTGTTCTCTGCACAGTGTGTCATGGCAGATTGGGTGTCCATGCTGCCAAATGAACTGTTCACTACCCATAATCTCACTCCTCCTATCTTCTTTCCACTACTGTCTTCCTTTCACTCCATGTCCTTTTGTCTTTTCTATCAGTGCGAGTCCTCTCAGCCTCTTCCTTCCAGCTGTGTAACAAGTGAAGAAGCCTGTTCAGGTGTCAATAACTATGAAATCCCTGTGCACCCATGAGACACACTGGAGCACAGAAAATGGGTGAAAGAGAATTTCTACAGTTACCACAGACCAGAGCACTGGTTCCTGCTGCTTCTCCATTATTTTGCTCCAAATTTGGTTCTGCACTGACTGCGGGCAGAATGAGAAAGAACAAGGTGATGTAAGCCCTGTCAGTTAACTTCTTCAAGAATTTTACCTTGCATTGTGCAAACCAGTTCTACTTTCTTCTGTAATGGTATCTTCATATGTTCTTACATTCACTAGTTTTACTAAACTCTGCTACATAGATTGTATGGCAAAAAAAAACTTGTAAAAGTTGATTTGTGGATGTTTCCAAGAGAGATTCATGGACACATATTGATGAGACTGCAGAAGATCTTGGGGAAAAACAAACAAACACATAAAACCCCACCTGCGTCTAAAGTAGCAGCCTAATATATTAATTCTTTATACAGAGAATAATCTTTCACTATTGTGCTGTCCTGAGGTCCTCTATTAGTTATTCAATGAAGGCACAAATTTTAATTTCCTTGTGATTGTCCATGCATTTAATACAAATGAAACAGTCTTCACAGCCTATTAATCATTAGCCCAATTACAAGAAAGTCCTAATTAGCTATGTCTAAATGTACCTATCAGGTTATTAAGTTAATTAAGAGACATTCTATCTTGCCCTGTAATTGGTAACAGTAACTACACAACAATCATGTTTTACCCGTAGAGATTTCTACATACTATGGCACAGCATGCACACACTTTGACTGTACTATGTACTTTTTTCATGGTTTTAAATTAGATGTCTGAAGTAGGTAGAGTAAATTGCGCTCAGATGTCTGTCTCTCTCTCCCAACCCAACAGACTAGGTGGCTTAATTTGGAAATGCATCCCATCAAAATGTAAGTCAATTAAATACACCAAGTCTTCACAGTGATGTCAGTGCTGATCTTATCAATAAAACAGTTGAGAGGCTAGAGGGTTTCCAGTTGACTAGCCAATATATGTTCACTCAGGATAAGAAGTGCTCTCCTGGTTCCACTGACTGCATATATATATTGACTACAATGGAACTTGGACACTATCGAAATTTAGGCTTGCTAATCACTTCATATAGGCTGTAAGTGAACAAAGAAGATATTAAATTGAGGGAAAACTTGTGAAAGAAAAGTTGGTTTAATAAACTTTTTAGTGATTGACATTTTCTTTTCCTTTAGAATTCCTTTCTGATTTCTGCAGTAACAAAGCAAGGAAACAAAAAATTTTGGAAGTATATTTCAACATTATTCTTACTGCCTAAATTAAGAGTCTGCAGTTCTTAAATGACAGTGGAAAGGTAAACACTCCAGCTGCTGTCAAAAAAAATTCTTTTATATGGAAATAAATGAAAAATACCAGCATCTTTTTTTTTTTTGAAAATAGCTAGGCTTTATATCTTCTCAAGCAATTTAAACTTAAAAGTAGTAAAATCACATGACAGATTATAAACAAAATGGACTTCAACATATTTCAGGTATTCATAAAACAATTACCACATCTTCCTATCAAATAAATTACTCAACCTTAAGTAAATTTCCTTGTAAACACAATTCATATGCCTGTACCATAATAGTTGTTTCAAACTAACCATGGCAGAATAACAGCTGAGAGCAAACCTCTATAGGATTAGTAGTCCTAGCCAGCTTTCCTGCGAAAATATTCACACTTTTACCTGGCATTGACTAAAAAATTTTCAACCATCTTTTTCTTTTTTTTCAAAGCCTCAGCACTACTCACTGTTGCCATTTCAGGCAGCGGTGTGGCTAAATTTAATATCACAAAACTGTAGTACACAGCATGGAACACAACCCACAGAGAAAATATTTTGGACATCGAAGTAAAGAGAGTACAAAGCTGATATGGTAGCCCTGATACTGTGGTTCAAACAAAATTCCCCTAAAGATGGCACTGGTAGGAAAATCTACAGTATGGGACTAGTGGCACAGGTAACATTTTCAGACTCAGACTACCACCATTTGAAGTCTCAAACTGCTTTTTTAACACCTCAGATCAGAGTAATAACTGATATACATAAGTGGTAAATACTTTTCTATTTATTTACATAAATTAAAAACAGATGGTTCACACAGTGAGAATAATAGAAGGAAGTCTGAAAACAAATGTCATTGAATAGCTAAAGATCTTTCTTAAATGTTCCTCTACCAAATATCTGTACCAATTCAATAACAGAAGACCAGTTTTTAGGGCTATGTTAGTAACCACTTGTTTAGGGAGACTCTGGAATACAGAATGGAAACAGTGCACTCCTTCCACTACAAACCTTTTGTAAATCATGTAATCTGTTACCTGACTTGGACGAACTAGCCTTATCTAATACAATTCCAACTCATGTATGTAATAGTTGATAAAATATGCATCATTGATCTCACTTAGCAACCCAGAAACCTTTTGCATGGATGAAGTCTAGTGGGCA
Source organism: Campylorhamphus procurvoides (assembly GCA_013396655.1). Taxonomy (NCBI): domain Eukaryota; kingdom Metazoa; phylum Chordata; class Aves; order Passeriformes; family Dendrocolaptidae; genus Campylorhamphus; species Campylorhamphus procurvoides. The sequence continues at coordinate 564,811 of WBMV01005052.1, forward strand.
ATTCCAAAGCTTCACTGACTAAGCTCATGACAGTTTATCCAACTTCACCACACACACTATAACATACAACATCTACCTGCATCTCTTGCTACATTTTTTATCCTCTGAGGGTTTTTTCTCTTATCTTATTCTTAATATTTCAAATATTTTTGTCCCAAATATATTACACTACCCCTGAGTTCACAAAATACCTTCAAACACCTTTGATCTTTGGCTTTATTATTGAAGTGTTTCCTTTCTCTCATTCAAGCATTTCAGAGAAGAATGCTGCCAAAAGTTAAGTCATTGGTACTAGGTTACTCTAAGACCTTAAATAATTCTCAGTAAAGGAATAAAAGTTTAAAAACATGCTCTCAGATTTGCCAATCATAGAAGTTATCATGTTCTTCTCCTGCAGTTTTCAAATCACAAAGATTTTCTATGACAGCTTATACTCCTTTCTGCAGGCCTGTATCTCTGCATAACAATCTCACACTTGTGAAATTATGCCCACCATATCATTATCTGAACTCAGCAAGGATTTATCAAATGAGGGTTGTTGATGTTCTTGTAGAAACACTGCAAGGTTTCCCTGAGCATATATCAGAAATCTTCCTCAGTTTCCATCCACTCGATCAACCAGTGGAAATTTTACCCTGAAGGCTATGCACTTCACAGTTCAGCCAAGAGAAAATGAAAACTGCTGATTTCCTGAAAGGTTTGTAGGATTTACATCAAAAGGAATACTCATAGATAAAGGCTAGGAAAGCCTATTACAACCTGAACTTAAATTACAGCCATAAAACAACACTGACTGCACATCACTGCCTTATCTAAAATCTAACTCAACAGGCTAGAGCTGATCTTTATCTGATCAGCAGAAGTAATCTTATTCCAATTTCAAGGTCTAAGGTGAAGTCACTTGTTACACCATGTTCAATGATTCATTACTGCAACTGTTAAAAAAAAAATCACATCATACATCCAGTTTAATCTTCACTGACTTAGCTCCAACCTGACACGTTTCTTTTTTTTTTTTTTTTCCTGAGGGAGTGTAATGCTAGAAACTTAGAAACTGAAACAGCAGGTAATTTCATGGCTACCCTTGGTGGGTTGACCCCAGCCAGCAGTTAAGCACTCACCAGCTACTTACTCATTCCCACCCCCAGCACGATGGGGAAGAGAATGCGAAGACCAAAACCAAGAAAAATTCATGAGTCAATACAAAGACAGCCTAATAATCACAAGGAAGAAAAAAAACACAAAGAACAAGTGATGTCAAGGCAACCATTCACCACCTCCACCACCCTGTCAGTCCCCAAGGAATGGCTACTTCAGAAAATTTACTCCCCAGCTTTTATTGCTGAGCAGGATGTTGTGTGGTAAGGAGTCTCTCTTTGCCAGGTTGGGTCAGTCAGTTGTCCCTGCTATGTCCCCTACCAGCCTCTCACCCACCCCGAAGTTGCTTGCTGGTGGGCAGAGAGAGGAATAGAGAATGCCTTGAACCTGCTCAGCAATAGCTAAAACACTGCTGTATCAACACTATTTCAGTCACAACTCTCAAATGCACCATCATATGGGCTACTATGAAAAAAATCAACTCTATCCAAGTCAGACCCAGTACAGTACCGCTCTAGTAATGGTTATTAAGGGTTTATGAGTGGCTATCACGAGAAGGCTATATATGAAAAAAAACCCATTGATATATTAAGGGACTAACTCAGCAAAGTACTTAGGCTTAGGTATTTTATATGAATGAGAAGCAAATGGTGCACTCTTAAAATGCTTTGATGAATTAGATAACTGCTCTGTGACTGCAGAATTGCAAACTTTTCCTTCCTTCTGGGAGCCTACCCCCCCCCCAAAAAAAAAATAAGGTCCTAAAATCTAACTAGGCAAATGCTTTGAAGATTGATGGAAATCCTTTCAATGGCATCCCACGGAAAACTTGGAGAATACACATTTTCAAAATGTTTGCAGCAACCAATCACACTTCTCAGCTGATTTTCTTTTTCCCCCCCAGTCCCCTCTCCCAATCACTTATTCCAGTAAAGTTAAAAAATGTAAATACATATTTCCAAATGAGACCACACATTAAATATACTACTGATATATTACCAGAAGAAAAACTTATCAGAAATACTTGTCGCCCATTTATCACTTTTAATGCTTTTTTTCTAGTTCCTTTTATCACAGTTTAGGGGATTTAAACTGATTTATTTGGCAATTGCTTAAAGAAAATTACCATGCAAGACATGATTTTATAATTCCTCTTTTTTTCCTCTCTTCAGTTACAGTCCCATTATAATAACTAAAAGCAAAATACCAGAAGTATGACATTGACAAATTTGGTCTAAGAATTAAAAGTCTCATTCTTACTATTTAAAACCTCTGATTTCAACAGTTACTCTTAATTTTTCCAGCTAAAGGTTGGGGACCTAAATCTGGAGCTGCACAGCAAGTGATTATTTCATGCAATGCTAGTGAAAGTCCTAGTCCTATCTAAATTCATGAGCAAGGTGGAGACTTGCCCCATCCACTGCCTGAAACAACCCCTAATCCCCCTGCTGGCTTCACTGCACTAGTAGCTACAAGGTCTGCTCAAGAAAAACTCCCAAAGAAAAGCACTGTCAAATCAAGTTTTCCAGATAAATTTACAATGCAAGTAAAGATTATTTTCTAATTTCTAAGATGATTTCTGAAAAACCGCACAGCAACACCCGCTTTTTAACTCTAGCTTGACTCTTGAGACCTAGCTAATATTTCAGACACTGCTTTGTACTTTGGCATTTAGTACTATGGATAAGTTCATAGCATGTGGGGTTTCTGGATCACCATTTTGAGACACAGTACTACCCGTGCAGTGTTCGGACCTAACAATGTGACTAACAAATCCCAGACTCGACTGAAATTTCAGCAATTTGGCTTGCACCTAAATGCACATCACTGCTTGGATCACATCCTCAATGATTTTTGCTTTGTTGGCTTTGTTTTAAAAAGGAGGTATTAAGAAACCCCTTAACTGCAATCAAAGAAGTATGCACATCAAGGAACCTCTTTAGATTAGCATCACTTTTACACAACAAAATCCCCTTCGGTCACCAAAGCCATATATTCAATGGAGCCTTGGCCTGATGTTCATTCCACAATTTGAAGTTTGCCTCTAGAAAAGACCACTGGATGACTTCTAGTGCTTTCAGCAGTGCATGCAACTAGCATGGAACATAAACCACAGGATACTAGACACGATGAAGCTGCAGATAGTCAGGTCCATGTTAGCAGAAAAATTAAAACTCAAAGCTATCAGGTGTCCACTAGCAGACCCTGTTCTGATGCTTTTTGAAACAAGACACTGCAGCTCTTACATTATCTATAAAGGGTAAATAAACATTACTTCTGTGAAAAAAAGGAAACAAATGACTTTGCATTCTATAGCATTAGATTTACTCAAGTTGTACAGAAAAATAAATGTTTTAAAAATTTCTACTGCCCAGTGTGTATAGCCAGTTATTAAATAGTCTGTATAAATTCTATGCATTAAATTATAAAAATTGCTTCCATATTTTTTAAATCTTGATCCAGAATTTTTACACAATTCACGTGGAACTTCAAGTAATAACCGACAAGTATAGCGACACAAAATGGAGAATGTGAGTTACCAGAGTCCAAGGTGGGGAACCATTCTAACACAGATTTAATTGTCTAGTTGCCTAGCCTGTGTTTGCTGAAGTAATGATCACTAAACAAATGCCAAAGAAATTAACAGATGCTCCCTGACTGTTAGAATTTACTTAAATCATGTCATTTGGAGATGTTCCTTTAGTACAGCAACTAAACAACTGCTGGTAGCACGCAATCTAATTACAAGTTTTACTCATACACTTTGAATAGATTAATATCTATTCAGATATGCATCTTAATTTCCTTTTATTTACCTGTGAGAGATTGACTTGGTCTCATAAGACTTCATACCAGTGTTGTAATCAGCTTTTTAAACAGATCTAAATGCTTAATATGCAACAATACAACAGAGACTTCTGAACTGGAAAGGTCAGAATTTGCTGCCATAGAAAAATCTGGAAATTAATTTTCACCACAGCAAATACAAAGAGTTATTTTATATCTGCAGAATTTATATTCTGCAATTGTGGCTGAAACTCCTTAAAAAGACTAAGGAGGGGGGTTTTAAGGAAACAAGTTATTTCACACATAAGCAGTTGTTTTATTGACCTAAAGCTATTTTTATCCTCTTTCCCCCCACAGGAAAGGTCACACTGACTTGCCTGTCACAGGTACGCAAGATGCACAGTATCTTGTCAGAATGATCACCCCAGCACACTGTCTGCAAGGTCTCAAACACCTTTGAGAACACTCACTCATGTTCAGTTTGGTTCAACACTGCTCACACTGCTTTTCTAACTGCAAGTGGAAATTATAAATATCTTTTTGCTATTTTAAGTAACACTTTTATATTAGTAGCTATTCTAACTTGTGTTCATTTAAGTGTAGATGAAGCTCTTGCCTAATTATACATAGATTTGAACTTTGCTATTTGGAAAAAAAGCAAAACCCACAATGAAATTGGAATTAAATAATCAGTCTCTTTAAATGTAACAATACAGGAATCTTTTGCCATACAGAAGCCATCAGTCCACAGATATAACAAAATTTGATTATAAATGCAAGAATTAAAAATATTCTAGATTAAGTATCTAAATAACTATGTTAACTAATAAAAAAGAAATATTGACTAATTTGTTTCTACACCCTAGGAGATCTTCCTGTATTTTGTGTACTACCATCTATTAAATTCTACCATAGGATACTGGCAACTATTTTATTTCTAGTGGATATGAGCCTAAATTACTTGTATAATTTTCCACATTAGCCAGCAAGATGACAGAGAAATTTTAATGATACTTTTCCCCCCCTTTAATACTATTTTCAAAGTTCTGATAGATTTCTAACATTCTCCGCCTTCATGGGTAACCTCTTTATTTCAAGTCAAATTAAAATAGGTACTTCTGCTTCTCAAGGTGAAGAAACTTCTGAGAATTATGATCTCATCATAGTCATAAAAGAAAAAAAATCAAAGATTAGGTACACATAGGGAAAAAGACATGCAGGTGTCTATTTTGAGCTATACAGTGCAGACACAAAGCTTTCAGGTTTAGAATGCAGCATGAACCATGAAGGATCAGGTATGAGAGGCACTGTAGCAGAATTGGTAGGGGAAGGAAATGTTAACACTGAGTGCTGAGGTACCCATGTTTGGCATGTCTGAAGCCACTTTCTGGGGTTCCCAAACTGCTTCCCGATGGCACTACCAAGTTCATTGCTGTGTCTGAGCCCTGAGAAGTTACGCCACTGCCTCTGTCTCCATCTAAAAATGGCTCAGACTTGCAGAACAACCCTCAGGCTGCCATCTGGGATTCCCCTGAAAAGCAGGCCCTTCAGTATCAAGGTTTCAACACACAAAGACCTGGCAAGGCTGAGGTCTGAGCCCACAAGATGACATAGCCTACTGAATGTGAACAACATGCTGCCCATCTGACTACTTCTACAAAGCAAAACCTGTGCTTGCAAAGGAGGCACCAAGGTTACCTGCTCAAAATGCATCCTCCAAGATCCCCTCTACAGGTTTACTTGCTTACCTCATTTATTGGCTTTGTGCTGCTTTAAAATAAGACTCAAAACTCTTTGGGCAGAAGTTCTTGCTTGCAATAAGTCTGGACAGTTTCTATCAGTAGGGTAGCTTTTTCTTGTTGCAGATGAAAATGCAATCTAAAGACAGCAGAGATTTTCAAAAGATAATTGATTTAGCGACATACATTCCTTTAGCAGATCTTGAAATGGTACCCCGAAAAAAAGACACAACCATATTCCCTACAGGGCATGGAAAGAGATAAATGGCAGGCATAATTCAGTACTGATATGAAGAACAGCATGGATATCTAAATAGTATTTAGCTTTGTTCATTTAAGAAATACAACTTCTGCACAGAGTCATTGGAAGACTTGCTTCAGATAAGACACTTCCTCCTCAGAGGCTGGATGTTCTATAATCATGCCCAGAAAAGAATTGTTCAGCAAAAGACAACTGAGGAGTATCTGTGAACAAACAGCAAGTCTATTGAACTCCATGAGGAAAAACACCAAACTTTGTTGAGAATATATGGTGGATAGTCGGTATGATAGATTACACCCAGGCACATGTTTAACAGAAGAGATGGTGTAATGCCAAATGAATTGTTCTAAAGAGTCAGTATGGTACTACACAGCTGCTCCGACACTTCGGACTCTCTCAGGCTGGGGCTGTAACTGGCCCTGGACTAAAATAGCTTGTAACTGGGTTTTCTCTCTGCATTTCTAATTTGGATAAATTTCATGTTTGTCTTTCAAATCTCATCTCCTATGTTTATACAAAAATATGCTTCAAAGCAAAATAGGAACCCAAAAAAACACACCACAAACACTTGAAAGTTTCATTTATAATTGCAATATACAAACTTACTGTGGTTTGTTTTTATATATATCACAGTAATCACACAGACCTTTAAAAACACATTCTGTAACACTCATTCAGCCCAACATGAACATCATTATTTGAAGTTTTTGTATCGAATATAAAAATAATGCTTAAGTAATGGATCAAATGCAAAAATCATCCAGCTGATGTGAGACATGGAAAGCACTCTGCTTTCCCACAAACATTTATACATATATATTACATTATAGATATATATCAGGTTCATGGAATCTTTTGATATCATGGAAAACTAGAAGAAACCAGCTCAATGTTCCATTGAATGCAGGACAAAGAGACGCTATGAGAAAGGCTTCTTCATTATTATGGTACCTCTTATTATAAGGACTTACGAGGATGGCGAGAACCCATTTTGTGTAATACTGTAGTAAATTTTCAAATGCTCAAATATTAGATAAAACCACTGTATAACTAGTCATGGAAAATACCATTCAAGCATTTTTGTAGTACAATAACTACAACCAAGAGAGCTTGTAGGAGCTTAAGAGACATCCAAACTAATTTTCATCAAACAATTCAGCCAATTGAGCAAGTTTAGCTGAAAATCAACTCATCACAAAAATCCTTCTGGTTGCTTTAACAAAACATTTCAAATTATCAGACTTAAAGATTTAAAGGATCTCTGTTTTTCAAAAAGATCTAAAAAAAATAAATAATTTCTACCCAGCCCTAAGTTATACACTGCTGACAATCCCTATCCAAAAATGCTGGCTATAAATGTTGCATTCCCAGACCTTCTCACATCTGCTCATCAATGTGTCATTATGAAGAAATTTAAGGCAGCATACCTTTCATCCTGAAGACAAGCACAAAATTTGATATATGAAGATTTCAGCTAAAGTATAAGTGACCCAAATGCTGTTAATCGTATTTTTGATTTTTTTCTTTTGTACCTCTCAGTATAATACCAGAACTTATGGCTGAAAATGAGACGCAATTCAAATGCACATTCATATGCAGACCTACTGGAAAAAAGCTGAGCAACGTATATAGTTTACCTAATGATTTGTCACATAGATTACTATTTGTTTCATTAAAAATTTACTTGCATGCCCAAGTCCTTAAGAAATCCTTACCTAAGTAAGTAATGTGGAAAAACCTCTCTCATGCTAGCTTTAAAATGCAGATGAAAATGGAGAACTATGCCAATACCAAGCTGCAAAAAAAGCCTGAAATGAGAGGATGTTGGCCACTACAATTTGACCTGCATTGGCTGCACAGGCTTAAGGCTGACACTTATCAAATCATGCCCACAAATAAAGTAGGTCTGAGATAATGGGGACAGCTAAATAAATACTAGCTTACATAAGCAGAATACACTTTCTACTCTGTAAATTACAGATTAGCTAAATTACATATATGATGGCATTATTAAAGCCATTTTTGCATAATGCAAAGCCTAAGTATGAAATAAGAAAAAAATATTATTGGTCTTTGTGTACCAAAAATATATGCTAATGAATATACTTTTGGCAAAAGAAAAAAAACAGCAGGAAAAAATACTTTAAAAGACATTAAAAAAATTAGTTCTAATAATTATATCATATGCATCATCTTAGTAATATCACCTTCTATCCCAAACAAGGTAACTTCAAAACATATACAAAACTGGTATATTTCTAAAAACTGTCATTTGCATTTTGATTATCTCCTTCATGTAAATTGTCACTGTAGATTTAGTCCTCATGCCCTCCCTAACCTACTATGACCTGCAATATCCAGTAGCTGTCCTCTGGCTTAGGTTTTTCAAACAAAGGACTAAAGGACTCTATTTTGAAAGAAACTTAGTGCCTTAAGTGGATATTTAAAGAAAACTACTGTACTAATAATGAAAACTTTATATGGGTAGCAATGGTAATTTTTAAGGACAGATTATTAGATCATACATAGAACTGGAGTTAGGTCCATAATTTCCCACTTCTACCATCAACAACGCAATGGTTTAAGCAAGTAAAAGTCACTATTTCTAGAAGCTGCAACCTCAGAAATTTTAGAAGATGTGACAGGTTTCTGGGTTGTAGAGATACTTTTAATAACAGCCAAAGCATGATTATTCTCATTTTCTATTTTTTTTTATTTCGAAAACAATACCTGTGAGTCACTGATATATGTTTTTGTTGGTTTCTGACACTGCGAAGTAACTTCCCACCCCGACAGCAATTGCCCAATTAAAGCTTCCAGACTATTTGACTGCTCTTTTTTTATCATTAGACTAAACCTGCCTGGTTATGAGTGAAGGCTTCCCTCTTGTAAATGAGGATCTTGCCAACAGCAGCAAGGCTCCCCATGGGAACATGATGTGATCACATGGACTGCACTGCAGCCTTGAGACTTGTCTGTGCACTGAACTGCCACACTAAGCAGAGGAGAAATCAATTTTGTCTTGATGGTGTGGCACCAATTAAAGGCATTAAAAGCACTACCAGACACTGAGGCAGCACAAAGAGTCAGAAGGACCATAACGAACTCAGGGCCTTGCTGTGAAAATTCCTAAACCATGTGAAGACTGCAGGACCCAGAGTGGTTTGCAGGCTCTGTGCAGATAAACAAGACAAAGGAAGGGGAAACACAACCAAAGAGTAATACATGATAATGCAGCGGAACAGCAGCAGCAGAAGTAGGAGCAGCATCCAGATAACTCACTATCATTTCAGTATTCTATTTTATTTTCTCTCCTGAATTCTTAAATTTTTCTTCAGTGTATAAGTAAATATTAAGTGGATTGTCACCGTGACCAACTTCATTCTTCTAATCTTTTTTTCTATTATCATAGGGAAACACAGAATAAAATAAATTACCTCAAGTTTCTTATTTACCTTTGTTCCTTTTTCTCCCCTGCTATCTTTTTCTTTCAGGTATTCCTCCTTCACAGAATAAGAAATCAAGATTAAATCTGTTATTCCCGCAACTTAACTCTCCTCTTTGTTCCCTATTGGCAAGTCTCCATCGAGCCTTTGTCTCCAAATAGCTTCACTATCTTACACTGTATATTTTACTACAGGCATTCTGAACCATGGCATTATTCTGAACCGTGGCACTCTTAGGAGGAGCTCTGAAACACTTTTTTTTTTTCTGGGGGCTCTACACCATGCAAAAGTACATGTCTTAGAAAAGATATTCAGTGAGTTGCAGCCTGTCATTTTATTTAAGGTTAATCCTGTGAAGTTCATCCTCAGCACAATTATGGGTTGTGGTTCATAACCCAGAGGAATTTCTGCATCTGCAAACCTTGGTTTTCTCCCCAGCTTGCATTTCTGCTTTGTCCTCATTAGGTAAGAAGGACAAGATTCTCCAGAATGCTTAGGAAGCTGAATTCCCAGGTCACGGTGGGTGTATTGAGCGTGTCATACCCAATTGAAGTGGACATGTGCAGCTAATACAATGTGTCTGAACAGAAACACACACCACCTGCCACGTTTATACAGGATCTCTGTCCAGCACACGTGGGATATTTGGGTGTGTCTCAAGCTTTCAGAGTGTCTATATGCATAGCACATGCACATATACACATTTCAGCCTGAGAAATCCTAGAACACACAGTCATCTTATTCTATCTCTCTCTTGTCATCTCCTTCAAATTAAACTGTATCCTTATTCACACAAGTGCCCGATTCTATCTCTACAAAACTCTTACAGTATCTTCCTCATAAACTTTTTTCTTCAAACTGCCCTATGCATAATTGCTTCCACAGGTTCTCTTCAAAGGTCACCTATAACTGAAACTACCCTTTTTCACCTCTATGGAACCACTCCCATGTCTCCAGAAGATTGCTTCCACGTATTTAGGCTTCTAGGGCAAATTCTATTATCAACAATGCAGAAGAGCTTTTCTGCACTAATGCACCAAAACTTAAAATTCAGAAATCTTTTTTTTGAGATAGATACCTGACCAGAGAAATATTTCACAATCATTGGTTTACCTCTGCACTCATATGGATGTCGCCAGAGAGGCATGATGCCTGTTAAATTGGAGTGTAGCTCCTTGATGAAGGAATTCATGGCACAACAGCCAGTGTTAATACTAGTACTAAGTACACCTTTAACTCCCTAGCAAATCTATGCCCAAGCACTAGAGCCAGGAACAAGTGCTAGCAGTATGAGTCAGACACTGCAAAACATGCATATTCTTTGGATTATAAAAAGTTACATTTTCTTGTATTTGTGTTATGTTTCTCACTCTTCAGTTACGCTCTTAGCAAATAGAAGCACTAGAACCATTCTTTNAGCATTAATCTTTGTCATCCCACTCACTTTCCTTCCCTATCCTTTCTCCCTTTCACACTTGGTGTATTCATATGGTCTGTTTCTTCCTAATTTGTTCAGCCATCCTCCCTAACTATTCAGTTCCTTCTTCTGCTCCTTCACAGAACTGACTGGGCTGGGCTCCATCACATTCTCCCAACCTATGGAGAACTGCACTTTTAAAAGGCAAGATCCATATGAAGCTAACTTAAGTGGACAAGCCTTGCAGATCTCTTAGGCCCATTTAGTAGCTTGCTACTGGAGAAAAACAATGTTGTGCTCCCCTCAACCTCTGGTCATCTACGTTTTCTCTCCCAAATCAATGCTAAACTCCTCATCAGACCACATAGTGACCCACTGAGCTTAGCCAACTGAACACTTTTCACTTCTTTGCAGACTTTTCTTCTATTTCATGCTCCCAAACCAGGTAACTGTTGTATGACACAACTACCAGTTCTGGAACAAAGACAGTATGAATGGGCAGCCTGCAATGAAGATGAACAGGAGCTGCAGCAACTGGCCATTAAATCAGCCTCACAGCCTGCAGTTCTGAGTAGTAAGCCATCAGTGTCTGGAGTAAAACAGACTATGAAAGATGGAAAGGTCATTTTAAAAGGCTCCAACACAGATGAAAGACCTAAACTCTCATCACTTCTGTCTCAGAAAACAGGTCCTCCAGAAGTCAACAAGAGCTTGATAAGTATACTGCACCAGCCACTATATAGCCCCAAATCTGGTGCATGAATACAGTGATTTCATTCATTGAATACTGTGAGGAGCTGGGACATGAGAAAAGAGAAAGGGTGTTTCAGGTAAATAAACAGTAAGGTAAAAGTTTCCACTCTCTGTATGGACAGAAATTTTATAAGAGGTGTCTAATGTAAAATAGTCTTCTACTTATCAAGGGTAAGCAAGTTCACATGTATTCTTCATTTTGTAAGGGCATTTCTCATAACTGTAACTAGAGGGGCATCATAACTACAACCAAATGACTCTACCTGAATGCTTTGAGGTGGAACTAAAAATAGGTATTCACTGAAACAGAGAAGCCAAAGGAGAAATTAATGCAGCACGGCATATGGTACCTGACACAAAAGTTAAGGCTGTCAAAAAAGTGTCTTTCACAACCTTGTTAAAAGAATATTGCCCTCTACACTGAGAGCAGATATGGATGTTGGGTTGTCTTGGCAAAGACACAGGTGTGCATTTCAAGTGATCATGCTCTTTACCTATGTCCTAGGATTAAAGTAATGAATCCTTGTTTCTCCTATCAAATGAATACTGCTTTTCGTCACCTCCAGTAAAGTTTGAAACAGCACACTGCCTTAGTCAGGAGGCCAACAATTGTTTCCCAACAATTCTATTTGAAAATGACATTACTTTCAGCTGGTTTTTAACCCTTTCTCATGGTTTCAGGCAGAGAAGAAATCTTAACACAGACAATATTGTTCTGTCATCCTTCCCAGCTAGTGTGACATTTCTTGGGAGAATAAGAAGTGTGCATCCATGCAAAGGAGATAATATAGAATACAGACAATAGCACCTCATTTCTATCTGAATTATTACAGACATTAAAGTGTTTGGGTAGTCTTTGTTCCAAAAGTTGGTGAACATAATGCCTGAAAGCACCTCTAGTCCAGAGGTAACAAAGTATCTCCATCATTCCTCACTCATACAAAAGCACATAGGCTTTCCCAGAAAAATAAAACATTACAAGATCAAAGAAGAAGAAATCACTACAAAACCAAACCAAACCAAACAAAACCCAAAAAACCAAAAAAAACTAACCCAGACAATCCCTAGAAAAATGGAAATGAAAAATTATTGTTCTACACTTATCCATTTGCATGAACAACAGTAAAAATAAGAAATACCAAGTGGGAAGAAAAGACACTGGGGGGAAAAAAAAAAAAAGAGACTATTGGTTAGACCTTCAAAATTTGAAGCAAACGATAGAAGAACATAAACATTGTTTCTCTCTCAATTTTCTAACAATTCCATTTACAAAGTAACACTTTAAAAAAGAAGCTAACAAATAACAGTTGTCTTTTCAGATGTGTTTTTACAGTCAGTGTCAAAATAAAGAAACTAACTAACAAACCCCCTTGCTGCAGAACAGTAAAACAGCACATCACACGTGGCAGAAATGCCAGGTAATGTTAGGGGCCCATTCTCTCTCAGAAGCTCCACAACAACCAGAAGGCAGACATTGTGCTGGTTCTGGAATGTGAATACTATCTATCCCGCTTGGAAAAGCATAGATCTGTAACAGCAAAGAAACTGTCAGAGAAAAAAATAGAGGCTGAGTTAAAGTCATTACAGGTTTAGTTTTTTATCTAATACTTGCCACTTAACATTGATCTCTTGTACCAAAAACCTGAATTAAACAAAGGAAACAAAACAGTGGAAGAACTTAGTTCAAGTATAACTAACATCGTGCATTAAATATCATCCAAAACTTGGAAGTAACTTCATAATGTAATAAAACACAAAGAGAAAAGAGCCATAGTAATGCATTTACTTTGATCCAGAATGATTGATTACTACAAAGGCTGCCAGACAAATGTTCAAAATCATCATCTTCCAGCTTTATGTCTTACCATTGAGCAGACAGACGTTGCTGGTACATGATGGTGAGAGCAGCTCAATTGAGAAATACTTCTTATTTTCCCTGCTATTTTTTAATGGATGCTAGTTATGCCTTCTGCTCTCCCTCTCAAGAAATAAAGTAATTGTCACTTGGAGAATTTAAAAACATTAAAAGTTAATGCAACCAAATGTTATTATGACCCTTTCATTTTATCATTCCATGTTTTAGATACCATTCTTTCAATTTAACTATTACTTGGATTTTTATTTCTGTGTCTCTTGCCAAAGAAGTTTTTTTCTTAAAAAGTATTTAAGAAAGCAATTAAGAGAGCTCACATTTCCCTTTCAAGAAAGCAATGTTTTTGCCATTGTGGAAACAAGGTTTATGTGATTATCATCTATATTTGTGACCACACAAGTGCATACCTGTATCTGTGATTTCTTTCACTGTCTTTTTCCAATAGTCTTAGACGAACTTCAAACAAATTCCCAAAACACTAGACATCACAAAAACGCAAGTTGTTCCAAATGTTGAGAGATTAAAAGTCAGGTAGCAAGACCAAAATGTGATTTTCCTCACTCAGGAACAACATTTTTTTTCTTAACCCCACATTCCAGAGGAGAATAGAATTGGGTGCCTCAACCATAAGGAAATTTCTGGTAACTTTTGCATCTTGTTGGTCACCACAAAAGCCAAGTAAAAAGCATAAAGCCATTGTTCATGAAATTGTTTGCTAATGGAAAAGGGTGTGTCCATAGTGTGTCCAAGACAACTATTACAATGTACAGTGAATTCTCCAAAAAGTGAAGGACACCTCTACACCAATTTTTCCATTTGACTTTCATTCCCCTTAAGTAGGTCTTTTACTCCACTGAACATCAAGACTACCACAACGCCTACTGTAGCAGGCAACAACAAAAGTTGGAACTTAAATATGATTCCCTATCCCACATTGTGTAACACTGCAGCATGTCTAGTTCACTGCTGGTTTCTACACAACATTTGAAAAACAGCTAATACTGGCTTCCCTGAAACATGGACTGCCAGGCTGAAACAATGTCACTGGGTAATCAGTTAGTACATAAAACGATGCTTGTGATGTCCAAGTACTGAAAAACTCAGCCTTCTAAAGGCTCCATCTAGCTGCTTGAAATTGAACACTTCTGTAAGTAAATCTGTATAATCCAGAATATAGACCCTTTCATGCTAGGAACAGAATCTAACCAATGAAGTACAACACCAAAATAAAATAAAATATTATCTGAATAAGATCAACAGAAAACAATTCTTTGAGGGCATCTTTATCATTCACACTGCAGATATTGCAGCTTAAAACTTGATTTGATATGGTGAGAAATCTTAAACTGGTAAGTAAGACATTCAAGTTGATTGCATCTACATTTGTGTATTTAGGAACTGAGGGTAAACATTGCTTCAGAAGACATTCCAAACTCCAAAGTTCATTCCCGAATTTTGACTAAGTCAGTCACAAGATGCACTGTACTGAACATCACCAAGTAAGTTAAGGTTTCAGTCAGAAGCGTAATTATTTTATTTAAATAATGGAACCCAGTGCATAATATACACCAATAATGCTATTTCATTTAGGGAAAAAAATCCACCATAAGTTTAAAAGAAGTTTATTATATTTGCTTCAGTAATCTTTTCTGCTAAACGAAAAAGCTAAGGGTAGTATTATGAACATAGCCTTTATGTTGTTTGAAATGTAAATTACTGTTCTAACCCCACATTACTTGGACAAAAAAAACCTTGGGCAACCAGGGGTTCGGCATGTTTATTTTGAGAAGAGTTATTTTGGCTTTTTATAACTCAAAGAAATCACAGTTCTCTGGTTTGCATAACAACAGCGTACCTGCTGGATGCTTTTTAGCTGCAGTTCTCGAGATAAGAAAATTCCAAACCACTAATTTTATCTCAGAGCCCTTGAAGATTTATTGCAATCTGTTCTTAAGAGTGCTGATCCAGATTTCAGATTCACAGAAACTAACTGTCAGGTTGCCCAAATGAGAACACAACTGGATACTAAAGAGATACAGTCATACAGAAGACTAGATGTATGGATACAGGCAGCAGGATTATTCATTGAGATTATTAGCACACAAAAAGAATTTGTTGGATTGGATGCTTGAAACACAAAGTGGGTCAATACTTCACTCAGACAGAAATGAGTGGGTGCTGATTCTGAATATTCTGTCCCAGCCAATTTTAGGCATACACCTCCTGTTCACATTTTAGAAAGATGGAAAAAAAAAATCAACAGTGAAGCTTCATCACAGAAATAATTCATATGTAGAATTCTTGCTACATTCCAAGTTAATGTGAAAAAGAAAAAAAAGAATCTAAAAAAAAATCAGGTAGTGCTATGCTATGTGTTACCACAAAAATCCCAGAAAAGAGGCATTTCCAAAGGGCATTCCTCAAATCTCAACTTGTTGTCTAACCACAGTATTCTCAGATGCCAATAATGTCTTACAGAAAGATGTCTAAGATTTCAAAAGCAAATGAAAAAAAATCCACCCTACAACACAAAACCTACACAGAACAGGATAAGGCAGCTCATGAAACCTGACAAAATTTAAGAGGTTAACTTCAGACCTTACTGTCAGCACTAAGAACCCCTGCATGCCCTGGGGTATTTAGAAGTTGACTTATTGGGAATTCTGACAGGAATTCTATCTGCAAAAACCTTAGACACCTGAAAGATGAAATGGGAGAGAAGTAACAGTTTTGAAAAGTCATGACCTGGGGACCTACATTCACAGAATCATAGAATATGCTGAGGTGGAAGAGACCCACATAGATCATTGAGTCCAACTCTTAAGCAAATGCCCTATATAGTGAGTGAACCCACAACCTTGGTGTCATTAGCACTATGCTCTTACCAACTGAACTTATCTCAGGGTCAGCTGGGGGAAATGAGGCTGAAGTTTCAAAGCTGTTTTGCAATCTGTCTTAAATCTCAAAACTGACACAGTCTCAGATGTATACACTAATTCCCACCCACCTTCCTTCCCACCCCTAACCCATAAATGAGAATTTAACTAGTAAAAATGTCTGAAATCAAGTGAATCTGTGTGTTACCAGACATAGCTAAGTGGATAAGACTTCTTACTATCTGTTAACAGGTACTGGCAGTCAGTAGAAGACCAACGCCTCCTGAGTCAACCTAGCTCATTAATTCTCCAGGAAGCTTCTCCTCACTTTTCTTTATAGAGATGGAAACAACTTTTTAAGCAAGGGAGGGCCTAAGGTCTTCCTGCATCTCATGTGTCAGCACTTCTCTTGAACACTTCCCTTTTACAAAAATTAGAAAGATAATTCAAGTGTCAGACCATACAAAACATTAGCAAGGATGTTCTAAAGTAGATGCTGCTGGTTAATGCAGTTCAAAATGCCCTAACCATGGTAACAGAGGGCCACAAATACAGCACAGAATGGAGCAAAGAGACACTACCAGGAAAACTGCAAGCAAGTGGAACAGAATGACCAACCAGCAACTAGCAGCAACTACTGTTCTTGACTGTAATGCAGGAGAATTGTACTTTATCTTCAATAAACTGCCAATTGTTCCATCCATCACCTAACTGTGCCTGTGCAATTGTCTAAAATCCATGGTGTAAACTCCTCCTGATCACTGATCACTCATTATGCCAGTATGAAATACAATCTGTTTATGAAGCACCATCCCTGCCTTCATATCAGAAAGCTTGCAGGTCCTCTCTCTGCACCCTTCTTTTCTGTGACTGCCCCCAGTTATCCAGCATTATTTTTCAGACTCCCTAAATGTTGACTTGAAGCATATATTGAGCAATTACAGTCACAACTTGCTCAGGAAATAACACTGCTGGAAATTGAATCCAAGTCCATTCTGTTCTGACTTTGTATTAGAAAATTAGTACTCACTGAAAGAAAAGATGGCAGTCATCCATGACAAGTGATGATTAATTAGCATCAAAACTAGAAGTGGTGTGCGAAAATGCTAGCTGTTCCTGACTTAAAGATGAAGCACGGGTCTCTTCTCACTGTGTCAGAACTTTTAGACACATGAAAAACTGATGAGTTAGTGAATATATCTGACTGCAAACACACAGTATTCTTGAAACACCACAATGTACATATAATAGGAATACTAATATAGATTACAAGCTTCATCCTATACATAGTCTTTGATCAATACCCATCAACTGCAAAGGTCTACAAGATCAAGCACAGGTTGTAGATCTTCAATAAACTCTGAGAACAAAAAGTACATCACCAAATTGAAATATGTAAGTAGATTTTAAATGGCTAATCAGGAAGTGGAGGAGATAAGAATTATGATCTTCTTACTCCCAGTGTTATAGATTAAAATAACTGTAAACAGCTATGGAATGCTACATGCCTAGATCTTAAAAACCACTCACTACTATTCAGGTGTAAGTGGATTTCACACCAAAACCAAAATTTTCCTACTATACAGGAATGCACTAACAAGCTGTAGACAGCCTGCAAGGTTATGCAAAAAACCTTTCACAGATTCTTTCTACCACAATGAAATTCCTACATTACAGTGATTAGTGGAATATGTAGTGATATATGAAACACTGTAACAAATACAACTTCATCTTTCCCTTCACTGTTGGTAACTAAAGCATCCTACAAGAATCTAAACAATAGAGATGAGCATTATACACTACTGACAATCTAGGTTAAAACACAGGGACTCAGACCACTGATATCAAGTAGTTCGTTTGAATTTTAATGTGTAAACCAATGGGTTAAGGAAATTTTGAAGAAAATAACAGCTGTCAAGGGCCTAACTCCTCAACAACCCCAAAGCACTTACTTCCCATTGAGATACACAAGAGTCAGTTACCTATTGTCGTGGTTTCACCTCAGCTGGCAACCAAGCACCTAGCAACTCTGCTGATTGAACAGTCTTTTATTCAGAAACTGAACAACACAAATGTTTCCATTTTTATGAATTCCTTAACTAGAAAAATCACCTGCTGTTCCTTAGTACCCAGTTACTGTTTCATCAAATGGGGCTTTATTTATTGCAAAATAAAAATACCTAACACCTCTGACAGTGAGCTAACGTAGTCTGTTTCAACAGCTTCAGCACACAGAAAATATAAAACACTAGTGAGCAGTTTTCTAACAAAATCTGAACCTTTCTTATGCGGGTTGGCAAATCTACCCAAAATACATACTAGAGATGAGGCATCCACCACACCAGAATAAAAGAGGTTTCACATAGAGTAATCTTGATTGAGAACAAGTTAAATACCGAAAAAGGGAGACTTATGCCTTGGGATAAAACTGCTAGAGTATAATATATGTGCATTTAGATGTGAAAACTGCATGAGAAACAGGATGATAAAATGGTAATAGTCACGATTGCTCTAGTACCCTTTCAAATTCGCAGTATTCACAGCTTATGCACTGAAATAGTAAAATATGCGCATCTGTGCATCTACAAATCCAAGCAAGTGCATCGTTGTAAGGAAACAGAAAATCTATAGCAAAAACACGGTTCCCAAGTGTATGACTGCAGATAAAAATTTCAGAAAACACCGTCGGCACGGACTTTTCGCAGGGCAGACTCTTCCCGAGCGCCCAGTCTCGAGGGTGGGTTTCCCGTGGGGAGACATCCCCACCTCTCCCTCACCGCCAGCCGGTCGCGGAGGGGCAGCGCCCCGGGGCTCGGTGCTCGGCAGCACCGCCGGGCTGCCCGTCCCTCACCGCCGTCCCGCACCGCCCGGCTCCGCGGCCACCGAGGAGGGGCGAAGTGAGGCGGGCAGCGCCGCCGGGGGACCCCCGGGTCTGGGGCCCCGGGTGGGAGGGCGAAGGGGCACCTGTTCAGGACCCGTGGGGGATCGCGTCAGGCAGAGGACGGTGCGCCCCTGGAGGGGAGCAGAAGCGGAGCGCGTCCGTGGGATAGCCGGGAAGGGAGGGCTGCGCGATGCTCCGGCGCTCGGAGGGGCGTGGAGGAGGGACACGAGGCACACGCGTGGTGCGGGGTGGCAGGGCAGCGCAGGGGGTGCCGGCAGTGCCGAAGCAGCGCCCCAAACTCACCCTCGCCCCCGCGTCCCCCTGGCCTGCTTGGGGAGCCGCGGCCATCGCGGGGACACCCCCGCCCTCCCCGCCGCGGAGAGCCGGCCGGCAGGAGCGCACCTTACCTCGAAGAGGGGCCCGATCTTATTCTTCTCCAGGTAGGCTTGGATCCTGGTCTGCTGGTGAGACGCCATGAAGAGCTCCGGCGCGGGGGTTTGAGCTGTCCTCCCCCGGCGCTGGCTGCGGTCCCCGCCGCCCAAGGGCTGCCACAGCGGAGCGGGCGGAGGCGCCGCCGAAGTGCCCGGGACGGAGCTAACTCGGGTGGCCGGGGCAGCCGGGTGCCAGCCGCCCGCTCGGGCTGCGCTGGGGCTGCTGCTCTCAGGGAGCAGCGGGCGGGCTCTGCCGGGAGCGGAGCATGGTGCAAGGAGGAGAGGCGCTGCAAAGGCGGCCCCCGAGCCCGCGCCGCTCCGCGCTGCCTGCGCCTGTCAGTCCGTCCGTCCGTCCGTCCCTGTCGGTGTGTCTGTGCCAGGCGGCGCCTTGGTTACGGGAGCGGCCGTACGCCACAGCGCCGCTCCCCAAGGCGAGAGCAGCGGGCTCCCTCCCGGCGGCTCCGCGGCCGCTCTCGCCCGGGCTCGGCGCACAGGAGGTGGCAGCGAGGGAAGAGGGAGGAGGGTGGGCGGAGGCTGCTCTGCCTCCGCTCCGCTCCCCTGCCGGGGATGGGCTTACCCCCCCGGCGGTCCCCCGTTTCCCCGTTCCCCGCTCCGGGGCGCTGCCGGCGTTTGCGGGGAGCCCACCCGGGCGCGGTGCCCCGGCCGGAGGGAGGGACCGGAGCGGCGCTGAGAAACTTCAGCTGGCCGAGGGTCGCGGAGGAGCGAGAAGAGTCGCGCTGCCAGCAGGGAATGGGGATGCAGGGACTACAGCCAGCGCTTTTCCTTAATTTTTGTTCAGGTTATTTTTAAATCTTAAAATGCTACCTTTCTTATTATGCCGATGAAATTCCCAGTCAGCAAGAAGGAGCATCTTAATGTAATAATTGGAGTAGCTGTGCAGGTGCATCCTGTTCACCGCTTGTGTTGAGCTCCCGCAAGCAGCCAAGGGCTCTCGGCCACAATCCGATGGAGCAAATGAGAAATTCAGGAAGTAGTGAGTTAATGGGTACATCAAAGAAGCAGTATTCATTCTTCCTCTACTTCAAATAATTAGTACCCCACCGTTTCTGGAAGCAGGGTCCTAACCAGCTTCGCCTCCCCCCCCCCCCCCTTACAAGAAGACAAG